>VYXG01008643.1:14965-76516 GCA_013397235.1 Lanius ludovicianus | reverse complement strand
TTTTTTTTTTTTTAATTTTCAGGCTTCTCTCTCTTCCTCTCTCTCCCCCTTTTTAGACAAACAATATCTGGGAACTCAGAAGTAATAAGGCGGAATGTATAATTAATTACCCAGCTTGCTCTAATTAGGGATGAATAAGTTGTGTCCCTCTCATCATCACAAATGTGGTGATGGGTAATACCAGTTTATGCTGTATTAACTGCAAATATGCAATCCTTCTGAGAGCACTTTTGTTGATGAATTTGATGAATGTGACAATAATTAGCAGAGACAGATGAGAGCTAAATTACTACTGACAATGTAATGCTATCCCGCTCGAGGGTCTGAGAACGTGGCAGGCTAACATGGCAGGGACCGGGGCCTCGTTTCTAATTAATAGTCGTCTTTTTTTTTCTTTTTTTTTTTTCCCTTCTTTTTTTTTTGCCAGTGGGAAAAAAAAAAAAAAAGAGGAACGGTAATTGTTTTCGTCAAAGGCTGCAGGGAGTTATCAGGGTAATAAAGTTAATTAGCAGAACAAACATCCTTTCACTGCCTTACCAGATTGAGGAAAAGAGGGTAATTCAAACTGCAGAAAGATATGACTAGATGAGATGATAAGGAGAAAAATTTTACACAGGAGGCTAACAGAGAAGAATCAATTTTTTTCTTCATTTCTTTTGGCTTAGTCCAAGGAAAGGAATTATACATTCTCTTCTTTCAGCTCATAAAGTTGCTTATGTAGAAAACTTTATTGTTATGATTTCTGCAATGGATGGGAAATGAAGTTAAGAAATATCATATTACATTGTTCCATTTCTTCAGGGCCTTCCAAATAGCCATTGTTTTGTTACATTATGTGCAATTTCCTTTTTATTAAAGTGACTTTTCCTAATATCCACAGCACTATATTGATCCCGTAATGTTCTTCAAAAAGAAACCTGTTTTTACTTCATCTCCAGGTCTTCAATGGACCCATTGAGTGTGGCCATTGTACGAGGTTCTGAAGTAGCTAGCTTAGAGTTTGAATTAGTTGATGGATTTCTTTGAGCAGCATTTCTTTTACTATCCTCTAGTGTAAGTATGAAAAGAAAGTCCTTGTTCCTGCCAGCGTTAATGCATGTGACCAGCTTTATGCATGAGTAGTCCTATTACATTTGCCTCCATTCACTTACTTGTACACATAGGCAGGGCCAAGGTCCAAAAGGAGAGAGGCTTTCAAAAGTAGTAACATTGAGAGATTTTAGGTTACTTAGGATGGCAGTTCTTATTCTCATATATTTTCAGTGATGTTACCATTGCTCTTGCAAGATTTTTGGCCTACCTCCATGACAAGGCCAACATTCTACTGTGCTGTGTTATCACATCTTGTCTGTACACAGGGTCTTGCAGAAGTCCAGAAGGTTTTGTAAACCCAGAGGGATCTGTCAAAGTGAAAATATGTTCACACACTAAGAGATATTGGAAAAAATACTGGAAATATCAAATCAGGCTATGTCAGCTCTTTTGAGATGTCTAACCACCTTACAGGCTTTACTATCCACAGATAGTATGAGGTCAGTTAAGGTAGTCTCCTGTCCAAGGAGACAAAAGCAATCTGCCTTGCATTTCCTGCAAAAGCAAAATTAAAGGGTAAGTAGTGACTGAAGCCCAGCTAACATCCTGTAAGTTTATATCCTGGGTTACCCACTGGTGCAGTGTTCTGCTGTCTGTGCCCTTGGTTAAATCTACCATCTTGTCCTCTTGAGCCATTGTGAAATCACCTCTGATAGAGAGTGTGAGTGTCTCCTCCTGGCTCAGGTGGGGGCCCATGTAGGGACTCTGGGCTGCAGAGAGCTACAGGGCTCTTTGTCCCGAAGAGGAGATTCTGCTGTCTTAGACCACACAACATTAAAACAGGATCCCAAACTGGGCATGACCCAAGTCTGCTATTTTGTGCACATGATGGCCAGAGCAAATCCAATGCAATGACAGCTCTGTATTTCCACTGCCAAGCAGCCTCTTCCTTCCAGCTGAATGACCCAGAGATTAGGGAAGCTTCTGGTGAAATTTAGTTCTTTGAGTATTCCTGTGTGACTGCACCTAAATTCTTAAAAGGTTGACCTTTGAAGAAAGTGTTCCATGAAATTTTCTTATACCTGAAGAAGACTCAACTTCTATAATCAGTTACTGTCTCTTCTATGCCACTTCCTGTCTCTCAGGCTGATCTGAGCCAACCTTTCCTCAATCATTACAGTCTTTCCCCTTCTACCTCTCTGTGCTCATCTCTCTCCTATTTTAACTTCCTTTTTTTTCATTCAGGCAGCTCCCCAGCTGTAACCTGTGCTATGTCAACAGTGTTGGAAATGCAGTTCTCATTAGAACAGCAAATCAGTTCCATTTTCAATCATATTGGTAGCACTTTCTATATTTGTTAAAAGAACTTCTAAAGAGGGGATAATATATAGAACAGAGATTAGATAATGTTTTTTCATGGTTTGTTAAGCATGTGTTGGACACTGAAAAGGGCTGCATATGTAAGTAGGTGCAGGACTGGAATACTGGGACTCTGTCAGAGTGGATGAGGCAGAGAACGTGGAGCTGCTCAGGATCAGATGCTTTTTCACAGTCCTGTTCTTCGTTTACAGTCTGTGCAGACAAAACTCCCCATCAGGAGGTAAATGCAACAAGCTGTGAGCAAAGTACAACCAAAAAACTGGGTATTAATCTCCTTTAATAATTCTTCACTGTCAACGTAATTAATTTATTAATATAAAGCTGTAGACTTGTGTATTCCATATGTTTGCTTTCTTTCTTCAAACCCTAAATGGTCAGTGGAGAAAAATCTAGAGCCCCAATGGCATGAGTATTTCACGGATTTGCAGCTTAAGGCTGACTTTGGCATTATCTAAGCAATTTCAAACGTTCTGTTTGCAGAAGACTTTCTGCTTGTGTCAGAGAGTTCTGTTACTGCAGGATCAATGCTAAATGCACTACTGAGAGTAGTACCAAAATACTGTAGTGAGCAGTGTGTTCATTTTTAGCTTCTTCCTCAGTGGAGCTTCCTACACCCATCAGCACTTAACCTGAAGTCTTACCTGGCTGGGCAAAACCACTTTTGACATCATCCAGCTGCTGTGCCTGTCTCTGAAACCTTCCACAGCTTTGTCCTGTACCACCCTGAAGCCTTCTGCCCATGTGCTGAGCCCTGTCTGAGTGTGCCTGCCCGTTTTACCTGCTGTTGCCCAATCAAATCCAGCTTTGCCTTTATAGCCCAGTTATCAGCTGCTCATATGCAGAGTGCAGTTTCTTCCCTCCAGTCTCTACATGCAATACTATTTTCCTGATACCATGTGAAAAGTCCCTACCTCCTCTGCAATCGAGCTTCTTCCTTCAAAGATCAGAGGAACAGAAGGAATATGGGTTTAAAGTAACATGATTATCCAAATAATCAGCCACCACCTCAACCACTCAGTGTATACTGTCTCTTTCTTTTCAATATTCCCACATCTTTCCATTATAATGACCTGGAGAAAGGGACCATGTGCTTTTCTTATTGAAAAGTGCCCAGAGAGCACTGCTTTGTGAGCCAGCAGGTCAGCAATAACTGAGAGAATATTTTAGCTCAGTAGAATTTTTCATTTGAGAATGGGAAAATGCCCTGTTATTTCATTCTTGTTTTTCTTCTCTGCCTACCACACTTGACACTAACTGATTTTCTGCATGAAAAGGGATAAAAGAAACCATCCTGTCTAAATCAGCTTGGTATTATGGATTTCAGTGGTTACTAGATCTGCACCTTTTTCACCTGGCTCATGAAGGGAGCGTCTTATCATGTTTATTGATCAGGGTGCTTTGTAGCCATGGATGGACTGATTTTTCACTTTTAAAATCAGATCTATATTTAAAATGTGAGGAATTTGAAAGTGCCTCAAAATGTAATAATCCATTATTTCTCAATAGAGTCTTCAATTGGAAAAGAGGGCTTAGAAATTAGTTGAATGTACTTTAATTATGAGCCTTTACCTTTAATTATTTAATTATGAGCCTTACCTTTATTAGTAGTTTTGGAGGTATATTTACCACCACTAAAACCTCGGTTTGTGCATTTTTGACAGTTTAGTCCAGTGAACAGGGTTTGTCCACAGGATGTAGAGGATTGCTGTCAGTCTTAACTCAGATGAACATAAGATTACAGTCAAACAAATCTGAAGGATTCAAATTAAATATATTTTTAGTGATAAAATTATTTAGATGTTATTTTGTCCCACGGAGGTTTTACAGCCCAGTCTAATGAAATTGCAGCACTACCTAAAATCATTTAAAATTGCATGCAAACAAATATTTGTACACAAGGTGGTGATGTTAGCAACCAGCTTCTTTTTATTGACAGCCCACAATAAGTAACAAGATATTGTTTGGGCTCTGAGGAATCTTCAGCTAACTTTAGATACTTGTACAAGGACAGAGCTGATATATCAGCAAGGAAACTGTGAACGGGTCTCAAGGTATCAATGAAAAAAAATAACTGTGGAGTTTAAAACGTCTTCATATCCTACAGGGTTTCTCATTTTCTTATTACATAATTGCACCATGAGAGTCATATAGAACTTCAAATATAATGATGGTAAAAGCAACATGTATCAAAAAAGTAGCTACTGCCACCTTTTATTAAAGACATCTTTCATATTTTAAATATTTCTCACTCTACAACTAACAGGTTTAAAAATAGCAGCCGTTAAAACTGGCTGGGAAGAAAGGAAAGTCTCTTTTTAAACTGACGTAGAACAAGGATAGAGCTAAAACCAAGGAAAGGGGTAATAAATAATGACAACAGATGTTTGTAAACCTTTTGCTCCTGTGTTCACTGTCTCCATGTGTTTCCTTGTCTTGATGTGCTGTCAGCCTCCTCTCACCTGGGACTAGTGATATCTTATCAAAGCCTAAGCAGTTCCTCTTCACAACAGGCAGATAATAGTGCCTTTCAATTTATCATACGAGAAGTCTAAAAGAACCACGGGAACGATTGGTCAGGTGACAGTTTGATGGACAGTTTGACAGCCCTTAAAGCATCATGGGAACTGGTTGTCACCTGATTTTTCAGAGCAACTGGGGAGATAACCTTCAGCATGACAGGAAAAACAAAAATCTGAATATTTGTGTAGGGTTTGCTCACTTAAGTGATAATGGGGATGAATTTAGATTGCTTGAAATGGAGTTATCTGAGCTGGGATCTGTTTAGCCTGTAAATGTTTTTGACATCTTTAGCTGCATTTCAACACTTTTACTGAGTGTAATTCTTCAAACGGATGTAAGGAGTGCAGGTGGATTATTAGGTTGGTATTTGGTCAGACTCTCCACACAACACATGTATTTTCTCCTAACAAAAATCGGAAGAAAAAATCTCCTAAAATTTTTTTCTTCTTGCTTTGTACCTTTTTGGCCTGACTACCCAAAAATTGTTCCTTGATCACTATGAAATACACTATATTATTTTGAACCAGACAGATTTTTGCACCTGGAATCACCCTCCTAATGGCCACTGCTGTGGACTCCTGCTGAGATTCACAAACAGGTCAAATATTGACCTGAAAAAGACCATATCCTACTCTTAGGTCAAGACTGAGGCTTCTGAAAATGTTGGCATTGCTGCCATCCTCGTTTTACTGCTGTGGGTAAATTCAAGATGCAGTTTTCTAGGTAGTGTATTTCTGGTACTTCTCAGAAATATTGAAAATAAAAAAAAAAAATCTTAAAAAGTAAGACCACAACTGTAGATTTTGAAGGAGAAACTGGGTGGCAAAAAGGGTTAAGCATTTTTTTTTTAGCTCCAAAACCTAGATACGTGTTGCATCTGTGATACATTAAATCACTACAGAGATCTCACCTCCAAGAGGAAGAGAGGAGGGTGCTATGAAGGGTGGACTCCACTCAGAAGAAGCGTTGCAATTAAACTGATCAGTGCAATCAGGGTGATGTGCTCAAACCATTTCTATACTTCATTTGAAACTTCACAGAGAGTTTGAGCAAGTTGTGGAGTATCCTCAGCTTTCTTTTGCTGTTCCTGAGTCTTCCTTTACCAGTCTAACCAAAATGCCATTACATTCTCTGACTGTCCAAACCACCTTCAAGCACTCTTGTGTTTGCAATCTTGGGTTTCCCTGCTGTCAGTGTCTTCAGGTTTTGAGGCTCCAAGGTTTTCTTGCAGCTCTGTTTTTCCCTGTTTATTTATCTCCATTTTCTCTGTTGCATGTTTCGATGACAAATACGGCTCCTTCTGACTACAGAACCTTTTTCTATGAAATTTTTAGCTAATGTCATGTCCTGCCTTGTTTCCACTTTAGAGTCCCTCTTTTGAAACATGCTTCGGTGCTTTCTCTAATGAAGTTTGCAAACCACATATTTCTTTCACAAGAAGTTGTAGTGGCAATACTGTTATTCACCCTCTCTCCCCTGCTGAGGGACAGACTGTATAGACACATATTTATGATCACTGGCACAGAATAACACATAAATTAAGTAAATAAGGGGGCCCTTTTTCAGCATTAAATTGTTATTGTCTCCTTCTTGTCTTTCTAGAGACAAATTTTAATGTATTTTTAAAAGTTTTAGACACTGTCAGAGGTCTGTCATTAGAAATTTCAACATTTCATTGAGAGCATATTTATTATTTATGATGTTATGTAGAATGTATTCCTAGTTATAACTGAAACAATTTTGCCCAGATAATTTTTCATATTTTCTATTATAACTATCAATATTATAACTATCAGTAAAATTTATATATTCCATGACCTGAAGCCTGTTAATTTTGGGGATTGCAGTTTAAAAAGAATAGTTTAGAATGTGACTGTGTGCAAGCATGCACAATGTGTCTCCACACACGTCCCACTCTGCACTGACTGAATATCAGCAGAGCAGGGTCCAAGTTAATTGTAGGCTGGTTGTGCCTGGAGATGTCCACAGCACTCAAGGACAGTGGCTTTGGGCAGGCCATGGCAGATGGCGTGTTTGGATGTGGGTTTTTCCAGATGAAGGTAGAGAAATCTCTCTTTAGGCTTTCACAGCTTGCCATGTAAATACTATTGTTCCGGTCAGCTCTGATTTATATCCAAGGCTATGGTAAGATAAAAAAGGGCCCTTACCCTTCTGTCACAAACTCCTCTTTGTTGAAGTTTCTTTTGTCAAGTAGCTCATACTCTGACTCATCTTTTTAAATACTATGCTTAGTTTCAGAACTCAGTATTGTTTTACTCAAAATATACTTTAATTGCAAACTTAGTATTTCCTGAGTAAAATTTGCAAGTATACTATCTGCCTTTAGATTTACTATTTTAAAAGATTTTATATCATTTTTGCACAGCAATACTGAAAGAATCATCTATGTTGGGCTTTTCTACGTTGTTTTTTTAAATAATTGTAAAATCTCCTACTGTAAATGAGTTTAACAAAATATCTCTGAGTGTATCCACTGCTTCTGCAGAATGTAAGTTGCAACTGAAGGTTTTTCTCTCTGTATTTTTGCCAACAATGTGGTTGTCAGAGAACCTAATCAGTATTTGAGCTGACAAACAACCAAACAAAAAAGGTATTTAGCAGGGCCTCTGATTTCCCTAATGACAGAATATACCCATCAAGGAAACTCAGTAGCAGCTGCTCCATTGTGTTAAAGATTTGAAGATGTCTTCGTTTTGAAAAAGTTTGGAGGGTTTTCTTTACTTTCACCAGAGAATATGTAAAGAGGCATTTTTATTTCTTTTTGGAGGGGGAAGAGAGAAATCAGCTGATTAACCAACTTAATACTGCTTTCTGTGACTGTGTAGTGGGTTCTTCAGTTTCAAGACTAAATCTTGTGTGTCAGTTGTGATCAGATAATTGCTGATAACAAATACAACTCGCTTGCTGGGCTCTCACATAACATCCATCTGGAAAAACGCCAACATGCACCACATGGAAAAGAGGAGGATCCTCATCTGGTTGTGGGTGACTGTTTATTTCTTATTCTGTTAACTCACATCCTCTTTGAATATTAATTATTTTATTCTGACTGCTTTTATAATTTAAGTTCATAGCATCCATTGCCATAGTGTGATGAGGCTTCCAGAGAGTTCTAATGAAATACATACAATATTTGCATGGTTGGGTGAACATTTAGATCTGTTTTTCCCTTGAGGTGGAAAATTGATCTTGTGCTAAACGAGATAGATATTGATAAGAACACTGATATTGAGTCCAACTGAAATCAATGTTTTCTCATAACAGATCACAGGATTCTTTGAGTAAAATCTAAAGGAATTTGGTAATAAAAATGTGAAGAATTGAATCGTCTGGGTAGAAAGAAGTGGTGAATTGTAAAATCAGAGTGAATGACTTAAACAAGAGAGGCAATCGAGGATGAGACAAAAGTGGTCAATAAAACTGCAGCAGAGGAAACAGGAGTGATAAGGAGAATGAAACAACAGATTAGAATGGCCTCAGTGAAGAGCAGTTGTGTTGGGAGTAATAAGAATAAAAATCCCAGGCAAAATCTGGTAGTTTGACTGGGGCAGAAAAGCATTCCTGTCTGTCATAGCCTTCATCCTGGAATTTTACAGTGTTCTAGCTGTCTTGCCTTTACTGCTTCCATGTATTATGGAGATGTGGACAGAGATCCTTTCATGCCTATTTCAAATTGTCAGCAGTATCTCATGTCCAAGAGAATCAGAGTCTTTGGAGAAATCTAGGGGGATGATGCCTGCAATGACAGCAGCAGTTTAACCAGAAAATGAAAGGCAGCAGGTTGTCTGTTTTTCATCACTGCACCACAAGGTTTTCAGTTTGTGAGCTTTGGCAGAATTAGGATAGCCTTATATTCAACTGGTGATGGTGGCTCTGAATGGTGATGGTATATTCTGAATCGCTCTGGAATGAAAGGGTGGATTCTTAGTTATAATCTGTGCAGCCAGGATGTCTGCAGCATTGGTAGCACTTATGAATATTTGGAGGAGAAACGGGAGTGCTGTTCACCAAATGAGGTACTTGACCACTTAGTCGTGAGTGCTGACGATTCCTTATGACACTTTTACCTGTCAAGAAGAGTGTAAGTAGGATTCATGCATCTTGGATGTGAATCATTTAGAATATTTCGCACTTTATGAGTGTTCTGAGCTTTGGAGAGAAGAAAAGAAGCAGCATCTGTTTGCTGGCATAGGATGCATCTTCACAAGAGGAGCTTTGTGAGTGCATGTGTCTACCTGTTCTTTTTTGAAGTACTTCACTGCTGCTTTTCAGTGTTTGGTGTTTCACTGGTGACCTGGAGGCACTTAGCTCCTCGATGAAGCATTGTCTACCACAAACAGCTCAAAGAATTCAAATTCATAGTTTCAGTAAGAGTTCAGCTATGAAACAATAAGGCACAGGAATGTCAAAGCAGGTGGCTTCCTCACTATTTCAGTCCTGCATTCCTATTGTTTCTCTCAAAGCCCCTGCTTCTCTCTCTCTTTATCTGGCATATTATTCAAGAAATTAATCTATAGATGTGTGTATATATTACATAAATAAATATACAAGTTCCATAAAGAGTTATTAAAAAAAAATTAATGTTTATAATAGGAGTCCTCAAGATTGGACTGAGTTCACAAGTGTGCTTGAGTGATAGAAAACTCAGAGAAGGTGATGTGATCATCATTTCCCTAAAACAGTGGCTTCATTGTCAAGTCTTTTTTGTTTACATCTAGTCAGAAAGTTAGGATCAATATTTAAATGAAGCTACCGGCCCACTCACATCTGCTTTTTCAAATCTGAGCAAAGTGATTGAAGTAACACATTTGGGAATCCTTACAGCTTTTGTTTTATCAACATCCCTATCAGTAAAAAACTGTGAGTTAATTTATTAACTCATTATTGTACCCTGAAGTGGACACAAAATCCATTTCAACTTATTTCTAGAATGCTGAATCTAAATTAATTTGTCTTAATTGAGACACTTTTTTTGCATTTGATATTTGAAGATAGGATTAATTCACAGCCATCTGTTATCTTATCTTGCCTTGGTTAATGATAGGCCCAGCAGTTTGGGGAAATGAAATGAACAGGCACAGGGGTCA
This sequence comes from Lanius ludovicianus, assembly GCA_013397235.1. Taxonomy (NCBI): domain Eukaryota; kingdom Metazoa; phylum Chordata; class Aves; order Passeriformes; family Laniidae; genus Lanius; species Lanius ludovicianus. The sequence continues at coordinate 66,476 of VYXG01008643.1, read as the reverse complement.
CTGTCATTATGTGGATCATTTCATGTGATGCAAATTAAATCAGGTACATCACCGCAGCTAAAACTGCGTGTACTTCATTTAGTGAAGGCTCTCGCATTGATCAGTTTTAATTTTAGCTCAAAAGCTCATATTTCTGCCTTCAAGGCAGTGTCTCTGGTACCAGTCACGTGCAGAGGGTAGACAGGAGGTGTGGTGGCTACTTCCTTTTGTCCCTTCTTGATTCTTTAGACAGTCCTTGCATGCTCGGAGTTTGGTGGGAAAAGAAGTGTATGGATCGTGGATGTTCTGAAGGGAAGCAACATTCCCCAGCTACACAAATATTGTTATGAGCTGCAGTTGTGCAACCTGTTCACACTGATAACAGGAATTGCTACCCAGGAAGGTGATTTCATTCTGAAGAGGGAGCAGGAGTGCTCGAAGCACAGAAACATAGGGATGGCATTAAGGATATTAAATATATTGAGTTCAGAAACTGACAATTACAATGCAAATTTCTCTTGTGAATCTGCAAACACTCCAGTGACCCAGTTACACTGCATTGTTTATTTTCCATTTATTGTCATATTTAGAGGCATTTCTCTCTTGTTTGGCCTCTAATGTAGAGATTTTCTTACCAAAAATCCTAAACATAAGATTTTGACTTTCAGCACCTTAGTGATGAAAAAGAATCCCAGAACCAGCACAAAGCACTGCCAGAGCTGATAAATACCCTTCAGCAGTGATGAAAATTAGGCTCTGACATGATCCTGGCACAAGCAGAAACTTTCAAACAATGTTGCTGTTATTATTTTGCTCATGAGGAAAAGCTTTTACTGTAAGACTAAATCACTTATCAGACATTTAATTAAAACTTTAGTGCTTTTCAGGTTAAAATCTTCTCTGCTTAACAGAGATGGGAACTGAAAAGTGAAGTGACCTAATCAGTGCCCTGTAGTGAGCTTTCAGCAGTTCTTGGACTTGCTTGTAGGAATCCTGTTTTCCAATCTCATCTCGTTAATATCTTCCAGCTCATCCTCACTGTAGCTATAGCAGTTCCACCAACATAATCCCTGCATTGCACCTCTGCCAGGATCAGCTCTAGTTGGGGATGTTTCATTAGTGGGTTCACATTTTATTGGCTTTCTCTGCAAATGGCCTGTACAAGTATTTTAATGTTCTCTTTCCTTGACTAAATATTTTAAGGCTGCACAAAATTTATTAATATTATTATTATTTTGCTAATGCACTATCTTGTGTGTTTGGTAGCAAGCAGTTTCCCATCTGTGGCTGAGTGATAGAAGCTAAAGCTGATATGGATTTTCTATTTTCCATCACTCCATATCATTTGTAAACTCTTTAGTTCAGTAAAAGATCTGCTTTAAATAAATAAATGTATCCTGACTAATCCTCTTTGAATAAGTGGAAAGCATTTAATCCCATGATTCTATAAATCCAGGGTAGCTGTCAAATTGTGTGTTCATTTTTCTGCATTATCTAAATCGGTTTGTATCAGATCTTTCATTGACAACAACAGTTTGTTATTTGGATCAAACACCTCTTGTGCTCTACAACCTTTCATTTAAGAGTCATTTGCATCCCTTTTTTGGCTGCTACTTCAATCATCTGTGTTTTAACAGTTCTTTAGGAATATTTGCTGCTAAATGTTCACACTGCTTTTAAAACTGCCTTTTTTTTTTTTTCAAATTGCTAACACAGATCTTTAAGATCTGAAATTCAAACTATTTTTGTTTTTGTCACCAAGAGACTGAATTAATTTATCAGTTTTCAGTTTAAGAAAATAAAAATGGATGATTCATGAACTTAATTTCAAAATTTTTAAGAGTGGTTCATTAATTGAACAGCAGCTGGGGGGGAAAAACTAATCAGCTCATTTCAACTGCAGTAGCTCATTATCATTTTGTCTGATGAAATCTTTGGAGGCTGGTTCCATGGGAAATGGGCCCTTCATGCAGTCGCCCCTGAACTGTCTGGAAAAAGGTCAGTTGCCCCATACAGTAATTAAAACTCATGTCAGGACAGGCACTTCCATTTTTTAATTGCTAGGGATAGAAGCCCTCTTGTTTTTTGACATGAAGGAAATGTCTGGGTTCTTCCTGTTCTTCAGAAGAATTCCAGTGGCTGGCACTGATGAGTAGTGATTTCTGAAAACAGAGTAACTATGACATGAAAATTCATGTCCAAGTGGCTGTAACATTTCTTTCCACTGGCAAATCTCTTACTTATGGCCACAGGGCTAGGAAGGATTGCATCTCTCTTTTAGCTTGTGCTGTCCTGACTTGGGCATGACTTTTGTTTGAGAACCACAGAAGTTTTGGAGATGGTACATAGAATTTAGGGCTCTGCATTATCTCTTGAACTTTTTAGTGCTAATACCATCACTGTAGGACACACCTTCTGTTTAAATATGTTTTTCAATAAAATAATGTAGGTTCATAAATGTAAGGAAAAGATGGAGAGCCAAGACAGATGAATGCTCCTCCCTGTTCTTGTTCAACCTGGGGCAAACTTTTGCCTCATCTTGAGACTGTTAAAATTAAACTTTCTTCTAACTAGAGTTGTGTTAAACTTTTATTTTTGGAAAGTGCTTTGAAACAGCTACATGAGATGTATGAGAGATGTGTATAACTGTAGTAGCCATCATTTTAGTATCAGATTTGTAATGATTTTGCTAGTGGTGAACACTGCAGGAAAGTAACAAAACTATAACTTTTAGAAAGTAATTTAAGTTTTTTTAATATTAAAATAGCCAAGCATCCTTTTTAATATTTCTACTAAATAAAGAAAAATCTTATTATTCAACTGCAACTTTTGACACTTAATAACAACATAATTATAAATTATTATATAATTTATAAAATTTATTAAATATATATTTATAAAATATAGAAATTAATTTATAAAATATAACTTATTTCTTTATCTTGTAGACTAAATAAGTTTCTAAAATAAGAAATAAGTGATTGGTTTCATGGTTTCTCAAGTCTGTTATATATTTGTGCAGTTCTACTCATTCAAACTGTGCATGCCAGCATAGAATTATTTAGGTCATGGATAGCTGATAGAAATTCAAAACCCCCAACTCGTTCCTTAGACATTCTACTTAGCCAGGTAGTCATTTTTGTGAATTAAATTCATTGTGTTTCTGCTGAAAAGTAATTGAAGAAAGATCTTATATGAGTTTTGTAGTTAAAAATTGCAAGTACTGAAAGTATTGGAGAGTACTAAAAACCAAAATTTTCTTTTCACTTCCATACTGGGACACACTTTCAATAAAAACTGAGACTGGCTATAAAACTAAATTCTAGTTAAGTCTGTTTTACTCCAGTTAGAATATGAAAATATCCTAAACCTTTTCACAATGAATGCTGGATTTCTTCCAAAAGAAAAACTATATTTAGATTAAAAGCATTGCTTGCAAGTGAATAACTTTTTCCAGGAAAATTTGTGTAAAAGCAATTCCTTTCTAACTTTACTTTTACCCTGGATAGGAGGATGTGCTGGAATATGTGGGCATCTTCTTACACAACCATACTGTGTACATGTCTTCTGGATTTAAAAGTTGGTGCTAAAGCCAGCACAAGGTGAAAAATTTGGAAAAGTTCTTTATGATTCTCAAAAATTATCATTTCAATTTAATAACAAAACAAAATTTTCACAAATGTTATTTTTGCCTTGTCCAGTGGGTTGTATTTTCTAGTTTATCTCTGCCACCATGAGGGCAAAAATTTACTTTCCCTGGACTAGTTGCTAACTTAGCCTCATGTAAGAGCAGAAAAGTTGTCAGGATTTAGTATCCTTCTTAAATATGTGCTAAAACTCTGAGATGCATCTGTTGCATGGTTAAATCAAAAGCCTCTGGTGAAGGTTTTTGGCCTGGTTTCCATCTGACTTCTCAGTGGCTGAGAGGGGAAAAAAAAAAAGACTCTTAAATCTTCTGTTGGAAGCATCTCCCAGGAAGAATGAGATGGTTTATCCTGTGCAAACAATCCCCATTAACTCAGCCCCAAAGCCAAGCAGTCCCCACTGTTTGCATTTCAGATACCACCTTCTGTATGGTAAATACAAACTGAGGAGTGCTCCTGGAGCACAGCATTTGGGAACTATTTAAGTCTTTATGTACACACAGGTATGTTTGCCTGGTTGTGCTCCTTAGCCACACTTACCAGGCTATAGAGGCATTTTCACAGATATTTTGGTATTGAATGGCGTGCTGTAGTTTTGGAGATACGTAATCTTATCCTGCAAACAAATAAGTATGGGTTGTGTGTGTTCACCATTGAAAGAAATCATTATTTAAATGTGTGAAGATGAACTAGAACTCCAGGGTATTGCACAATAAATCATTACCTTTGCAGTAAATAAATTGCCAAGTGTAGTATAAGTTTAAGTAATCTGTTGCCACTGATGCACTGTTTCACTGTTGCCCTGCTTTGCAGTGAAGTTTCTTGTCCACCTTCCTCCTTAAAACTCTAGTTTGTCTCTGCCCTTCTGTTGCAGCTCTGGAGCTATGTCTGGTTTACATTAACTGTGCTCTTCAAAAGATAGTTTTGTGCTTTGAGCTTTTTATAATAATTATATTTTGTACCAAGCTTGAAAAGAGTGTATAGTATATAAGTAAACAAGAGTTTTTCAGTGTCTTTCTTGGCATAATATGTCAGGGAGTTTAATATGAATTTATTTCTCCCCTTATAATTACCTTAAAGTGGATAATTCTTGGCTGGGAAAGCCACATTAGAATTGGTTTAGTACTTTGATACAAGCAAGTTTTATGGGCATGGTTACTCAATAGTGAAAAGATCATATTTCAAAACCTTAAAGAAAGTCTTGTATTCTGTGACACAGTTTGTGCAACTAAAAGCCATTGGAATTGACCTCTTTTGCACACAGGAATGGGGCTAAAATAGTTAATTTTTTATTGCAAATTCAGTGAAAATTATAAGGTGTATTCAGATACTGTGCTTTTCCCTATGTACTGCATTAGGTAAACATAACATTTTCAGAATTTCAGAATATATTTTGTACAGGCATTATGTATTTTTTACTATTGCCTTGGAAGCCCTTAGTAACAAATTGGCAATGGTCACAGGAAAAATAAAGTGGCTTAAAGTGTTCTGCTTATTCAGTAAATACTTATGAATTCAGTAAAGATTTCTGAGAAGACTATAAACATCTTTGAAGTTTTTATTTTTGCTACTCATGGCTTAAAACACTTCTTCTCTCTCAAATGCATGCCAGATTTCCAGAGTAAGGTGTCTGTAATGGCTATTTATAAAGAGTGCAGTTTCTTCTCCATGAAATGCCATCATGAATCACTCTGACAATGGATGCCTCTTTATTTCAAACAGGAGAGATGTTCATCTAAATGCTGCTGAGGTCACAGACACCTGAAGGGAAGCAGCTGATGAAGTGAAGCTTGTGTGCCCAAAATCTGTGTTCTTGTGAAATTTTGGAGCAGATCAACCCCAAACTTTTGTGTGTTTCTAGTTTTGCTTTCACATGGCTGTGTTTTTCAATAAGCTGTTTTCTGTATTGCATTTGCCCAGAGCATCAGAGCAGTTGGTGTGACTGGTGCTCCCAGTTTCAGCTTCATGTTGTTGGCACCCATTCCTGGGGCCTGGCCCCAAATGTGGCTGTGCAGCACAGCCCCCAGATGTGGCCTTTCCTAGGGCCACCACAGGCCCGTTATGCCCGTGGGACACCCGCACTGGGGATCTGTGGAGTGCAAATGACAGTGGCAAATGCCAGCAGTGACTCTGCAGTGTGGCAGCTTGGTGAGGTGCTCCACTGGACAGAATCATCTGGAAGGAAATGGCACTTTTGTCCCAGGGAAGATGTTCAGAAAAGGTCCCTGGGCTGAAGTTCCATCCCTGTTTTTCACTAATCCGTTTGCTTTGCTGGCATTTGTGCTAACGCTGCCTCCTTCCTCTGCCTCTGAGCCCGTGGCTCCGGGCAGCCCCTGGCCACTGCCCGGCCCTGTGGGAGTGCTGTCACATCTCAGGGGCTCCCCAAGCTACTGGCTGAATTCCCCAAGGAAAACTCTTAATATAAAGGATTTCATGGATGCAAAAGACACAGTCCCCAACCACCACACTGGTTAAGCAGTTAACTGTGAGTTTTAAGGATGTTTGCATGTCCAGTGGTCTCCATATTTAGGTGTTGGTTTAATTTTTATTGGCAACCTTTGGGACCAAATCCATGCCACACAACCATGAGATGTAATTTTTGGGCTGAATTGGCATTTTTGTGAAAATGTTCTGATGATGATAGACAGGAAAGTTACACTCCATAAATCAACTCCCAGTAGCTTCATCAAGCAGTGAGTTGAATTAATGTCCCTCATTCTTGTCCTCATTGAAAGTTTGTTTTCCCACAATAAATCAGAAACTGTGCTTTTTTAATTAGAAATTTCTAGATCCAGTCCTTAGGTTGTGTACAGATGAAATTTTGCCAAACTAGAGGGAGAATGTAAATTTCTGTATTTTAAATTAAAATGCAATGGGTATCATTTTGATAATAGATAAATGCCTTACACTCTCTCCAAAAAATCTAAGAGTTAAGCAAGTTGTAAGTAAAATTAAAACAATGTAATTTATAATTGTTATTCAGGGGGTGGATGGGGGGTGGACATGAAGTAAGATTTAGAATTAAAGAATATATCCCATTTTTGTCTGGTATCATAATCATTAAAAAGTGGTATTTTATGGAGAAAAATCCTCATGCTCTTGCATTTAGTTGGGAATTAAATTTTGCTGGATATTTATGTGGGTTTTTTTCTTGAGATATACTTCTTTCATTGGTTTATTTTAAATTACATTAAAAGAATCTAAGCTTTTACATTGAAACAAAATTCCCAATTAATAATATAAATAAATATTTTGTTTTCAATTCTGAGAATTACGGTCTGATCATCCCTTTTAATGAATTAGAGCCCTTTGAGGATGGAGCTTGTCATTAACACACATCATCAGCTGATGCATTTTAATAATACATAGAGTTGGAAGAGAGAGGAAGTGTGAGCTACTGAAGCTTGCAAAACCAATCCCCTAAAGCTTTCATGTTTTATTTGAGCATATGTTTTGGAAGTGGTGGTGTTGACACTGGTGGCACTAATCTCCTCTTTATCTTGTTTTGATTAAAAGGATATTTGAATATTATTTTTGGCAAACTTTTATCTAGCCTCAAAGGAGTTCCCTTGTAGCAGCTACAGAGAAATAGCTCTAATAAACACATTCTATGATACACTTACATCACACATTATAGCCACTGCTGGTGTACTCCAAGAATGCAAAATACTCCTGGAAAAAACCAATTGAGCTTGCTTTCCATGCCAAGCATGCGAAAATGTCAAATTATGTTCTATCTTTTTTGTTTGTTTTGCGTACCAAGCTGTGTGAATTGCTTCTGCTGTGTAAAGGAAACTGTACATTAGATTATTCAATAATTTAGTTAGTAATATATATGGTTAGGAGACAAAAGGTTGCAGCAGTTTTATGACAGATATTTTTATCTTCTATGAAAGCACACATCCCCTTTTCTTTGCATCTCTTTTACCACCTGTCAGGTCGCTGGGTTAACCTTCTGTTGGGATGTTATTTATTTGCACATTAAGTGATATTAACAGTATAAAACTTAATTTTCAAAAAATGCAACAAAATATTTTTTTGTTTTGCTATTTTTTCACTCTATAGCAAAGAGCAAGGAGTGCACAGGAGATCACCTTGTCAGTGTGTTTGTGAAAGACAAAGCCCCAGGTTCCTGAGGTGCTGGATCAAACCTCAGGTCTCCATTTCAACATTCAGCAGTATTAGCATATTACTTATCTTCATCCCTGAGGATGAGTTTGTAAATAATATTGAGTGGTTTAAGAGCTTGCTTTTCACAGACCCCATGCTGCTTATTTGGTTCTTAAATATGGATTAAAGTGTCTAATTTTAGGTTTTAAATTGCATATACACTTTTAATTGAGAGAAAGGGAATTGGTAGTTGATCAGTAAAACAAGATCACTTTTTTATGCAATTAATGTCAGAAAAGGCTATTTAATTATCCAGAGCAGAAACACATCCCCACCTAAAGCCTGCAGTATGGATTTGCTAATGCCAGATCTCTTTGCTCAAGGAAAGAATAGAATCATGTTGTGTAATTTGGTGAAATTATTGGTTGCAATTTGTTTTATTTTCCATCCTCTCAGCATTGTGCTTCTGGAATTTTTCAAATAATTTGTATTTCAGCAGAGCTACTTACTGTTTCTTATTTCTTCTCCCAAAGCTGCAAATGACTCTGCTGTTAGTCATCTGTTTTTTCACAGATGGGACCTTCTTTGTCTTCTTTAACCACTCAGGACTCACAGAGGGTGATTCTGGGATTCCACTGGCTGATGCTTCTCTGCATTTGGCACTTCCACAAAACCCTTCTATTTTGAGAAGTTCAAAGTTCATGTGATCTCGTTCTGGGTTTTGTTCTTTTTGGAAAGCTCTGTCTTGGGAATGGCTGCTGGTTACATTCAGGTATTCAGGTCACATATTTTGTTAAACTTCTCTGTGTGTACACAATGGTCATGCAGCTTCTCTTTGTGGAATATTGCCTCCAATTCTCCAGCTTTTGTTCTTGCTGCTCTGTTTCCTGGATTAATTCCACTGGCAGAATATTCAGTTGTTCTGGTTCCCTACATTGTTCTCTCTTGTTTCTTACGAGCTGTAGTTGTGCTTCTCCTCAACATGCTTGTCCTCAAAGCTCACATGAGCTTGCTCTGGAGTTTCAGAGATTAGAGGAAAATGGTCAGGTTTTCTGCTTCTTTACATTTATGTTTCTCCTCCTTTGATACATCAGTCCTGTTCCTCATTAACAAGTGCATTCTGAGACTCTCAACATGTTGTTCTGCTCCTGCTTGTTCAAGGGTTTTTAACAGATTACTGCCAAGAACAAACCCACCAAGTGTTCAGGTTAGGTTAGATGTTCAGATTGTTGCTGTTCAGAGCTTGGTGCTTCATGGTCTGCTTTGTAAGGAGGAGAGCCAGTGCTCACAACCTTCTGTTGTTTCTAGTGGGGTTTTTTATAATAATGTCATTCAAACCCAAAGAATTTAGGGTTGCTGGTCCCAATGACCATTGTTCTCCTATAGGGGGGTAGTAGCACATTCCAGACTGATGTTCAGAAGGAATTTTGAATGTGTGTGGCAGTTACAAATGCTTTTGTGCACTCCTCTATCCCAGGTCTCAACATCTCAAACTAGTGATGCCTTGGAACTACACACTGAACTCTTGTCCTCTCGCTGTCTAAGTGGTCCTTCATTTCATCATCTGTAGCAAAGACCATGTCAGTCTTTAAGAACCTGTATTATGAAGTCATGAGACCAAACAGGGACTATCATGTTAAATATCAGCAGTGCTGCCTTTTCTGAAAGCAGCAAACCTGGTAGATGGTTAAATTTCCAGACAAGCTGCAGTCCTGAAGACATTCCATCTCTTCTTTATTGACTGTTGTCACTGGTAACTCCTGGCTCCACGTGCTGCCTTTGTTCAGGCTCTCACACACAGCACAGAGAAGGAGCAGAATAAACACACTTGGTTTGATGGAGATGGTGACACAGACAAGAGAGTTTAAGGATATGTTAATTTTCAAGTACTTTAGTATGCTTAAAAATTAGTTCACATTAAAATAAGAGCTATGACTACTGTCTGAATTTCATAGGCTTTCTAGGAGATTATATTGAGAGTCTTTCCACTGGTCTCTGTCATATTGGTTGAGTTGATGCCCATAAAGCATTCAAAAATCATATTGATGAGTGTTAGAAAAAGTGTTTATTTAGATTTATAGAATCTCTTATAATAGAATTCATAACAAAATCCTTAGAATTTGCAGAGAGTGATGCCTTGACTTCTCAAAGCTTCTTTATAGAAAGCTCTGTTGTTGGGTAGTTATCCTTTTGACACAAAAGGGTCTGCTGGAATCCTTCTAGGAGCAGTCATTTTGCAACTTACTTATCTACTCCACAAAGATGCAGTTAAAGTATTTGTTACTCCTGCAGCACTTCTCTTCACAAGTTGTTGCTGTCTTGGAAATGACCAAACCCTTGAATTGTCTAAATTAATTCCTACATATATTTTGGCCTAATAAAGCTTTTGTTTTTTTTTTTTTTCTCCTTTTAGTTTATACGAACAATTTAAGTGTTTTATAGAGCATATATGTGGTTTAGATCAGTCATAAAACCCAATGAAGGAACCTGGAAGAAAACAGAAGTGATAGGTGGTTTTGTGGCTTCTATTCAAAACTCTTGTTATGTTGTAGAGTACTTACTATGAATGCTTGGCAACAAAAAGGCAGAGATCCTATATTATACAAATACTTAAAAGCCTGCGCCCAGAGACAAGAGAATAAAAAAAGAGGTGGTTTTATACACGTAGTCCCTGCTGTCTCCTTCACCTCTCCTGGGAAGTAGTTATGACATAATAGGATTTGAAGGTTACTCTTCAAATTTCCTTTCACCTTCAAGTGAGTAACCCATGTCATGCATCACAGAAAAGCTGTCCTCTTGACATCTAGTGATGCAAAAATGGCTTGAAATGAGTCTTTCTGTTAAAAAGAATTGGAAATCAGACTTGCAAAAGTAGAAACTTAATTCTATTCTGCTTTTTCTTGTTTAAATTTACAAGCCATCATACAGCTTAAGAAAAAGCTGAGCTTAAATATGCATGTTTAACAGCACATAATAGCTTTGAAAGCCTCTAGTTTAAAGTTTTCTTGGATGTATCTTTCCTTCCTTTCATCATTAAGTTGTTTTCTTGCTGGGAAGCAAGAACATTATATTGTTTCAAAAATATTAACATTTAGTCCCATAGGTTAAATTGCTGAATTAATATTACAAGTAAATATTGGGGGGGGGGGGGGGGGGTGTTGTCCTATAATTGCATTTCAGAGCATTTTTCAGCCTGTGAAAAGATAATTGGACTAGGAAATATGACCATTTGAAATATTTAAGAGCAAATATATATGTGGACAAAGGTGTTTCCTAGAAAGAATTATTAATCTGACAAAATGTATTTTAAGATAGTTGCAGCTGATTTTTGGGTACAATTCTTTCCAGCACAAATTTGTATTATAGGCACAGTTAATTGTTTAAAATTCAATTTTAAATCAACTGAAGATGAACCTGATGTATTTCCCTTTTATTCTCTGTTGTCCCTTTTCAAATTGTATTTATGTACATTAATAGCAGCCATCCTCCTTTCATTTAGTTAGAACAGCAGTACACGAACTCTGTAATTTACTGATTTTAATACCAGCTATTTCTCCCTGGATATTGGTACATGGGCATAGAATTCTTTGAAAAAGTAACAATAATGAAAGAAATGAACAATATGAATTTTACATCAAGAATTTCCTTGCCAGTTCTCTAATAGATGTAAAACAATTGCAATGCATTATCTTCTGTAATTTCTTATACCTTTCTTTCCCTCATAATAAAGGGTCCTTTCCTCTCAAAAGTCTTTTCAGTAATAGGTAATTGCAGACCATGGTTCATCTTCTTTTGGCTGAGCTTTGGTCTTTTGTTGGAGTATGGGAATTTCAGATCAAATCTCCTCTGATTCTTGTGTGCCCCTCTCTTTTGGAAACTAGTACAGGGTAGAGATATCCAGAAGTAATGTTGCTGATAGATTCAGAGGGGATAAAAAACTGAAAAGAATGTTTGAGAAGCATTTAATCTACACTCTATGTCCTGTTTCAGTCTAACATGGATCCTCCATCACAGCCCCACCTCTCAGGAAGGATCCATCCAAAGTGGCATAACAAAAATTTACAGGAAAACTCCTTTCCTGAATAAATTAGTGAAGACCTGAAGATTGGACAGTCCTGATATTTGCTGATAACCAAAACACAGAACAGCCTATAGTTGATAAAGCTGATGATAGTGGTGACCTGAAGTATGAAAAACTCAGAGATTATCAGCCTGCAGAAAGTAGTAGAAACTTATAAAGGACATAATTTGAACTGGAGAGGATCTGTGAGCAGTTATATCTTTTATTGCAAAGTAAACAGGCTTTTGTATTATTAAAAAATCTTTTGGCCACACCAAAACAGAGTTACATTTCTCCTTTAGTGTTTATTTACATAATGAGCAATAATGAGTCTATTTTAGTCTCAATTTTTGAGTGCTCTCCAAGAAGGAACAAAACCCAATGAATAATTCTCAGTGGTATATTTAATGCTCTGAAAACTGCCCTTAATTGTATAGCAATCAAAAGTTTTCACTATATTTCCATGCAGGAGCTAAAAATTCTGACAAAATTAAGAGGAGTGTTTTGTTTTAGATAGAATTGCATCTCTCTTCCATCTCAACATTACTAAAACCAGCTAATGGAATGGAGCCAAAATCTTACCAGTACATCTGAACTATTGCAAAAATCCAAGGACAAATTTATTTTATTTTGCAGTGGCAAATACTTTCCCCTCCTAATTTTGTGGGAGTGTTTTTTCTCCCTACAAGGAATAAATTGCACATTCTGGAAATAAGTTAGTCATTCTGAAGTTCAGAATTCATGAAGCTGTTCCAGCAGAGAATGGATACGGAATTGCAGCAAAATCTCAAGGTCACTGGGAATATTCTTTGGGGTATTCTTATGTGGCTTATCTGTGCTCACATGCCTAATTTTTTTTTCAGTGCAAAGAATAGCCACTTGCAGAGAATGGAAGCCTTAGCCCGGCCCTGTGCCATCCCTTATTCAAGTTCTTTTATACTCCTCTTTTTAAAGAAGCTGTCAAGTTCTTTTCTGAAGCTGACAGGAAAGGCCAAATCTGCAGTACAGGAAGAGAGGCAAAAAAGAAACTTTTTGTGTTGATGTTTTACTAAGTGAGCTAAGGAGAATTTTAGAATCATGTAATTTACTCTGGAGGCATTTACTGTACATAGCTATAGTGATGGTAATTTCTTTCATTGTGGAAGTGAAAAGATAACCATCAATCAGTTGTCAATTGGTCAATTGCAGAAGTGATGAAAAGAAACTGGTAGGAACAATCACTTCTGTGGCTACCTAGACTATTTGGGGTTTTAAGGAAAATACGGGAACTGGAGTCTGAGGAAAAGGAGTGAGGTTGAAACATAAAAATAATCGGTGCGGGGGTAAATGGATCTCCTATAAACACAGTATTTATTTTCTTTTGTGCGGAGTATAAGTGCTGCAAAAATAGGCAAAGCGGAGTTTACGCTGAGGGACCTCTGAACTGAGCATGGTGAAAGCTGGAGATGTGATGTGGTGCAAGTACAGGGACTGTTTAAATGGAGATTTGAAAGTGGAAGAGTTTTTTTATAAAAAATTAGCAGGCAGCTGAATAATTTCAAATATCTTAAATGCTCAGCAGGAACTGCAGTTATAACTTTATGTGTGAAGGTAAATGTGATTTTTCCAGAAGAGAGGCATTATTATGCATAAGTTGCAAAGTGGTGTAAGAAATACCGAGAGTCCGGGTATAGGGCTGTTTTCACATATATAATGTGGAAGTTGTTTTTAAAATGAGCCTCATGGCACAGACTGGCATGAACGCTGTGCATTTAACAGTTATTTAAGCAGTGTGAAAAGCAAGTGTTTCATTATGTATGCATATTGCAAGGGGGGTGAGCTTAGGACAGAACTAGGAAAAAGATTAAATTCATTTATTTATGAAAAGAGTTCAAACATTATCGATACGGGGTGGTTTATGCTGTGGTGTTTTGTTTTGGATTTTCTTCCCCCCTTCTGTGGTAGGTAATAAAAAGGATTACAGGCCCTCCAGAAGGATGAGATATCATCAGTTTGTAATCCAGCCCATGGTTTCCTAGATACCGTATTGTCTATTCTGTTCCGCTATGTGAAAAATGTTGAATATCAACAATGGGTTTCAGTGCTGTATTGTTGAGTTTTGTATGAACTAATCTAGCTTCACTAAAAAAAAAAAAAAAAAAAAAAACCTACAGCTTTGGACAAAAGTCTATAGCCAGTGCATTCGTAACTCCCCATGCACAAGAGCTGACTGTGGCTCTGGGAAGACATTTTACTCATTTGATTTCTTTTTTCTTGTAGTCTTCTTGTCCAGTTCTCAGGTGTTTACCACCTATTAGAATTTCACTTGTATGGGTCCTGTGCTTGAGAAAGTCCCAGGACTTGTCAGCTGCATAGGCCTCATAAAAGACAGCTCTGTTCAGGGTTTGAAAGGTAAGATTTTGCCGAAGTCCTCTGCTGTCTGTGCTTTAAGATGCTAACTTTATTGGCCTAGTTGTGAAACTTTGCAGCTTATCACTCATTTGGAGCTTGTGGAGTGGGGAGCAGGTTTCAGCTTAACAGGGAAAATAACCATTCTTGGAGTGATGTGTGGTGGGGCTAGAGGGGGGGTGGAATTGAATGGAATCTGCCTTTCCTCTTGTGGAAACGAAATTGTGCCTAACTACTGAGAGTGAGGAGAGTGGTACCTGCACACCGAGGTGTGTGAGAGCAGGTACTCTGCCAATAAGTGTCCTTCAAAGATAGGGTAAGAGTGCAGGGGAAAGGGTTTGACCTGTGGGCAGGATATTTCCAGGGCATGGGTAGCACAGGCAGTCGTATGGTTTGGAACTGCTTTGCCATGAGCACTAAATTGATTTTTTTTCTCTTTTCTTTCTTTCTTTCCTTTTTCGTTCTTTTTTACTTTGGTCTCAGAACTGTCTTAATGTTTTGTGGAAATGCTATTGGGGGTGCTGTTTGCTTGAAATAAAGTGGGCAGAGAAAAATTGAGGGTAAATAAGATTCAAGATTCTGTCATTAGTCAAATTTCTGAAAGAATTTGTGTTTTTTCCTCTTCAAATAAGTTTTTCCTATGTTTATTAAAACAATTCAACAGTAAGCAAAAGACCCTACAAGAGTAAGAATTTACAGATATATAAGCTTTGGTGATCTAGATTAAATGCACAGTAAATATTTATTTGTGAACTTAGAAGTGTCTGTTAAACGTTTAATATATGCATTTTATGTCAAAATATTTCTACTTTTTAAAATGCAAATTATTTCCTATATATGTATTAATATTTTGATCTTTTCAGCACACAAATTTGTGAATTAATTTATTTTTCTGGAAAAACAACTTTATAGGCAAGTACTTTTACTGTAAATGTGGGAGGATTTTTTTTTTTTAATGGAGAAATGGAATTTTTGAACTGCGTTATTTATTTAAATATAAGTAATGAACTGATATTGTGGTTAGAGACCGACTTCCAAAAATCCTCCAGGCGTTTTCTTGTCTCTGTGGAAGATTTTTGTGGAAGCTATGCCAGCTTTTAAAATGTTCTCTTTGCCCTGCTGCAGTGTGAATGTTTTTCCCATCCCCCTTTTAACCTAGGAATTAGAAGAAAGTACAGATGATGCTTGCTTAACCCTGCATTTAGTGCCAAGCAGTGATGTGCTCCCTATGAAACCATTTCTGACCCTCTGCTTGCAGTGGTGAGCCTGAATTTTTCCCCTTCCTTGCCCATCATTGTCAGTCAATTATGGGATGGAACTGAACCAGAAAATCTGGTACAGTCTGGCAATTAGTACAAAGGGTTTCCAGTCTAGTGTGAAGACAGAGATGCAAGAGCCCCAGCAGCTAGAGAAATAGTTTTGATTGGCCATGGACATTGCCTTTTAGTGCTGCTTGGTTACTTTCTAAAGATACTGGCTCTTCTACCCTACAGGTCTTCTCCTTAAAGTACTGCATTACGGGCCTACTTTTAAAAAGTCTTTTGGGAAGTGTGTGGGGGGGGTGTCTTCTTTTTTTAGCTCTAGCTTCTCCCATTTGCAGACTGTCATTTTAACCCATCAAACAGACACATTTTGACTTGTACAACAAAGAACCAAGTTATCAACATTCACAGAAACTGACATTTTTAATTCAGGCTTCATTATGTCTTCGGTTTATGACAGTGAGCTACAAAGACATTTAAAGGGTTTTTTTCTTTTTTTCATTTTAAATTCAGCACTGGGATGTTTATCTTTCTTTTAATGCTCATATTTCCCTTTCTACCTTTGTTCTTTAGTAATATATAATTAGCATTATCAAAACCATCAGCTATTATCCACTATGACTTTTGACCTTTGTTTTTATCTATCTAGCATTTTTCAAAATAAATTGCTACACAAATTCTGTTTATGTTAGAGTAAAATAGAATTAGTTAAGCTCCTTAATACAGTCATCATAAAAATAATCTCTTTTGATATTACTAATATTTAATGAATGAATACATATATGTAAACTTTTAAAATATCTGACGTTGAAAGATAAGAATTAATAAAAAACCAAAAATTTTAATTCAAAAATAACAGGCAGAAGTCAGGCATTTTCATGGGTTAGTGCTGAGTCTGTAGCTGATATTTCCTGCTATCCTAAGAGCGAGCAAAAATCTGATATAAGTTGGGTTGAACTTCAGAAGAGCCTGTTATGCCAAATAAAAATTTTCTACTATTATTTCCAGGAAAGCTGGTATCTTTGCTGAGTATATGAAGACAGAATGCATTCAAACCTTGTTCAAAACCCAAATGCAGTATAATTAGATAGCAGTGCAAGCAGTTGACAAAGTAATAGGAACATCGAGCGTTCAACCATAACCACAGTGTTCTGTTTGTGAGAGTTTTTGTTTTCCTGCGAGTCAGCAGTTTCTGGTTTATGCTTGGATAACTGTGGATTTGAGATGTTGTCTTTTGTAGCTGGAAAAAAAGTAAGTGTGTGACCTAATCTTCATGTGCGCACATGAAATATTACAAATATTTCCCCATCCCAAGTATCTATTGTCATTTTTCCTTCATTCTGTCAGCCTCTGCACAGATGGGGTAAGAGTACAGGGGAAAGTGTTTGACCTGGTACTATGGGAATCCCCGAAGGTGGCTTTAGGCACATGATGGCAGAATATTCCATCCAGCAGTTAAATATTCCCTGGCTGTATTAATGGCAACAAATACAGGAGCGGGGACTGTAAATGTGATGACAAGATTAGCACATTGCCCACTTCAATCAAGTACCTCTTGTTTTTGTATTTATCCCTCATCTTTCCCAGTTGACTGATGGCTGTCACTCAACAGCTTTTTTTGGCTGGAAAGAGAAACAGCTTTCTTTAAAGATGTCAGCAGTGAGTAGAATTCCATAATAGGTCATTTGCACAGCTCTACATAGAACAACAAATTAGTGGCTTCTCTTGTAGATCTTTTGATAGCATACATAGGAAATGATGTGATAGTGTTGTTTGTTGCAGCAGGAGGATGATAGCACTGTGTAGGTCACAATCTAATTTGATTACCCAGAAACACCTTTCCCAAGGATGCACTGATGATACTTTAGACAGGAACTGTGTAGAATAATTATCCAGATACTAATACCTGCCAATTTCGTTTGTTTACCAGAGGAACAAAAAAAAATGCTAACTCACATTCAAGTGTAGGGGAAAGGAAAACTATGACTGATTTTGTCTTGGTCTAAAGAATTGGTGTAAAAAGGCATAAGAGCAATTTAAGTTTTTTACTATGTGCAGTTTAAGAGATTCCCAGAAATTACTCTGAACAGTACACACTCCAAATCTACTTTAGTTAAATTTTTTCATTGTTTTATTTCCTTTTATCTTCAGTGACCAAGAAAATTTGACGTTGAGTGGGGACTACCCCACCTCAATTTGTAACTCTTTAGTTACAAATTATGGCCTTCAGGTTAAGTACACACACAAACATGGTTGAGCTGTGAGCTTTGACAGTGAATCACTGTGTCAGAATGTTTAATTGTGAAGTTATTTTCAAGGAGATAAAGATCTGTGCCTAGATTTCAGCACTTTTCTAATAAGGATAATTTTAGTTCTATGCAAGTGTTCTCCTCTCTCCCTCCAAACGTGTTTTCCAAACATGCTATGCCTACTAAGTTTTATTTTAATTAAGTACCATTTTTGGTATGAAAAAAACTGAGGCAGAGAAGGGCTGAGTGCCGTCATTACCTCTAGGTGTGCATTGCTGCTTTGGCCGTGTGTTTGGAGTTTATTGAAGATCTCACCTGTCAATGCATTGCAACAGCTTTTTTTAGTGGTGACTCTCATAACTGTTTTCTGAATTTCATGGCCTTCTTAGATGGTTCTTCATCTCTTAATAACAGCTGCCTCCACAAAATGAATTTTGGACAAACTCACCACTGCAGGGTCCATTTTACTACCATCAGTATCGCAGTTCTGTGATTTCAGTGGGATGATTCACCTCCACAGCACTCCAGCCCTTGAGCCCTGTTGGCTGATGGTCTATCACTCTACTGAAGAAGTTTGACTCTGTTGTTGGTTTTACTGCTCTCCTAGAAAATCAAGCAGCATGTTAGTAGCTCCCAGGTGGAAGGTAATTCTGTGCCATAAAAAAAGTCATGGGAATACCACACAAGTACCACGGTTCATATATAAGTATTAAATACTATCTTTAGCATCAGGAAATATCTGTTCTTGATTTCTGTTTTCTGAGGTAATGAGATCTCTGTCTTAAGGAGAAAAACATAAAACCAAAACCAAACAAATAGTAATAAAAAAAGACAAACTCACCATCATTACAAAGGTCACGAGTGTATAGCTGGGGTGCAGATTGACTCTGCCAGCTTTTGCACTGCATTCGGGAGCCACTCTCAGCTCTGACATGCTGAGGAGGGCCTGGTCTCTAATATGTCTGCTGTACTCTTGGGCATTTTGCTTTTGTCCTTGCTCAGTGGTTAAAGGTGTCTGAGAACAGACTGCTGGGTCTGGTGATCTGGGAAATGCCTTCGACTAAGGGTGCTGGTAGAAAATCACAGAGGTTTTGTAATACAGAAGAGAAATTGGGTCAAGCCCATTGCCTGAGCCATGATCTACCAGCTTTCCTGCTCCTGAACATGTTTCCTTTGCTTGACAGGTCCTCCTCAGCCTTTCTACTCACCCTCTTCCTCAGGGTGGGAAAAGCAGCTGAAAAACCTCCCTGTAAGAGTTTTTTAGACGTATTACAGGGTTTTATGCTTCCAGTTCCCATTGATTTTCAATTCAATTTTCACTTAGATGAAATTCAATAGGAATAAAATACCTAATTCCTTTATGCCATTGAGAGCCTTCTGTCCTGGGTCTTATGGTAGGCTGTGGAATGAGTGAGCATTGGCTGTTAGTGGGATGTGACAAGCATTAAGAAATAAGAGATTGGATCAGTGTATTTCATGGGACTTTATACAAATCTAAGCAATTGGCATTTCATATAAAGGAGAAGGGAAAAAAATTACTAGTAAAGACATGGTGATAGCAGTTTCTCAAAGAACAGATCCCAAAGGCACAAGCAGAAACTGAGCCATTGCAGGGGATGACAGGCTGTGTACTGAGACATCTTTTGTTAACACATGAGCCTTAGCCAAAGGCTCAAAAAGGAATCAGTTTTTAATGACAAGCCTAAGGGACTATCATGAGCCTAGAGAGATAGAATTGAAGTAATCAAGACACAAAAATGAGATATGACCAGAAAGTTGCATGAAACTGCACTGAATGAGCATTCAGAGCAGTAGGAAAACCAAGGTAGAGGCTTGCTAGTCAGCAGAAGATGGTGGCAATGAGGCTGAAGATGAAGGGGTACCTAACACCTGCAATATATAGTATGTTACTTCTGAAAAAGTCAGCTGTGAGGAGATGGCTACTACAAATAATATAAATTGCAACAAGATCCAGATGATTTGCAATTTTTTGTAAGTCATCTTCTGGTGTCTCACATATTGCACAGACCCTCAGCCAGTCCACTGGTCACAGACTGGGAAATAGTAAACAGCATGACCACCCAGAGTCCCTGGCAGACTTTTTTTTTGTCTATGAGTTATTTGAATTTTCATGGGGGCATGGATTGTAGAGGTGGCCTCTTTCTCATTCCCATTTCACTTCTTCCTAGAATAGTTCTTAAAATTTTTCTTTACCCTCTCTCTTAGTTGCCCAGCTGATTGTTATGGCTTTCTGTTTCTTTCTGTAGTTATCCTCTCAGTTTAGACCTATGGATTTCCCCTTTCCAAATTGTTCAGTTCCTCAGCTTACTCGGTATAATACTTCTTGCTGTTAGCCATCCCCTAGTCATAAGCAATTTCCTCATGAGGTTGTCTGAATGAAGGAGAGATTTAAAAGGTGGTGCTAGTTTGCATTATTTTGGCACTGACTAGAGGAAAGATAAAGTAACCCCAGGCTTCTGTGAGGTTCTGTGTATCTGTAAAAGTAAATATGCTGATGTGCACTAAGGAGAGAATTCATTTCTGATCCATTCTGCCAGTTTCATCAAAGGCAGACACAGGTAATTCAGCAAAACAGCAGTCTTTATATTTTCAATTTGCCTTTTTTTAATGGAAAAACAATGCCAAAGTTCCTATTATTTCTCATTATTAAAATTCCATTTTCAAACAATGATTTCTATAAATTTTTTTGATAAAAATGTTCAAGAAGTTGTTTTAAAAAATTCAGAAACATTGTGCTGGAAGTGAAACTTTTCAGTTCCAAACTTTCCAAAGCACTTCAAAATTTCCTTTTTGGAAGAATATTTAATTTGTCAACTATAAATGCCAGGAGAGGTGTTAACTTTTGCGTGTTAAAACCCTAATTAGATTAAGTTGGATTGTACTTTGCTTGTTCTCTCAAGCTAATTCCCATGATCACCATGCTTTAAAACCTTTATTAGGGGGTTTTGTTAGAGATGCATCTCTTTACTGTTGTTATTCATCTGACAAGAAGAGTGGATTCAAATGTACCCTTCTTTCAAAGCTGTGTTTGTCACTGACCTCAGATGTTGAACCGAGAACAGAATTAGTTTCTAAGCACTGCACTGTGTGTGCAATGCCCAGAAAACTGGAGAGTTCTGACTGGCATCCTTCTAAGAGAGGTGATGTGAGAACCTTTTTGTCTAGTGTGTTACATCCGTCAGAGGCAAAAATACTTGGGTGTTGTTAAAAGACACAGAGATTCAAAACTGGCTATTGTCTCTCTAGTGAGGAGTTGTCAAGATGAAATGAAGGAGGCAGCACTGTGGAGAAAAAAATATTGGGATCTCAGTTTGAAAGAGGAGGTTATGCCTAGAGATGAGGAAACATTCTTCTTTGATTCATGAAGAAAGTGGAAAGAGGACGTTAGGTGGCAGTCTGTTGATGATACCGGATTTTCACGACAATAAAGTTGAGGACACTTAGCAGGACTGTCTGAAGGATCTTATGAAACTCAATGAGTAGTCCTTAACTATCCCATGAAATTCAGTTTAGATAAGCATTAAAGTAATGCATCTGGGAATAATCAAAACTTTGAAGATAAAATTATGGGCTTTCAACTGCCTTACTACCAAGGAATGAGATCTTGGGATGATAAAAGACAAGTCCATGAAAGAATCTGCTTAGTGGTTAGTGGTGTTCATTGAATATTAGGAATAAATAAGAAGGGGATAGAAGATAAGTACAGAATATTTATGCCAGCATATAAATACATGGCACACCCACATCCTGCATATTGCCTGCCCCTACCCTTTCAAAAGCTTCACAAAAGGGCAACAAGGATGATCACAGGAACAGAGAGATTTCCATTAAAAAGAAACTAAGCAAAGTAGAGTCTTTGTATGCCTAGAAAAGAAGACTGTTGGGAGATGATGAAGGTATCTAGACTAAAGCACCATACACAAAGAGGTTCCCTCATGCAGTTTGTGCACAGTCTTTGCCAGGACAAGAAATGAAGGCAAGATGACAGATGTGGCAGCTGGAAAAGAAGCAAAAGCAGATCTTTAAACATAACATAATTAAGCAGCCACAGGGTACTGTCAGAGTTTAAAGTTTCTATGGGTTCAAGGGAAGCTTGAACAAGTTCCCAAAAGGGAAATCCAGAGAGGTTAAAAATGCAAGTGAACCTTATCTGGCTGGAGTAGTCTTTGAGACTCAGATTGGTGGAAGCTGGAAGAGTTCTTGGGGAAAATGTTATTACTTTCTTCTTCTGTCCTTCTCTAGGCACTCACTTCGGGCTGCTGATTGAGACAGTGCCTGGCCAGAGGGATGCTTGGTCTCTCCCAGTGACAGCCATTTAATGTTCTCTTGGTACCAGTCATTTATGTCCTGAGCTCACACTTCTTTTCCATATCTAAATGAAGGACAGGTCAGAAACTGAAGCAGAGGTAGCCTGGGCAAATAGTTTGAATGCTGAGATCTCTACATTCTTTTTGAGTAAATCTTCCTATTTAGCTAAACTGAGAATGGGTCTGTCTTCCACAGTGCTCCTAGTTGGCAATCAGAGGGAAATACTGACAATCAGAGGAATGTTTTTAAAGCACCCGAGTTCAGATTAATATGATTTTTCAAAATGTAAGGAAAACCATTAAAAATTTATCAGTGTATAATAGCTGAACAATCTCTCCAGGAGACTTTAATTTCTGCTTCTAATCTTTTCATCTCAATCTGCTGGGTCAGCTTTGCACTTCTCCTTGTGTGCACAATGGGGAACAATGTTTAGCTGATGACAGAAATGCAAGATGGGGATTAAGTACCCCCCAAGCTTTCTGTATTTTAGTAATGGTGTTTAATGCTCCCCAGTCCCTGATTTTACTTCCCTTCTATTCTTCCAATAAATTAACTGGTAAATCTGAAAATCAAGACATAGCTTCACTGGGCAGAGAAAATACACCCTGCAAGTTTTCCTAAATGCCCCTTTTTGAAAAGGCTTAAGTTTGATTATTGTAATTGATTATCTTAAGCCCCTGAGTGTCAAAATTCTGCATTACGCTCAGCATGTAGTCTGATGAGAAGATGGATTTGGCAGTAGTCTTAGGGGTCTTCACCTCACCACTCCCACCCACCTATTCATTTCTGGTCCATGGCCCAAGTTTTCTCCCTAGATAGAGCTTCAAAACCAAGTTACTCTAAATATTCACTGCTGTTAAAACCCCATTTACACCACGATCTTTGTCTTCCTTTCTCCCTGTGACAGCACAACTGTTGTGGGACTGTGTGGTTAGAGAAAGTTGAGAAGTTTCTTGCAAGGGCCAGTTTTCAGACCAATCAACTCACAGAATAACTGAGCATTGGTGCCATCATGGGACAACAAAAGGTGGCCTTTTTTTAGCTGGTAACTCAGACCTGGGAAAGTTCAAGCCTGCCATGCAGTTGCACCTCCTGTGGTGTGTTGCTTTTAGGGCTGCGTGGTAAGCCAGAGTCTTGAGTCAATACAGACAACAATTTAACAAACAGTCCTCTAAAGAAGCTGAAAATCAACTTAAGGAATAAAAAGTAATAATATCATTTTTCTTCAAACACATCAGAAGCATGATTACTGAAATGAAAATCTCTAAGATGCTCGAGGCATGAAAGGGACATTCAAAAAGATAAAGCCACAGCAGAAAAGCTATGATTTTTTTGCACCTGTGCTTACCATGGGGGAGGTTGATGAAAATCCCATCCTAGAATCTTAATTTATTGAATACATTTTAGGATTTTCTTCAAATTCAGGCGTCCATAAATAGTTTATAGAGTAAATGAAAAAAACAAACTATAAAAACTCATCGGGAGTAGTGATATTCACTTGGAAATTCTAAAGAAATTCAGGAGAGAAACAGGTGATTGTGGTGTACAGCTTCTTAGCTCAAATAATTTGGAGCCAGAGGACTGAAATCTGACTAATACAGCAACAGATTTTAAAACAGCATTCAGGCAGATCCAGGAAACTGCATCCTAGTAAACCTGACATCTGTGCTGGGAAAATGAGTGGAAATTATAACAAATAATAGAAATAGTGTAATCTGAATAATTATGGCATATTGTGAAGTTTTGTGTGTAATTTTTAAAGGATAAATCCTAGCCTAATTGTATATTCAAATTCTCTGAAGGTGTCTACTAGTAGGAGGACACAGGAGATGCAGCTGATATCACCTGCTTGGGTGTTCAAAAGGGGTTTAACAAGGTTCATCCCCAAAAGCCTTTAAGAAAATACAATATTCTGGAACAAAAAGGAAGATGCTAACATCAATAAATAACTAGTTGGCATAGAAAGCAGAGTACAGAAATAAATGGACAGTGCTCACAGTAGAGGTAGGTCATCACTGAAAACCCTGTGGAGATCTGTGCTATTCAACATATTCTTAAGTGTTCTGAAAATATAGAAGTGACTAGTGAGGAAACAAAATCTGCTGATGGTACTAAGTTACTCAGAAAAGTTAAGAGAGGAACCAGCTATGGTGTATTTAGAAAGATCTTATAATGATGGCAATAATGGGGGGGGAAAAAAAGACATGAAATTCAGTGCAGGCAAATTCACACAAGAAAAATAACTCTATCTTTACATATAAAGTGATGGGTTGGGAACTAACCATCACTTCTCAGAAATGAGATCTTGAAGTAAATGGATAGTTCTGCAAAACTGTCACGTCAAGAGCAGTCGAACCAAAATTTTAAAAATAGAGAACAAAATAAAAGCCCTCATTACGACACTATATAAATCCATAGTACACCTACAGCTTGAATCTTCTGTGCAGTACCAGCCTCCTCTGCTGAGAAAGAACAGAGTAAAGCCAGAAAAGATTGAAACACAGATGGCAAGGGTGGTCACCGTGACAGAAAGGGTTCAAGGAGTATGACCTCCAAAGACAGACTGAGAAAGGGGCTGTTCAGCCTGGAGAAGATTGTGTGGGGACACCTCAGCACCTTCCAGTATAGGAATGGGCTACAGGGAAGCCAGAGAGGGACTCTTCATCAGGACCTGTAGTGACAGGACAAGAAGTAATGGATACAAATTGAAAGAGGGGAAATTTCAGTTAAATGTTAGGAAGAAGTTTTCTATTGTGAGAGTGGTGAGACATCGTAGCAGGTTGCTCAGGGAGGTTGTGGATAGCCCAACCCTGGCAGTGTTCAAAGCCAGGCCAGAAAAGTCCTTCAGCAATGTGATCCAATGTGAGGTGTCCCTGCCCACAGCAGGGAGGGTGGGACTAGATGACCTTTAAATTCTATCTGCACCCCTTACTATTCTATGATTCTATGACCCAATGACTAGGACCAGTAAGCTGGAGAGGATATAACCAGTGATATGACCAGTGCTGGGGCAGGCTGAGATAGCTCTAGATCTTGAGCTGTCCCAAAGCTTGTTTCACAGTATCAAAACACATACATTAGCACAACTGAGAAGATGGTGAGATCCCAGTATGCAAACAGGAATGAGGCAGAAATCCTAAAAGGGAGTGCCTGGCTGAGTCACAACATCAGAAAGTTAGTGGTACAAACCAGGTGCTGATGCTTAAGGAACAGAGCACACTGGAGTATTTACAAGGCACTTTGTTCTGTTGAGTCTCGTTAGAGTCCTTTAGGACATCTCTGCAGTCAGTGGAGAATGGAAGTCTTTCCATTTGGGCCATGAAGACCACTTAAAAAAATTAGGATACTATTCTGATCTGGACTCCAAAGGATCCTCTCTGTCTCCATTAATTAGAAAGGTGATGGAGATGCAACAGGGTACCTCACACCCTGATGGGTCTGAGTGGTTGTAGCATTTTCCTGAGGATGGGTCTATGGAAAGCAGCTGCTATCATGTTATGATTCCTGTTAATGGGTTGATGTAGAGGACAGAAAGCTTCAAATCCTGTCTAGAGGCTTTGCTCATGACGTATTTGCACAACTGTGAGCTGGAGTGAAAACTGTGGTCCCAGAACCATAAAACTGGGTAGGGATGTTCAGGATTAGAGCTGTAATCAAACACCAGTTTGATACACAGGGAAGCTGTGTATTTTTCAAGGAGTTTTAATTTTCTCAAGTTTCTCTAACTGGAACAGGAAATCTCTAGAACATATTGGGGGAACACTCCCTAAATCTCCAAATATGCTGACACAGTGCAGCAGAAACTAAATTTTGAAATAATATTAGTTTAGTTTTGAGTAATATTTGCCTCCTTTCTTTTCCTAAGGTTGTGTTTCTTCAGTTACTTCATTTCCTCTCACCATTTTATTTTTGATAGTTTTACTGTCCTTTTCCCTTTAGTCCCTTTCCTACACCAGAGAAGTTGGAGATCAGGGCTTTTGGCCCATGAAATTTGAGTGTTTAATTTAGTACAGACAATTTTGCCTATTTCTAGTAGCTATGCCCTTTTTTTTTTTTACTGCTTATAGTTCTGATACTATTTCTGAATCGAGAGCATAAAAATGTAAAATTTAATATTTAGAATTACAATAGAAAGACAAAAAAATAGATATAAATCAATGTTTCAAGGAGGCAGAAGTTGCCAAGCGCACTCAGGCTGATTCTTCTTTTCTGCAGCAATAAAAATAGAATGTAACAGTCTTTCATGGTTGGTATTAGAGTAGAAACTTATCACCAGTTTTTTCTTGGTCATATTTGGAGGCTTTTGGGTGGTTTCTTAAGTATCTTCAGAAATGGCAATGAAAAACGTTGAATTTAGAGAAATTAGCCTGGTTTTACTATTAAGAAAGTAAATTAAGCCTTACCTGATTCACTGAAGAATAAATAATGTCTTGTTAGCAGATTTTAGATCTTCTTTTCCCTGTCTGATATTGCCCACCTTGACTGTAACTTGCTCGTTTTTGTATCTGAAGGAGAGGTAAGGAACATGCTCTAATGAAGCAAAATCTCTCTTGACCATGCATTAACATCTGTGATGGCTTATTTGAGTATCAAAGAATTTTGTTTATAGTTCTTTGAATTACAACTAAATTATTTCAGTACCTGTTTTAAAGTAGCTGAAAATTATTATGTAAAATTCATGCATGGTGTCTTTTTAATAAACAACAACAAAAATCATTCAAATAAATGAAGCAATCAACTCTGAACACTTGAATTTTCTTATAAAAAAGTTAAGTTAGTTTTAACTCACAGATTTTGAAGACACTATAATAAAGAATTATTGGAGGAAATATTGCTTTTACTGTTTTCAGATAATGCTTAATGTTGTTGCAAATTATAAAATTTAATTAGCTATATAAATGCCAGCGGAACAAATAATGTGCTATTGTCTTGATATCTTTCCAGAAATTAGTCTTTTAAAACAAATTTGCCATATTAATCATCTAAAAATATTTTTGATCACTGAATTAATAGTTTGCAGCCTGTTTTCAGGTATTCATTGCCATAGGTGATTGCCTCTTAATTACTACATGGGCGCTTTCTATTCACTCTTATTAATTCATGTTTTCTGGCACAGTCCCAAAAGGCAGCCTTGCCCTATATCTTCTAATTACTTCTATAATTGAATTTGCCCACTTTTTCTAACCTATTTTTTAAACTGACTGTGTTTGTTCATGGTTTATTGTGTCTTTTTTGTGTCAGTTCTCTGCAAGCAGAATGTACATTGATTCTTTCCTCGTTTCTCATTAATTTTCAAGAGCTTTGCTGCATGTCTGCTTTTTCAGCCTGTCAGACCTATTGCTAGACCAAAAAAAGATTCTTATTATTAAAGGTTAGGTAAAATAGACTGAAGTTAATTAATTCATTAGTAACTCTGAGCCAATTACTGAAGCCTTCTCTTATTTATATACTTGTTAACAAGACAGAGATGAGAAAGGCCTATTATAGGCACATGTCCTTCAGAAGTTGGGCAAACCCTCTGGAGCATATGCATTTAGTTCCACCAAAGAAAGAGAATTGATTCCAAAATGAAGACTTGAAGATCTAACTGGCAAAGTCTTCACAAGCTGATGGACCTTCTTGTGGCCACCCAAATGTTGTTTTGGATTCTATCCTTTGATCACAAGGAATAAAATTTAGTGATCAGCTTTACAAAGTGCACATATAAGGTGTTGATATAAATATATTGACTTGCCAACATGATTTCTTGGGATGTTTGGGAATAGTTGAACAAAAAAAAATACCTATGCGTGTCTATGCAATTAAGAGGGGAATTGCTGATTTTGAGTTCAGACTATTTTCTTGGGTAAATGAAATGAGATATGTAGCTGTGAAGAAACCCCATTAATTTTTGGTAAATACTCTGCAGGTTATGAACATTACACGAGAGCTGAAGTCATGCAGAAGCTGCAGACCTATAAATAAAATAGGCAAGGTACCCAGTGGATCACTGGTCAGTGTCAGATGTTTACATTAATGACATCAATGTATATTTTAAGCATAGTATTCAAAACCTGACCTTATATTTCTTGAGGATGAAGCATGACAAAACTGTTCTCTCTCACTGAATTCAGTGTTGACACAAGGGTGCTATTTTTTGAAGGAGTTCCTCGTACTTTATTGACGGGGAGGAAACCTTTGGGGTTTTGTTTTCTCATAATTCAACAACTTCATCAGAGATCATTAGAATTAGAAATCAGTTCTTTGTCAAGTGTCTTGCAAACCTGGTCTGATATCTAGATTTGGAAGGAAATGATGTTAAGATTGAGGAATATTATATGAGCTTTTTAAGCAAATAGACAAAGCATGGATTTAGAAGCATCTTTCACCAAGTCCTTATAAAATATAAATCCAAATGCATTTAAACAGGAAGAAAAAGGTGTTGGACCCACAGGGGAGCAGAAAGCTTGGCCCTGCCCAGTCAATTATGTTTTTAAGGAAAATTGGTCTGTAGATCTAGGTTTAAAATCCTAAACAAGGGTAGTTACTAAATTCTCTGAAAGTCCTACTCCCATGCCAGAAGCAGCCATAGATTAAAATCTTCAGCTACCACTGTAGGAGTTATTCTCCAATACATAGTTATTTCTAACTTGAGAGGTAATAGGAAGAGAAATTAAAGAATACAGCACCAAACAGCATTTGGTCCTCAGCTGAGCCTGGTCACTGGGAGAAGGTCTGGGTACCATCACCACGCTGTGCCAAAATATCTGTTTGTCTCTGCATCCTCCTGGAACTCACACACACAGAGATTCCTCACTCCTCCTTGCATGCCATACAACTCACTGCAGAACTGGGGTATTTATTATTCAATCTTGCTCATTCACTCCCTTCCCAAAATTAGTTAGGAAATAACTGGCTGATTGGAACTGCTGATATCTTGATCAGATCATTATTATTTCTGGTATGAAATAAATAAGTAATTTATTATGGAAGTGTTTGGGCTGCTCTGCAGTTAAAATAGCTTTGAGATTTGCGCTTAAAACAGATATTCACTGCTTCATTTTGTGTGAATTACATGATGTGGGCTTGCCCAATTTATGTAGTTCATTTTTAGAGTGGAAAGTTACTGGTTTTGAGAACTTTTCAAGTATATCTTTTGATTTATTTTAGTTATTGGCAGTTATCTTTAAGATTGTGTTTGAATGAGAGACTTCAGATACTTGAATCCTTCCAGTTTAAACAGTGCAAACAGCTTTTTGAGAATTTAATAAGAGTAGAGGGGTACATTCACACAGTTTAGAAGTGTAGTGAAATGACACAAAAGAGTTTCCCTTAACACTTCATTTTATAACTAATGAACTTATCAGCATCAGTCCTGTTTTATGTAATAGTATTGAAATAACTTTTGCCACTATAAAGTGCATGCTATGATGAATCAGTCACACCAGCTGCCCTCCATGATAACAATATTTTTGGTTTCGGCAGATCCAAAGGCTTCTGTCACCTCTATTTGAACAGATCCTCTAACATTCCCTAAGGTTTTAAGGAATGAGAGGTGTGCTTCTGTGTCATCACTTGTGTTATCAGAACCAGGGTAGCTTGGACATGTTGAAATTCAGGCTGTTAGTTGTAGTAAGCTGTAGTCTCTTTGACAGTGTAAGTGACAGTGACAATATCATCAAACCAAAATAACTGAGAGATTGTGGTGGTTACTCCATGGAGATCTGTGGACAGGACAGTAATACCCTTTTCATTTTTCACAGGACATCATAAGTCTAAAATTGTACGAACAGCAGTAAAAAAAAGGAAGGGTTTTCTGTCTGAAAACTTCCTCGTTTATCACTTTTTTCCAGTTCTTGCATTTTTATAAATTTCTTTCCATCCTTTACTTCTGTACCTGTTACACTGCATTTGAGTCTACTCCTGTCATATACACTGAATTGAAAAATTCACTGTTAGCTATTTCCTTTCAGTTATGCTTGCTCTTCTTTACTCTGAGTACCCTCTAGCAAGCCCTGAAAGCATTCCTCTGCCTGCTGTCCTTATCTCACTCCATGTGAATGCATTTCAGCTTCTGCACCAGCAGCCACTGTAGCACTTTTTACTTAATTCTGTATCCTTTCAGTAACTTCATCTAGTCATCAAGGAACTTGTGAAGAGTGTATTGACTTGTAGGTACATCCTTGTTTCTTCTGGCTCTTCCTTTAATTCATTATTGGTTCTACTTTGTAGAAGTTGGTGTGACCACAGGGAATGAATGGGCTTGGCAGGAGCTGTAAATCATAACCATCATTTACATACAGGGAAGCTGAGGTTCCCTGACTTTCCATATGTGACAAGGGAGGACCATGGCAGAGCCAGCAGCACAGCACCTATTGCCTGTTATATAATCCTGAGCTTTTGCTGTTGGACTGTCCTTTCAGTCCTTTCTGGTACACATTTAATATGGAGATATTAAAACATATGCACAGTGTCTGTCACTGGGCTTTAAAAAACCTTTCCTAGAGGAAATATTTTAAAGCCTTTTCTGCTACTTTTCATTAAATTAGAACTTAAATAGCATTGTTTAGTATCCTGGATATTTCAGCTTTTCCTGTATATCAGAGGCTTACCTGAAAATGGGTCACCTGATTAAGTAAAAGACTGACTGTCAACAGCGTTGATCAAACATATTCCTGCTTAAAATCATTACATCTCTCCTTCTCCAGCACTTGAAGCACAGCTTCAGAGAAACTTATTTCCTAGTTGTTCTCACAGCAGCAAGCTCAAGCGCTGAGTCTTGCAAAACAGAGAGCAGTTTCAGTATCAAGATTTATTCCATAAACTGTTTCTTAGCTGATACTTCATTACTTTCCTAAGTAAGCCTCAAATATTTTAAGAAATATTTTTCCTCTTTAATCCTGAAGAGGAGAGAGGCTAAGGAATGGTTTTCTTTTACTTCCAGTCCTAATGCTAGTTCCCAAAATTCTGTTTTAAACAAGACAAGAAGCTACATAGAGTCTACCTTTTAAATCTGGTCTTCCTGGCTAGTTTGAAGGAACAGGTAAGATATTAATTAATAAAAAAGAGAGAAAAATACATTTGCAAGTAGAAATTGATCTTATTCTGAACACAAAGTTTTAATCAAAAATGTCAGCCCAGTACTGGTCACGTGTACTTCAGGGGACAGGATCAGTTCTTGTGTTGCAGCATCTGTTTCAGGACACCTAGAGATGTAATTGTGCTCCTCGTGGGTATCCAAACTGCTAGCACAAAACAAAAATGGGTGGTTGTTATCTGCATGTTGGCATTATGTATTTTACATGTACAGTAAGTGCCACCACTCAAATGCCAAACCTGTGCTTAACATTGTGCCAGAAGGCCTCCTGGCTGATAAACCTTGACAGTACATTGTTCTCTTGTCAAGGGGCATTATCCTAGCAATTCAGCAAAAATTTTTCTTCATTTGGACAGTGCATCTTTCAGACATTCCCTTCTTCTATTGATTTGTTTTCTCCTGTCCCTTTCTCCTTCTTTTGTTTTCTTATCATAGCTTCAGGTTATTAAGTGCAAAGTATTGATGGGAATGGGTGGTTTTGGTCGATGGAGAGCTAATGCATCCCTAATCCCACCATTGTTATAGAGTTATGCTTTACTCTGGTTCCTGATGGGGGAAAAGGTGCAAAGCTCTTGATCCTAGTTTTATTTGTCACAAACCCATCCATCAATCAAGCACAAGCATGTCTGAATGCTGAATGACATGTGGGTCTCAGCTGAAAAAATTCGATAACACTGTATTGTCAGGTTGCTCACTCTTTTTTTTGATAAGAAATACATTTGACTGAAATAGATAAGCGTACAACTGCTAAAGACTTGAAGAGAGAGAGTGACATACATGACACCAAAGGTTTTCAATCTTTGGTATTAATGATACTTATGAGTAAACAAAATGGAAAAAAAGCTCTAGACATGCAACATGCTTAAATCCTGTGGGGTTTTTTATTAAGTTGGGGTTTCAAGTTTTTAATCTGGACATATATTATAGCCTGCCACCTAGGTCCAGATGCTGGTAGAATCTGTGACTGAATTTCTATTTTTAAAAAATTATATTGGTTAATATAGCAGACATTCATGAATAGAATATTATTTTAATATACATTGAGAACCGATGCATTTATTATTTCTGAATAAGGATGAAGACATATAAGTATATATGTATAAATATTTTTTTATTATTTGAAAACATTTGAAATTTATTATTATAATACATATACATAGATATTTTATACTATGTAAATAAGTATTTTGCAAATAATATTTTTTAAATTTCCCTTTAAAATGTATTTGTAGTCACAGATATGATTTTGGAATCTCTTTATACCACTTATTTTATGAAGTATACTAATACAGTGCTGAAAGCTTATCCCCCTATTTATATGCAATTTTCTATTCATACTCACTTAAATAATTGCATTTAGAAACTGTTAAAATGTTACAATTTTCCATTTGTACACTATAACTCTGAGGAAAATAATCAACAGATCAGAACAATTTAGAAAATGCATTTTATTTTCTTGCCATAGAAGTAGACACTTTAGAATGGAGAACGCATTAAATGACCTAAAAAATCCATCAACAGAGGTAACAAAAAGACAACCCAAATCAGAGGCTCTAAGACAAACATGTTGTAGCCTCAAGTACTGGCACACTCTATGAGTAAGCCATTTTTTCTCTGTTCTGTGACTAGGGGCTACAAAACTGCAAAAATCAATGTGGGAGTGCTTTGGGTTTGTTGGGTAAATTACATGTGCTTGGCTGCTCTATTGTATCTGGCCCATATTCTACACCAGATACTTTTAGATGGAACTGTCACATAATACATATACTCAGTATTGATTTTTGTAGATTTAACAGAGCTTGAACTGAACTCCATGATAAGCAAGGAAAAACTTAAGAAGTGCAGCTCCTCAAAATTGGGATGAACATGTAAATATAGAAATACTATTGAATGTCTGTGTCTGGGAATCTCCTGGCCCAGTTTTAATTTGGTATGGGCAACGTCAGTACTGACTAGCTGAAAACTGATGGCATTAAATACTTGTTGGTTTGCCTTCAAATTATTTATTTTTGTGGACTTTTTTATATTTGTACCACGACCAAGTGAAAAAAAAAAGTTATAAAAATTATAACTTTTTAAAAGTTATAAAAATTTTTAAGTGATATTCTATTGTCTGAATACCAGATGATGCCAGATGAAACCCAGAGCACCTCTGCTAGCACCAAAGAGCTCTTTCAGATCTCTGTATGTATCATGAACAAATTATTTTAGATTAAATTCAATGCATGCTGTAAAGTGCCTGGATCTCAGATGCAGGACACCTAAGCATACATTTTTACATGGGAATAGGTGGTCTCATTTCAAGTTGCATATAACTTCTAATAAAAATAGACACTAATTCAAGTGTCTAAGCATGAAACATGGAAAATTTGGCTGCTTTTGAAAATCTTCATGTTAGTTATCAGATAGGAGGTAATTAAATGTGAACCGTTTGCTAGGTTTTAGTTCCCAAGCTGATGTGACAGGACTGGTGACCCTCTCTTTTAAGACTGAAGAAGGCTAATATTTTCTCAAGGGAAAGAGGGGAAAGGAAAAATATTTGTAACTTTAAAAAGTAAATTAAGACTGCAAATGTTAGTTTATTTCTATTGTATTTGTGAACAGTGTATTACTAATGATATCTGTTTAATCACATTGTTAGATAGCAGTTTCCAGAGTAATTTGTCATCAGACAACAGTTGCTGTAGCCTATAAAGAAATAGTTATAATTGCTTAAAAATGGGTCCTTCTGGTTTCCCATCCACCCACCAGCAGTGCCACTGAACCCTGCCTGCAGTTCTAAAGTCATGCACCAGCCTGTGTTTATCAGTGTTGCTTGTGACTCAATTACACCCACAACGTGTGGGTCCTGTAGTGAAGGACTTTGGGTCACTGCTGCCACAAGGGATGCTGAAATTGTATTTAAAGGAAGGAAAGAAAATAGGCCTTAAATTTCCAGGGAATGCTTTACATAATGGGAACTACTCCATATTCCTCACCTCTCCCCTGGCCTCCTGGGCTGTGATCCTCATGAGGCTGCAGCTGCAGGGGACTGAGACACTTAAACTGCTCTGCTTGGTTTTGTCTCTGGGCTCAGGGTGGGCAGAGTGTGGTCCCTGGCTCACCTGCACCCTGACAGGCAGCCAGTGGGAGACATCTGCACCTCAGAACACTACTTTCAAACTTTATAAATCTCTTGGTGGTTTTTCTGTATTTAAAAAATTGTAGGACATGTTTTCAGCTGGTATTAATTGACATAATTCCAGTAATGTTCTTGCTAGGACAGCAGTTTCCACTAATGAATATCCAGCATTGTATCTCTGCCAGCAGTCAGATGTGGTAATCAGAGCAGCCAGCCTCTGAGAGTAAAGCAGAGCCTTGTCAGGGGGCCTCCACTTTAAAACTTTGTCTCTTGGTCTGTCAGTGCTTGATTTTATTATTCTGAGGGCATTTTGATAACCCCTCTGTGTTTGGGTCTTCATGGTGTGAAGGTCTGACTAAATAATGAGGGCACTTTCTCTTTTATCTTTAGAGGGAGGATTTACTTATTACTGCCAATAATATGGGTCAGATTTTCAAAAGTGTTTTAGCTTCACCTCCATGTTTGTACTGCATAAACACTTGCAATTGCTTTTGTATCCAGTCATTTCTACAGATGAGAATTTACCATTATTTTGCTATGCAAGTGATGCTGGTGTGTGTATTCTGTCTCGTTTCTATAGATAAACATACACAGGCACAAGTGGGTGTTGTGCTTTTATGTGACTTTTACAGTGCTAAGTATTAAGTGGACAGGACACTGACACCATTTTCATTCTCAAGATATACGATGAGTTTGTTTTGTATGCTGAGGAGAAAAAAGAAAAGATTGTGAATTGAACCTTTTTCTTTTACCATTGATTTTGTGCTCTGTCTTATGTGACAAGAGGCCATGAAAAATCTATGACCATGTGTGATATTCCAATAAATGAAATGTCTCTCTATTTTCTAACAGTATCTGCTATACTGCCCTATGGTACTGATCCCTCCATTTTATGTAACACAAATTAGTGGTATAAAAAGAGACTTTAACTTTCATAAAACCCCTGTGCCTCTGTTCCTTAGACAATAAAAAGAGGCTTACAGAAACAGTTACCTCCTTTTGAAAGAAAAATGCATGCAAACAGGGTTTCACCAGTGGGAAGGGCACTTTATGTTTCAGAGTTCAATCCTACTTATGTAGTTTTAGCCATTTAACACCGTGGCTTCTGACTGCTGTCTGTCTGGGACCTGGCTGCCAGGGAAGGAAACGCTCGGGCGTACCTCGGTAGCTGCTGTGCTGGATTTTCAGTTTACTCTTAGGTGCCAGAATAGAGTCCCTGATGTTATGCTTAGATGCAAATCAGCTCCTGAAGTGAATGGCAGTAACATTGTTGACATCCAGTATATATTAGAAGTCAGCACAAGTATCATGTTGATCTATGTCTAGTGGACGTCCAGGACCACTCAAGAGGTTAAGGACATTGTTCATCAACTGGGAATGTAACTTGAGAAATGTAAAGCCAACGGAATTAGAAAGAAAGGGCAAAACACCATATGATTTGTCTGTTTAAGTGCCATATGGCATCTCTTTAAAATGTATAGTACTAGGGAAGAAAAGAGATTAGTGCAAAATGTAAGAGCTGCTTCATAAGGCCCTAAGGACCAGAAGTTCAAAATGCTGGAGTATCCAGACAGCCTCTCCTGCATCTTAGAGAATAAATGATGTCAAGCTACAGAAAGTGATGCATGCAGTGCTTCTTGTTAGCTTGACGTGATTCCCAGGGAGGAATGATCAGCACAGTGCTGTTGCAGGATTGCCCTGTGTCTGTGTAGCTGTGCAGCCACAGCTGCTCTACAACTGCACAGTTCTGCTGGGTTAGCAGGTGTCAATCCCCCACTGCAGTCCACAGCCCAGGTGACAAGCTGCAGGATCTCTCCAGTGGCTTGTTGCAAAGAAAGGTTACAGAGATCAATTACTGTTTCCTTAAACTGCATAAAACTAAATTCTAGCTGTTGTAGGTGTGTGTTACTGCTTCACATCTTCATTCTAGTTTGGTGGGAATTTATTTGTAATGAGAATAATTGCTGCTCTGTTCACTTGCAGCTCTATTGTATCTTGTGCCATTGCTGCTCTCCAAGCTGATAATATTCACCTGCAGTTGGGTTCTGCTCACTTGATCTCCCATGCAGGGGCACAGGACAGGGTCCTTGCTCTGGATCTCAAGAGTAGCAGGATTTCTCCTGAATAATCCCATGTCTGACACCTTCCTTGTGAGCTGGAATAGCATGGCTAAAACACTTTCTAACTGTTCACTTCTGAGACAAGTTCTTCAAATTCCATTTCATCTTTATATCCTAATTTGGGAATATGCCAGTAGAGCAAGCAAGCATAGATTTGGTACTTTGCAAATTTATACAGATTGGTTTTGTTCTTGAGACACAGTCAAGCCACTGCCAGTCAACATTTCCTCAACTGAGTGGTCCCAAGGCTGGTTTGAGCAAAATAAATAAATGCTATTATATATTCATATGTATATGCTCAAATATGTATTTTATATGTTGGTTTCATCTGAACCAACTGGATTGATTCAACTGAAATTACAGCTATGTGAATGTAAAGAAACAAAAAGTAGGCCCTGATAATAAAGTGTATTTCCAAACCAATAACTGTGAGAAAAGGACTCTAGGAGAAGACCCTTGCTTAATTTCCACACCTCAGTTAGATTGCTTTTTAAAAACAGGAGGAAAATTAGAAACTGGTCTGGACTTTTAAAAAATTTCTGAAATATTACATTATGAATAAAAGAATTATTTCTTAATTTAGCACTTGCAAAATATTAAAGCTCCATTTATTAAATATGAAAATATATGTATGTATTTGAGAAAGCTAGAAACAAAATAAAATGCCAATGAAAAAATTATTGGTTTTTCTTAGCTGGTTTTGGATTTGATTCTATGCCATTTATTTTTGCTAATTTGGCAATGTTCCTGAAAAGGAAAAGAACTCAAAAGGAGATCTTCAAATTGGTCCCTACAGCTGTAAAACTTCTGATATGAGATAAAACTCATGGAGTGTTGTAAAGCATTAACAGAAGAGATGAAATTGTTCCATCAACCTGAAGCCTCTGAAAGCTATTCATTTTCCACTCTTTATTCTCATATAAGTTCCAGCAATGTCAATAAGAGCAACCTGCACTCTTAAAGCAAAAATCCACCCAAAGGCAACAACTCATAATGAAAGGGAGGAAAATAAAACATTAAAAAAAAAACCAAACCAAAAAAAAAAAATCCACAGAAACAGAGATTTTTCAATCTTGAATTAAAAAACCCTCAACTTCCTCACATGTTTGATTCAAACAATATTTTTTTGGCTGTCAATTGTTTGCAATTGGAATTTTATATTTTTGGAGGAAATAATCCAGAAGAGCATTCCACCAAACTCATGATAATTTGATTGCTCAGTCCATATTTGGAGCATATTAGCACATCCACTCCTGTGTACAAATATATAAACTGTCATCTCCCAAGCAGGAGGAAGAAAAACAACAGAGGAGGTTCAGATGGGGGAGAAGGGAAAGAGTTGCCAATAAGGCCCAAGGCTTGCCAAAATCCTGTAAGTGAAGGAAACGAAACAAAATGCAGAGAATAGACAAGGAGAATGAGTGGCTAATTACTGTACATCCCACTCAACTAAAAATGAAACACAGGCACGAGACATCAGAGAGGCACATATTGCATAGGCACATCCTGACAGCAATGACAAAACAGTGTAACCACAAACAGAAAACTAGGAGCCTTTCCCTCTTTGTTGGCAGTGTTGGTTGAATGTATTCTAGCAGAGAGGCTGTTATTCCCCTGTCACTGCTGGTCCGTTTTCTTCCCCAGGTGGAAAGAAATGGCACAGGGAAAGCGTGACCCCCGATCCAGCAGGTTCCTTGTGCCTGCAGGGTCCCATTCATGCCCCACCTCGGGCAGTGCTTTCCCTCACTCTGCTCAGCTCGGGTGACAGGGGTGCTGTGTGCTCATGCTGGGATGTGTGTAGGTTAAGCCTTGATACAAATTACCTGATAGAAATTTGGGCTGCTGAGAGATCCCAGCTTTTTGTCATGATTTGCTGTGTCACTGTAAGCAGGTGGCACCCCTTGGTGTGAAGTTTTTTGTGGTTTTAGGAGCTTTGTTAATCATTTGAAACCCCTGTAAAAAAGGCACTATGCTTGGTCAAAGGCTTGGGATTTTTCCAAAATTTAGCTGATGGTCACCATGCATTCCCATGATTCACAAGACTGATTTATTGCTTCATATTGCAATAGTGAATATTAAGTGTTTTAGTAACTGGACACTTTATTATTTTAATCTAATTAAATCAAATCTGGGCAAATGAGAGTATTCTGAAAGATATGACTGTAACTCAAAGCTGGGGAATCTGAACACTGCAGGAAATTACCAAAGCCTTTTTGTACATGCTCATCTCCCTCCTCTGTGCACTTGGCTTGTACCTACAGAAGTGCACAAAGTGGAGTGGTCTCTGTATATGGGACTTTATTCTCACCTTTGATTTATGGTGCTTATGGTCACAACTGGTCATATAAAGCAAAAAATTCAAAGCAGAGTAGATTTGATGAAAGAAGGAAAGGAACTGCATTTTATTTCTCAACAGATTCATAAGGGATGCATGTTGCCAACTGAAACAGAAAGAAGGCACAGCTGGAGGCAATTAACCAGTTGGATATGTACTGGCTGGGGAGATTTGCAAAACTCTCTGCAAATTGCTCCAGTCCCTGTCTGCTTTAAGTGGCCCAGATCCTTGGCTGGTCATAGATATGCAAGTGTGCAGCAGTTCTGTGAGGACAAGGGAGCAGCCTCACCAGAATTGATGCAGCAGCCTTTAGTTGGTATAAGCACAGCAACTGCATCAAGCTAATGCAGGCACTGCGTCAGGGACCTCTGTCTTCCCTTTGAGTGCCTTGAGGGTGATGTGAGAGTGAAGCAAGAATCACTTGCCTTGGCAAGTAAATGTTTCAGCTGTCCTCCTTTTTGCAAAACGCTGGTTAGAAACTGAATGAAGACAGACCTCTCCATACTTGACCTCTTTCCCTGGGTGAAACCAATGCCTTCTCAGTTCTCTTTGCATTGGGTGAAAACCTGTCCTCCACTTCTGAGGCTCACTCACTTCCAAGGAGAGCCTTGCATTGTGCTCAGGGAGCAGCCTTTACCTCCACCAGGGGTCTGTCCATGAGCTTCATTGCATTGGAGTGTGGTTTAGAAGAACAAATCCAGTTTGATGGCCCTTCACTATTGGACAGCTTGCACAGTAGTTTTGTTGAGGTGCCCAGTTCCTGTCTGGGGCACAGTGACTGGTTTTACATTAATGGACAATGGCAGTCCTAAAGCAGAGTGGGGGGGTTGGGACAGGTAACATCATCCTTTTAGGTGTGAGTTCCCCAAGCACAATCACCATCTCACCTGCAATTTTTATGACTCATGGTTTATGTATATTGCTTATTTGTTTCATTACTAAAGTGTGCATGTGTCTATATGAGATGGGGTGTTCTTCAGAATATTTTGGGGTGTTATATTGAAAAACTACACTGCATTGTTTCTGCTTAAGGACACTAGGACTTAGGGAAGCTGTGCTCTGCAGCTAAAAGACGTGACTGCAAAGTGTAATTAATGTTATATAGGGCATTTTTCATCGCTGATTTGCACTCAGTCGTGCTTCTAGACTGGGGAACCTGTTACAGTGCTAAATTGTGTCTGGCATTAGGATGGAGGTTCCATCCCTGGTGGGGAAGGGTGTGATTGCAGTAGTATTGCTGTTAGGTTGTGCTGGGGGGCTAATCTGCAATCTGGGGTTATTTATGGGACACATGCTTGTGAATTAGGCTTTCTATCGTCTTCATCTGGGTACAGCTGACTATGCCTTAATTGCTTCCCACTTCTCTTGCTATGCAGCAATACATACTCCATGTGCAGGCATGAGTGTGGAGAAAACTGCTTTAAGTGTGCCCTCAGTAGTATTGGTTACTGACAACCTTCGATCTGTCCACCAAATGCAGGCTATCCCAGAAAAGCAGGTGAAAATTCTTAGTCCTCATGTCCATATTTCTCAATTAACTGAGAACAGAATAACGGACAGGAAAGTCCCTTGAAAATCTAGGAAAGTGTTGAGTATTAATCTCACAATTCATAGAAATCCCGTGAGAAGAGAAAAGCGAGGCCATACAGAAGGGATTCTTTCCAAGTATTAGTCTATCTCATGTGAAAACTTCCAAGGACTTCACTTAATAGTACTCACCTTTTCAGTTGAAAGAATAACTTCTTGTCAGTGAAGATATAAATAAATAGAAGTGTCAGAAGTTTGGAATATGTTGTATGTTAAAAAATTTCTTTAAAATTATTGGAAAATCACATTATGAAGGGATATTATAATTATAGGTAGTTATGCTCAAAACCTACATTGTGTTTGAATAAAAGATCAAAAATAAATATGGGACAGAAGGGTACAGCTGTGCTCTATTCTCATTAAATTCCTACTTTTGTTTCCAAACCAAGGAAAACAAACCTTTTTAATGAAACAATTTTTCAACTTGGGAGACTTATGACAAAAATAGAAGTATTTTTCAAAATTCCTATATTAAGTAGGAATAATTTTTCATTTTGGTTTTGATACACTTTCAAGCAACAGAGCTGGTCATAAAAATGAGATGTTACCAACATTGAAATATCTTCAAAATCCCAAAACAGTGGCATTGAGCTTCATTTTTACAGGTTTGAATACAGAGCTTTGGGAAAAGGGAGCGTCGAAAAAGTAACGCAACACCAAACCCGATCCCTTGGCTGGATGGAGCTTTGCTTGGCTTCTGACTTGACATGAGGTTGAGGAAAGAGGGCAGGGACTTCAGTACTGTAAGAATTTTATTTACTTTAACTAATGCTCTAAATTTGAGTTCACCCTTTTCCTTAATTTGACTTGTATTGTCCAAATGCCTCAAGGTAGACACAGCTAACTTTTTGTTCAGAATATGTAAAAATGAGTATTCTAGTATTGTTTTCAACTGACAGATCATCTTGGTTTAGAATAATTTATGTTCCAGCAGATGCTGGCAGGAGGAGCACCAATTCACAAGATGGAACATGAGAGTAAGAGGAAAAAGACAGAGTACTTTCTGAGGAAAAACTTGTGAAAAAGTTGCTAAATCAGTCAGTGCCTTTGTCATTCCAAGAAGTAAAAGATTTTTTTGGTGTTTTTTTCAAGATCAGATGTCTGTCCCAATCTTTATTAAATACTTGATAACTGACAAATTAGAAATCTTGCAACATGTAAAAACTCAAATGATTAAACGAATACCAGCTGCAAATAGAAGTGAGATCCCAGCCAGACACTGTTACCCAGAAATTGAAGTCATTCTCCCACACACTTCCCAATAGATGGTGAACCAAAGATGGATAATATGATATACCCAAAGGCTTGGCAAGCTTTGGATAATTTGGAACAAGGATCTGACAGTTTGTACAGCAGCTCCTGCAATACCTTGTGCCCTGGGCAGAGCTTTCTGTGACATCCTCAGACTTAAGAACGTCAAGTCCACTGAGGGGAACATTGAGTTCTCTGCTAAGTCCAGTGGAAACTATTCTATCTAACAGCTTAAATAAATTTTGCAGGTCCTCTGTTTCAATATTCAATAGAAAAAAAAAAAAAAAAGGAAGATATCTGGATGGTGTGGTTACCTGCAGCATAATTGCAGACATACATTTAGGATTCCATAGTGTATTTCTGTCACCTTGTTTATTACAGGCAGACAAACCCTTCCTTTCCAATGCCAAGTAAACTATTATTTCTTATCATTTTGGCTAGAAACCAACTACAGCCTGTGAAGATAATTCTGAAGTATTGAAAAAGAGAAAAAAAAAAAGATGGGTGACTCAAAATCTTTTAAAAATAGCAAAAGCAGAGGACAGGATAGGTGAGCAGTTTCTGTTTACTTGTAAGGAAGGGGTGAAGACCATCTGTGGAGGAACAGTCACATCATAACCTTCTGCCAGGCTTGGGACCAGGTTTGTCATATTCTTTGCAACCAGCAGGCTGCTGAGAACCACTCATGGGCTCCTTCTTCCATCCCAGTGGGTTTCCATGCAAATTTCCACTTGTTGGCATGGCAGACATAAAGCCACTATACCATGGTGACAGTGTGACTCCTGCAGTCTGGAGAACACCCGAGTGAACATCTTCATGTTAGGAGTATGTTGCTGATCTGGATGAAAATTTACCAACCACTCCTTGTCTCTGTTACTTGTCCCTTCTTTTCCTTCCCTACAATCATTTATGGCAGCTGGACACTTGCTAGCAGAACTACATGTGTTCTGTCAGAACAATGAATGTGATTAAACAAAAATGCGATTAAAGCGAACAATCAAAGGAAAAAATTAAACAAAAAACTAAACAAGCAAGAAAAATTATTTATGAACATTTCCAAGATAAACTAGGTAGTTTTAATGGAACCTGTTCACAGACTGAGTATGTGTGCAGTTTTGTTGGAATGAGAACTTCCAGTGGGAAGTAGCTGAGAAAGGATAGTGACAGTAATCTCCTAAGCTCAATCAGCAGCAGCC
Organism: Lanius ludovicianus; assembly: GCA_013397235.1. Taxonomy (NCBI): domain Eukaryota; kingdom Metazoa; phylum Chordata; class Aves; order Passeriformes; family Laniidae; genus Lanius; species Lanius ludovicianus. Next base: position 23,769 of record VYXG01008643.1, on the reverse strand, counting down.
AGAGCAAGGAATGAGGGCAACAAAGAAAATTATTAGGCAGAGGATTAAAAACAAACTGAGAAGTGATATTTCCCATTGTCCATAATTCACCTGTGAAACTCATTGCCATGGAATTTCAGCAATGCTTACACAATTAGGAAAAAAAATAAATAAGGGGCAAATGAAGGAATGAAAAAATTTATCAAAATCCTATTAAAATCTGTCTTAGAAAGTTCCTGATCTTCGGGTGGCTGGACATGGGGTGAATATGGCAGAGAATTTTCTGCTCACTCTGTCCTGCAGCTTTACACTTGCATTAACCCTTCCTGTTGGAGGAGGGTGCAGGACTGGATGCAGCCGTGGTGCCACCATTCTTCTGGTATCAGATTTCATATAATCAGGTCTTGTGCTATTTGAATCTTCAGTCACACAAAATAAAGCTATGAAAGTCCATGGAAGGTACTGGAAAATTCTGGTTACTGTCCTGAAACTGTTAAGCTGGCTTATACACACTGGAAATAAAATGTTATTCACTCTCCCCAATAGAGCACCCCAATTTCTGTGCTATTTTATGGCAGGAAGTGAGAATAAATTAGCTCATATGAGGGTTTCTGTGATTTGGCCATTTAAGTGGCTTTCTCCAATCTATATGTGTGCATGTATCATTTTGTTTATAATTTGCATCCTTAATTATATGGAATGCTTAGAATCTTCCTTACTTTCCTTAAAGATAAGTAATGTGCTAGTTAATCTGCAAAAAGTGTCCTGATTAAAAGAAATTTAAAACTTCTGCTTTCTTAGTAGGACTAAATTTAGTCATTCTGAAATGTAGAATAGCTGCTGCATCTATTAAATATTATATTCTCGGTTATCATCTACTGAAGTACATCCTTTTCCAGAGTTCTAATGGAAATATAATAAGTTACCAAAAAAAAAGAGTGTAAGGAAAAGAAAATTATGCTTGGTACTCTGAAAATTGAACATTTTAATGGCAATAGGATGAGAAGATGATGTGTGTTGCAAAGGACTTTTCACTTGGATTATTTTTTTTTCCATAATTGGAACATCTTAAATGATATCATGATATTTAGTATGAGTAAAGCATGAGTAAATGCTAAAAAAAAGGACACAAAAAGACAAAATTCAAGCATTTGGCACTGAAGGAGCAGTACTAATATAAATTGACTCACCAAGGCTCCTGTCCTGCAGTTACTAATGTGCTGAAGTTCATAAGTGGGGTTTTTTTTTCTGGTGGAACTATTTATAAATATTAGGCTGGGCAAGATCCTGGGATCTTATAATACCAGGATTAAATTAGTCTACAGGGTTCTGGTTTTCTGATTTAGCTTTTATCACTATCTGAGTAGTGCTACCACAGGTGTTTAAGGGAATCTCAATTAAAAATTAGAGTTACTAGCACAGTTCCTTTTTTCTTCTCTGGATGCTAAGCAGTGTCCTGGACATTGTCACTGTGCACCCAACAGCTGTGAGGGCCAACAGCAGCTCCACATTGTCCATGGGCATTACAAAGGACAGATAAAATCAAAGGTAGAGAAGTCGTGTCACTGTCATTTGATGATCAGCCAGCACCATTTCAATCTTATCCAGAGATCTTTGGTCATTTAACTCTGTTCTGTGTCCCTGTCCCCACAAGGTGGAACATTTAAAAGGATAAATCAGATACTTGAGAGATGTAGGCTCGTGTGGATGAATGTATTGAGGAGCCTGAGGCTCTTTGATTTCCCAGTGCCTTTGTGGGTCTGGATTGTAATGTTGACTGTCATCAGCTTATTGAAAATAGCAGAGAACATACCTCTTCACTAACTATTTTATTATCCCTAAATGCCTACTGTGGAGAAGAAAAGACAAGATAGATCCCCACAGGACTCGCCATGGAAACACTGATCCTGGGGGGAAAAAGCCACTCAAGATCAGTGCTGTCCACTCTACCCAAGTACAGAAATATTCCGGTGCATTGTATGAAAAAATGTTTGTAGGCGTAAGAATTATGAGCACAAGTATCTGATCATCAGACAGTGACAGGGTGAATGTAGCCATTAACTAATTAGCAACAGAATTTGCATAACCTGCAGCTCTCAAATATTTTTATGAATAAATTGATGGTCATCCAAATACTTGCAAATTAATTAATTACAAGAGATGATAGGATTCTACAGATAACCAAATGAAGTTAAGCATTTTTAGTAATTAAAACGTTTTACCCTTATGACTACTCATCTAATCCTACTAGTGAGATTATTTTTGTCCAGTTCAGTAGAAAAAACATGACCTGTTAGTGTATTATATTTTTTCTGGTTTTTACTTTTTCTTTTATCACTTGACTGTGCTGGAATACCCAATGAATTAAAAAAAATTAATGCATTAATTAGTGGTTAGCTGAGTTAGTGTTAGTGGTTAGCTTCTTAGGCAGGACTTGTGAAAATTTAGAGCATTTAAAATGCTCCAGCTGGCTGCTACTGTCTATTATGACAGCTACAAAATTCACTCATACTCACAAAATATTTCTCTTGTCTTTTGGTAATTAATAGGCTAGAAGTGCCAAAAAGAAAAGGAAAAAAAAAAGAAGGGGGGGGGGGGCTGAAGGGAAAAAAAATCCCTGTTGCTTTGGCACTTTTATAACAGGAACTGTGAGCCTCTAAAAAGTATGAAATACCTTATTCTATGTTTAGAGCTGATTGTGCTGTTTGTTAGTTGTGGCCTTGAAGTATTTTGATTTAATCTTAGAAAACAGGGCTGATCTGGATGAATTCCAGCTGAAGCTACAGGAATTGAAGAATTAAGCTACAGAACATAATACAATGGTTCAGTCCCATGCAATCTGATGAGCATCACTGTGTGTAATGGGATGTGTGTGTGGCTGTACCTGAAGCTGGTTGTATACCATTGATTACAAAAGTACCTTTTACACATAGTGTAAGATAATTACTTTGTATGAAAAGCAGACTATTTTAAAGCATTTATTTTAATAAATACATTTAGCACTAGTTTTCTGTATGTGGGTATATTGTTAGTGAGCAGTATTCAAGGCTAAAGCCCTTACCTTTGTGCTGATGCTGAAAACTATCAATTATAAAGCACCTAACAATGTTCTACCAATGAGCACTCTCTTTTAGTGGCACGTTCCTATTCCTCTCTTTAAAAGACAGATATTGCTGTGTGCAGGAGCACCAAGACTTGGGTACCATTGTTAGGGCTGATTAAGGGGAGGAGGAACTGTTCAAATTTTAGGGTTCTTTTCTTACCAGACATCTATTGAACTGAATAGCATTTTGTTTTATGTCACACTTTTTATGGCCTAGGTATCTCAGAGCTCTTTACAAAACAGTCTGTTTCAATAATAAATATTACCAGAATAGTGAATGTGTAGGCATCTATTATGTGATCTGCAATAGCTCATATACTCTTTGGCATTTGAACAATGCATTTAGGGAGTAGGGTGATGGGAATATGTAAGATAGTTTTATTCACAAGTGTTAAATAAATGTTTAAGATTCTTAACATTGAAATCAAAAGTAAGAGGAAAATGTTTATCCTGCACCTTGTAATTTGGTAAAACCTGCCTGGCATCCACCTGGATGCAGAGTTACAGTTGGCAAGAAAAGCCAGAGCAATAATTGCTCAGTGGAGGGACAGAGCTCTTGAAAGAAATAGTCCCAGCCTACAAACATCTCACAAGTGGTTTAGGATCATAGTGAAAACAATCCTCACCACTGAATTGCCTTTGTTAGAGTGGTGGATTTCAGACTGCATGAAACAGATCCAAAATTTCAGCTGATTTTGACTGTGCACACGGAGAAAATAGGAGGAGGCATGTACTAAGTGCTGAGGAGGCAGCAAGAGACAGAGAAGGGGGAAATAAGAAAGCAAGACAGTAAGGTATGTGGGCATCTCCTTCCAAAATTGCTGGATCAGCCTCAAGCTGTACTGGCACAGAATTGTCCTCTGTGCCCTCAGTAAAATTACTGCATTGCTAGCAGAGACTGTGTAAAACATATGCATCTGCAGCTCAGCCACTGCAGTTCACAGTCCATTGAAGTGGAAATTAGGGGAAACAGTAGAATTAGTAAAATCCTGCGTTGTCCCCAACTGGAGAGCTTGTCCTGACTGTGGTGTTTCCTATAGGTATGACATGTACAGCTGTGTGCTTGGCTTCCTCTGACTGTGCACCCCAGATGCATTTCCTCTTTCTTTTCTCTAGATTTCTTGCTGTCTCTGCCCTAGCTGTCTTTTCCTTTAGTCAAGGTCTGTCTCTCTTCTTTCTCAATGCTCTCATCACCCTTTCAGCTCTTCTCTTCCCCCTCTTCTTCAGCCTGGACAACACTGCACCTCTCTTCAAAGCCTGTATTTTTAGAAGAAAATAAAATATGTGAAATCTGAATGACTTCAAAAATATATTCTGGTGCTTTCTCTTGCTTCTCGGTCCACTATTGTTGTTCAGACAGTGTATAGAGCACTATATCAAGTAATTGGGTATTATCTTCTGGACTGTAGTTCAGGCACTAAAAATAGCATATTGGTGCCCACTTTGTTCCATATGCCTCTTTTATAAAAGGAGCTAACGGCACTTTTTCAGGTTTTCCATGTTGGAACATTAACTTCTAGCAGAGGTGCTATTCTTTCTGTGGCGAAAGCAAAATGAGTGTGAGCTGGGGATGATCATTGCTCCCATGAAATTTTGTAAAACTCATTGCCACATGATTATTTTCTATCACCAGGTTCATACTTGCAGGTTCAGTCTGATGTGTCTCCACTCCTGTTGTTCGATAGTTGCTTTGTTGTTCTACCATTTTTTATCCTGTGCTCTAAAAAACAGTGAAGGGCACTCACAAAATCGCTCTCATTAGGACAACCACCAAGTCAGCCACTGTTACCAGAGGCTGATGGTTTTGGTGTTCAGCTAGAAACATCTCACAGGAGCCTATTATCACAAATGATAAGAAACTGCCTTCTGCCAATCATGCTCTTACAAAGTGTATCACTTTGACCTCCAAAACTGAGGAACCCAAATTATGTGGTCACTTTTTGCAACATTCTCTGTGCTGCCCACACTCAGGTAGATGATCCTCAGCACTGGGCAGTTGTTTCCATCTCTTGATGGGGTAACTGAATATGGTCTTGGAAAGTTGGCTTGGAGGCCTATTTGTTTGGAGCATCTCTTCCTGTGTACCCCTTCCTGCTTAGTTGTCAGGAGACTCCTGGAACATGCTTTTATTTCTGTAAATCCTGTGGATTATTTCCCTGCTCACTTCAGCCTCAGCTGGTGAGGTCGAGCTTCTGTGCACCGCTGCAAGGTGATCTCTTTACTTTCTTACTGCTGAGAAGAAGGATGACCAGCTGACAGTAAAATTGCTTGGTGCTGATGAGCCCTTGGCTTTGATACTGTGGTAAAACATACATCATTTGACAGCTGCTTGTGCATGGAAAAAAACATAGATGATTAACGGTTTCCTATCTTTTCTTGCTACTGATCTTCTTTGCTTATGACAGATGAGACTTAGATGTCTTTTTTTAAGAGACAGAGAGAGAAAAGGAGAATATTTAAACTTGTTCTCACCTAAGTCTTTTATGTTATCCTAAGGACCTTATTTGTCGAAGAGATTTTTGTCTGAATTTCAGCTCTCCTGAAGTGATGAGATCTGTCATTCAGCTTTAAAAGGAATAGTGTATTCTTCCCTGGTTGGATTTTTCTCTTTTTTTCGCAAAAGGGTATAATGCTAATTTTACTTATTCAGAAATTAAAATAGCAAACAGTTTATATGAGGTGTTGATAATTACCTATATTACTGTAATGCTGTGACAGATGTTGGCAAAAAGAGGCAGAAAATGCCTACAGCTGTGCACTCCATGACATCCAGTTTATACTCAGACAGAAGGCTAACAGATGTTCTGAACTGTCACTTTGCCTAAATGTTTTTAAAGTCTAAGGACCTGCTTTATAATTCACTAGGGCCTCATTTGGTTTCACAGAGGTCCTCAGAATTCCCATCTGTGACAATTAATGTTGAAGACTTTTATAAATCAACCCCTGTCCTTATTAGCCCTCTGCAAATAGATATTGTGTATCTGTATACTCCTGAGGCTTCTATTTTTGTGACCTAGTTATTAATTTCTATTACTCATATGTAGCATAACTCTTGTTTTGAGATGAAGCAGATTTGGGTGACATGAATACAGCTTGAGCAACAGAGTTGAAAGATTGCTGAAATAATTTAGACTGACCTCAGAATACCTATGTTAAAATATTCTTTATTTTCTTGCTGAACGCTGTGGTCATTTCTAAGGCGGCTGTAAAATGCTAACAACTTCAAGCTACTTGTTTTCCCAAAGGAAAATATAAATCCTGGTGGTATCAAAATAGAGCACTTAAAACAAGCATGTTCAGCTGCCAGAGATATTCCTATTCCTAGAGAATATTCTTCTTCAGAAACAGTTAAAACATTTAAGGGGCACTTTAAAAAACAACTAAAGTTTCATATATTAAATTATGCTCTTTAAATTAAAAATGAAGATGTTATAAAAGTGATATGTTGGTAATGTATGCATTTAGGATAACATTTAAAATCGTCATCTTCAAGCTCCGCCCAAATTTGCCAACATGCCTTCAGATACTCACAAAATGTCTCTAGTGTAAAATAACTTTATACTTTACTGATAGTTGCCATTTCTTTTCAAAAGCTGGATTCCTGTTGTACAGTAGTTTAATAGTTTAAATATTGTGCTAACATAATCAGTGTTTGGCCTCTTCTGTTCCCCAGTCCTGTATAGAAGCAGAACTCCAAATTGTACATCTTTCTGGGTTTGTTTCTAAATTACTCCCCACACTTAATTACGAGGATGAGAGGGATGCCTTATTCCTCTTTGTTATAGGCTAAGCTCTCAGTAATCCCAAACAAAAGAGCCAGTTCTGGAAGATATAGGATTTGCTAGCAGGATTATGGTCTCATAGATAATGATGTGCAGTCAGCAGAAGCGAAGCTTTATTTTAATTCAAATAAGCTAGTAAACAAACCACTGACAAGTCTGCTGGTGAGAGTAACTGGCTTCTGTTGCCACATTGGCAGCTAAATTATAGAAAATCTATTATACCCTGTTCACCATATGTTTAATTTAATACAGATACAAATTAAACTATCCACAGTGCCTATTAAAATGACAATACATATTTTTTAAATATATGAATGTTTTAAGATACATTCCCCTGACCTTAAGAAGGGCAGTGCTGATTTGGGAGACTACAGCAAAACATATGCTAGTCAACAGATTCTCTTCAACAACAACAGCAACAACAGCGATTTGAAAAAACACAGAATATTAATAGTACAGTTTTGTAACAGATAATGAGGTTAATTGGGCTTTTTTATCTTCTAAGCATCTGTTCTTATACACTTCACTCCCCCTAGGTTCCTAGGCCCTTGCATTTGATAGAAGTGATTGATATCTAATCCTGTGTATACTTTTTAATTCAGTGCCAGCTATAGTATGAGAGGTTTGCCCTTTTCCTGCTGCAAATAACTATTCCTCATTTCTGCATATTCTCATTTATTAATGTTCTTTGAAATAACCTGGATTTCTTGACCCATCAGGAGCCTTGGACATGCTACTCTGTATTACTGTGGAGGGTTTCCAATTATGCAGAGGGGTTCCTGCTCAGGGCCTGTGTCTTTCAGAGGAAGAAGTGTTGAGTGCCACGTGTTGTGGCCTGTTATGGACCCTGATTTACTTCAGTGCTATGGTGGTTAGAGTGAAAACAGGTATTGGAGAAAAATTAGAATAACAGGAGGCAAATATTGTGAAGGCCTAACTAAATGGGGGCTTATTTCCAAATAAACTGAGTTTACCTGATAAGGTCAGTAAGTCACTGCAAGTTATGGGGATCAGCAGATGTTACTGTGGTGAGATGGTGATGGACTACTTGAAATTTTATTGAAACCACAGAGAAAGAAATTAACTTCCCCAAATTTACCCCTTATATCTTAGATGAATGATGATGAAAAAAAGTGTCAGTCAAAATATTACCTGTGAAGAGCTCTCTGGACTTTCCTGAGGTCCTCATGCCAAGACTGGAGCTCTCCTTTCCAGGTCCAGTTTGCTCACAGCACCAATAGGCATGGAATGAAAACCTAATTATGTGAAATGACTTGCTTGCAGGTTGTGAATTGTTACTTTACTCCATGGTAATATAGCCACAGTTCAGCATTCAAAAATATGTTTCCCACAACATTTAAGATGTAAGTGCACATGCAAATGCCATATGAATGTGTGGAGGTACGTGTGAAGGGAGTCCCTAACTCCTATAAATGTGCAGCATTGTATACCAGGCCCTAGACTGTATGTTATCACATGTACACATGTGGCACATGCATGGGCATGAGATGTGCAAAGTGTTTATATGCTGTGTGCACATGTATGCTCATTTTATGTTTATTTTATTTTAATTTTATTTACCAAAACACTTTCAGAATCAATATATACTTGTAATGTAGACATAACATACACAGGAATTTAAGAGTCATTGCAAACAAGTTTCACTTATTTGCTAAATTCATCTTTAGTATGTAAAAATGTCCGGTTCCTAGGAAAGTTGCCATCTAAGGAATTGAACATGTAAAAGTGTCAAGTGTAAGAGATATTTGGACAAAATACAGAATATTACTGGTGCTATACTTTCTACTCTTCTTCCCAAGGAGAAATTTATCCTGTACCAAGCTGTCATCTTTCACTAAAGGTGTATTTGGCACCACAGCTACCCATAGTGAAATTATTGCAGTAAGCATTGAGCAGGGTCTCTCATAGCAACCATGAAA
>VYXG01008642.1:0-13831 GCA_013397235.1 Lanius ludovicianus | reverse complement strand
GGGAAGGCACCTCCACACAAATCCAAAGAAAAATTCCCACACTCTAATGTTGCCTTCTGCTGAGAAGGCAGGCGACCTGGTTTCAAGACAACAGCACGGTGGCCCAGCCCCTCACGGGCCACTCGGTCTACGACCCACAGACACCAATGTGGTGGATGGTCAAATGGCGTTTATTATCTTATCTCATGGGGTTAAATAGTCAAGGGGGCTTCACTACGTCAGAGGGGGACAGTAGGACTAGCCAGGGTTAGTAAGAAGTGGAAAACTACTGGAGTTAGGAGGGGTTGCATACCTGGGGTGATTGCTTATCACAGGGGATGAGGGGGGAAGGGTCCCTGCTGCTTTCTGTCACATCCCAAAATCTTCCGTTCGCCTGTCCCTATCTACCACACTCTAATGACAGCTACGGCAATCCACCATCCTGCAGGTGGCTAAGGGGGAGTGAATTGACTCTCCTGGAGTCACACAGAGCAAGGCTTTGCAAGCATATCATGTCACAGCCAGCCTGACCAAGAGCAGAGCACCAGAGCAGACTGCCAGGTAGGGCAGGAGATTTCAGAAGCTTCTGCCTTGTACCAGAGCATGGGATGCTCCCCTCCTTACCTAGCACATCCCTGTTCAGCAGCACAGTCTCCCAGGCTTATTGCTGGAAGACAATGGGGAAGGAGAAAGGAATTAGCCTTTAGACAACCCCCATTCCTCCCCTCTTTTCTGCAATGGTAGCCTCATTCCCATAGGCTTTAAATTCCAGATAATTTTCAGACATCTGAAAGATAGAGGAGATAAACTCCCTCCTGCTGATCTGAGACAAGGGACATTACTTTCAGTGTGGGCACTCTGATGCTGAGTCTTGCATTTACTACCTGAAATGCTGCCTACATTTTATTCCACTGCCTTATTCCTTCTGTTAGCCCTCAAGTCCCGTAAGATCAAAGCATCATCCAACATCGATGAGCTGCAAGACTCAGGCTCACATGATGCCTTCAGCATCTGTAGCCTGAGAAGTATAAAGAATAAATGGTTGGGGGTTTTTTTGGGCAATCCAGAGAGACCTCTGTTGAGTTCAGACACTGGCTTTTGAGGCTCATTACGATCATACTGCAGCAGTGACCTTCAGCATGCAGCAAAGGAAAGCAGGATTTAGTGATCATGTCAACAGCATAATGAAACAACTCAGGGGAAGGCCAGCCTTAGCCACAACTTTTATCCCGTTAAAGAACTTGCAAATCCACAGCAGTGAGAGGGAGTTTGCAGACAAAAAAACAAGGAAGCCTTCAGCCTTTTCATCCCAGGCTTCCATGTTACAGAAGAAGTCATAAATAAGGCAACAAAACATTTTTTTCTGGATAAAAAGCAATTAGAGAAAGCAATTCTCAGCCTTTCATCTGGAGCTTTCCCAGCAATGGCCATTTGGATGAGATCACCTCTCCAGGGATGGGTGGTTCATGCCAGTTGGGCGCATCAGAAACCCAGTCCTGGCCAGGCCCTGCAGCGTTAACACACTGAGGTGAGGTGCTTGAACAGGGCTGGAGTCACAGAAGCAGCAAAGAGGAGGAGTCCACCAACATCATGAGCTCCAAGAAAAGCCCTTCACCCCCTGGTTTCTTTTAGAGATGGATTGAGCTACAGTGTCCTCTACAACTTCTCACCATATCCTGAAAGCTACGTGATCAAGCTGTAGCATGCGCAGTTGAAGTCAGACTTCCTTCAGCAACATTAAAAGAGCCTGCATCCAGCACTGTGAGACATGCAAATACAATTAAAAATGCAGCAGGCCTTTTAGTTCCCTCTCATTAAACCAAACACATCCACAATCCCTGGGAACACGCTGACAGGCCAACCGCAACCACAGATGAGGGACAGACCACAGCTTCAAATGTGTTCCACATCTTAGCAGCCCTCTGCTCCTGAGCCCTGATGACTTTTCATCCCTGTGTGACAAAACAAAAGGTATTGGAGAGTCCTTCCCAGCCCTCCCATGCCACATGTGTGCAGCTGGTTCTACTGTAGTGGCTGAAGTGTCAGATGATAATTTCTTTTCCATATGACTTAGCCAGCTTGCAATTATCGATATGATTGACTGACTAGAAATCCCAGATCACCTGCCTCAGAAGGAGAGTCACCCCATAGACTTCAAATCAGTAGCCAAATTAATGAATCCTTACATAGTGATTTCACTGATTTGATGAATTACCATCAACACTGCATTGTTGATTTACCCTGGCTTCAATATTTGATAAGCTTATTGCTTTGTTGCTGCTTTAAGACTGCTGACAGCACTGGGGGGACACGTCTTTCTCAGAAGTGTGTTAAAACACTTTGCCAAGACAGTGGTGCATATCTGTATTGATAAACTGCACATGACCTGAGAAGTAGGGACTGGGGCTCACCTCTCCTTATGCCCAGTGCCCCTGCCTTGGGGTACACCTTCTGTGTTCTGCAGCCCTTGAGCAGACCAGGACCTGAGTTTTGGGTGATGGGAATGATCATGCTTCACCCTTCACCTCCCCCAGTCATCAGGTCTGTTGGATGCGGCTGGATCAGGACAGCCTAGGAACCATCTGCTGAGGAAAGAGGGATATTTTCTCCAGCCACTTACTCAAGTAGGTCTGCTAATGATCAGACTGTTTAGGGTTGAGCAGCAGAACAAGAAGAGGCAGAAGATGACAGCTTTTGGTCTACTGTCAGTTTATGAATGAAAATAAGGTGCGAAATTTGTACGATCATGTAAAATGGATGGGATGACCAGCTATGACCAGGTTTGAGTGTAACTGTGAGCAATACTTCCTTTCCAACTCAAAGCTGAATGCAAGAAAAGAATTTTTCAAGAAATGTATTAGTTTTCTTATATATCCTCTACTTTTAAGTTACTTTAGTCAATTAACACCAAATTGTAAGAAGTGACTTTAAGGAATGCTTTTTCAACCCAAGGCAAGTGGTGAATCAAAAATCAAACCCAGCAATTAGCTGCCAAGGTAAGACAAGGGGACTGGGTTAGCAAGAGGCACCAAACAATCAGACCAAACCTCCCTTCAGGGATACAACCAGCACACATGGATGGAACAAGAAAATGAAACATCGATTATTTAAACCCGAGGTGCTGCTTGGCAATGCAAATCACAATTACAATCAGGAATTTAACAACCACTTTCAATTGAAGACCAGTGCATTGGGATAGATGATTAATGCTTGTTTACTTGTGGGGTAGATGTACTGGGGGGAAATCAAACTGCAGCCCCTTCCCTTCCCTGCATCTCCATCTCTTGGGGGAGCAGGAGGACCTGTAACACATCAAGGTCAAGTCCCTGTGCCAGGTTCAGCATCAGGAAGGATCTTTAAACATCTGCCAAAGTAGTAGCAGCAAAGCTGGAGCAGAACAATGACCCACCCAGTGCTTTTCAATTATACAGATGATGCAGTCAAAATCTTAAGTAGGTTTAAACACTTGCCTTGGCTGTTTCTCTTTTTGCATAATGAGAATCTGCGACTGAAACAAAAACCACTTTGTTGCAAAAAACCTCCCAGCTACCCAAAACTGCTGTGTTTGAACAACTGGTGCAGCCAACAGGCTTCCCAGAAGACAGAGATGTACAAAAAAGCAGCCTGAAAGGTAAATCATTATCATATCACCTCCTTTTTAACAGATTCCTAGAAAAGGACCCAAAGGTTTTTTAACGTACTTATCTCTACATAAAAGTAGACTTAAAACCTTCCAGCATCCTTTCATAAACCTGCAATGAGGGCACACTTGTGACGATGTTCGTGTGCTCACAGGCTTGGATTTGCTGTTTCTGTTTCTGCCTGGTGAACATTTCTGGGAAGAGAGAAAAAGCCATCTGTGCCAGGAGAGGCTTGGGAGAAACAGCTTCTAAAACCAGGAAAGCTGATGGACAGGCTCCAGTCTTTCTTTACAGGAATATTTTGTTGCATCTGCTATGTTCAAGATGCTCAGCGAACCTGAGCCCTCAACTGGTTTGAGCTCAAGTCTCTGGGGCCTGGTGGTACACCAGGCTGGAAGGGATCACAATGCAGGATTCTGCAGCTCTACATTAATTCTCACATCCACAGATTCACGCAAGCATCATCCAGCTCCGTGCAAAGAAACCCTGGTTTGACTCCTCTGTCCTCAAGCACCACCAAAGAGGTCCTCATCTTTGCAGAAGGCTCTAAGTGTTGCTGTAGCAGACATGAAAATCCAGTTAACATTCCCTTTCAGTTTGATTAATGTGCTTTAATGCAATCCAATTAACAAAGTATTATGGTTTCTAACATCCCAGGTTTTATATCCTTTTCTAACCAGGAAAAATCTATGACATATGAAACAGCCATTAGAAAGGAACAGATAGCTCTCCCTCTAAATGCTCCTTATCACCTGATCCAAAGCCAGATAGGGTCAACAGGAAGACATTTGCTGACTCCAGCAGGTCACAGATCAGGCACTAGAGAGTGAAATCTATAAATGCCCTTTCACTGGGGAAGTCACATTACTGAGGTCCATGAATTATGTGGTGGAAAAAAAATCCCAGCTGAGAGCCACAGTATTTACAGCACTGTCTCAGCTATAAAACCTTTCCTGGGAATCAGAGGTTGGGCAGTGGAGACTGCAAAGGACTTTGTGAGAATTATGATCAGATGGATTAGCTAAGCACCATCAGGCCAAAACTGTACAGAAACATTAGACAAGGTGTATCTGAAAGCCAGCACAAATTCTTTCTGGGATTAAGTCCTTCCACAGTTACTCCTTTCAAAATAAGTAAAAGCATGGTACGATTAATTCCTTGTCAAGCCCATGAAGAACAGACTCTAGCAGAGAAATAAACACAAATTGAATTTACTCTAGTGGCTTCAGACAGGTCACATCAAGCCAGAACTAATGCAGTATTGACCTGCTCTTACTCTAGGACTACATAACAAAGCAGCAAATAGCATTGCGGGCACTGTGAATTCATTTCCTTTAATAATGTCTGGGCAGCAAAGTTAGCCTGGGATACAGGCTGCATTCAATAGGCACCTCTAGCAGCAAGAAGAAGGATGAATATGAAAGATTGGACATTTAGGTGCCATCTGAGACAGACAAGTGGCTGCACTGCTCACTACAGCCCTGACCACTGACTGGCCACACTGTCACTCTCACCAGTAACACCCTAAGGCCCAACTGGGCAGCCACAGTCCAAGGGGAAGGCAGCATCTGAAGGTACTCAGTGTACATTCTGAAGCCACACAAAGCTACCAAATTTTAAGTAGCATCCTGTACAGAACCAGGTTTTGCAGTGCTATGCTAAAGACCTCTGCTGTGCATTTCCTGCAGATGCTGCTGGGATTTCATCCATCTCTGAAGTCCCCAGTGGAAATAAGCTGCAGTCACAACAGCTGTGCTGAGCACTCCTCCTCTCTTAGGACCCAGGAAGATTGGGGGGGGTTCAGGTCTGATGTTTTATTTACTGATTTTCATGCAAGCCAAGGAACATGAAGACAAAGAACAACAAGAAAAAAGCATTAAGCAGTATCAAGTTGGTACCTTAAGGAAGTTTTCAATGATCTTCCTGCCTTTATACTAGATGACACTACACAGATTACAAAAAAAAATCTCAGAATAAAATATTTATCATATTCTCCAGTAATGCAGGCATGCAACTTTTAACGGAAATGCCTTACAGACTTCAGATGGAGTTCAGTGGACACAAACCTCCTCTGCCCTTCCATCAAACCAGGGCATTGGCCTCTCCTCTCTGCAATTAAACTAGTATCAGCCACATAACAGAATGGAAACCAGTGTGAAAAGTACAGTGCACCAACAAACACAGCAAAACAAGATCCAGAACAGGCCGACGTCATTGTGTACTTCAGACCGATGCTTATAAATTAATTTATGCCAGCTATAACTCCATCAAACAGTCCCTGAGACTTTGGGTCATTCCCACTCATTAATGAAATCTTGGGAAGCATCAAAGAGTTGCTCCCACAGCTTTTTCACAATCACGGTTGCTTTTAGTGGGAGTTGCATGATACATCAAAGGGCAAAATAAATCACATCTGCTTGTGGAAACAAAGGGGAAGTAAGACCAAGGCAGCATGCTCCTAAGAAGTTTCCATCATAATGCTTTTGAAGGAAAACTGGGCTGTTGACAAAACTATTTATCGCAAAGTGTTTCTTTTCCTCAGGGAGCTTCCACAGATCAGAAAGGTAAACATCTGAGGCAAAACAATCAGAAAACTTTCAGCTACAAAGAGAAGCTATGCTGCCACATCTCACCAGTCAGTCCTAGAGCTGCCTTTTCTCTGCATTTTCTTCTTTCTGGACAAATTGGTTTGGGCTGCATCTCTTACCAGGCTGCAGCAGCAAGACGGGCTGTGCAGCATATGCTATGAGAGCTCTTCTGGCCCTGCACGCCCTTGGGACACAACAAGCAAATGGTGAGAAGGAAGATGTGAAATAAGGATGCAAAGCCTCTCTGCAATTCCTGTTTCATATTTTCTCCTTGATAAAAGCTAAATTTCCAGCAGGGAACACACAAATTTCTTACCTGCCCTAGCTATTGCTATTCCAGGATGCCACAGTTGCTAATTTCTTCCCTTTCTTGAGTTGAGATCTCCCAATTGGAAACAGGGAACACTCCAATAAGCAACTTCTCTCATTCTTATTCAATCTGCAACCCCCTCCAGACGGAGATCCATTTGAGGATCCAACCTTGTAGGAGAGAATGGCTCCATGAAAGGAGAAAAAAATTTAAAAGGAGCAAAGAAGTCTTAAAGATATTGTTCCTTTTCCCTCTAATGATTTATGCCCAACTCTTCCCTTCCTTACATGAGCATTTATTACTTGCATTACTTGTGTTACCTGATGGCTGAGGAAGGGTGGGAGAGATAGATGAGGGTATGGGAGACTGGGAAACATCAACAATAAGTATCTCTTATACCCATACCTCTCTTCCCTTTCATAAGCAGTTTGATTTCTAAGTGCCCAGTGAACAGAGAAACACAGATTATGCCCCAAAATACCTGTTTCAAACCCATCCAGTCAGAGCAGGACCCTGTTTCAGGGGAAATGGTGGTGCAAATGCTCCAGAAGAGTATCCTCACAGCCTGATGAATTGAGTTGGTGGCTCACTGGCATTGCAAATAGGCACTGTCCTGCACAGCCCAGCTCCAAGAAGGACTGAGGACCCACTCACACAGCTTTACCATTCATGCTTCTAAGCAAGCATTATTTATAGCCTCACACTCAACCTGTAATAAATGCAAACCAGATAAAAAACCCATTAATAGCTCATACTTATTAGCAGTGCATGGAAGATACTCATAAAAATAAGTAAATTATGCTGGTGCAAGCCTGGACATTCACTCCTTTAAATGAGATTTTGGGTTCATTGCATATTAAATCCTTTGGCTCTTGGATTACACAATATTCTCATTTCAGGCAAATTCTCTAAAGACCCTATTTTGCCCTTTTAGCCACCATGCATTAGGGCCACCATTTAAGAGCACTCTCAACCCCATACTGAGGGATCCATGATTTCAGTGGCCTGCTTCAAGGCTCTCAGTGCAGCAGTGGTTTCTTTGTCCAGACATTGTAAATGTTTGTTACCATGTAGGACATATGTTCCACAAATAAGTTACTTTTCTCCAGCATTATTTATGCAGAAAAAGCTACAGCTTAGTACAGGAAAAGACCTTTAGAGAATCTTATGTTTCAGGATTACCACCAAAAACTTAAAAGGACCTTCTCATCCAATCATTTTTTTAAGCTACTCACACTTTTTTCCTAACTCCTCACTGCACAGACTCAACCACAGGCTCTGCAGATCTTCTTCTGATGTGGACACAAACCTGCTGCCATCAGGGAGAGATGTGCTTCTTCCTGAACACCAAGGAGAAAGTGGCCATGCAGCCCTACAGCACAAGGCTGGGCAAAAAAAAGAACATGGTGAGATGTACTGCCCCATTTCAGGATCAGAAAAAATAGAACTCGTGTTTTTGTCAGGACCCAGCAGCTTCCTGAGGAAGAGCTATGTATTTTTTAAAATTCCCAAATAAAGTCTACTGCAGCTCAAGATTCAGTAGACATTAAAAACTGGATAATTCCCAGAGTTAGGTTCTTTGCCAGACTATCCTTTGCTCCATCATACTAACCCAGCTTTACATCAAACACAGTCTATGTGGCATAAAACAGAACTCACTCAAGACTTACACTTAAATGGCTTTGAATGGAAATCTTGCTCACAGAGATGGATTTCCCAGCTCCCACAATTTCCAGCGTACATGAGTGCAAATAAAACCACAATTTTGTATGGGGTCCTTCACATGGGCACAACCAACTCTGCACCCCGTTTTCCAAAATCAAACCCAGAAATGCAAAATTTCTTTTCCAAAAGTGTATTTTATCATCTGGAGCGTAGGAGCAGATGAACAGGTGAAGCCAGAAAGCAAAGCAGGTCTCATCTTTTGGCACTTGCTAGGCAGGGATGCTCTGCCAACAAGCAGGCACCCAGGGTATCACTGGTACCTTGGCTGCGCCCTCACTTATGACAACAGCCGATACAAGAATCCATTGTTGAGAGTCTGAAACACAGCCATGACTACATACATTTACATACATTTCACTGCTTAGACAGAGCCTTGGAAAAAGACAAGACTATCACAGATGCTACATTGCAAACACAACAAATATAATCTGGTTACAACTGAATGCAGAGTTTATGATCCCGCTGGCTATGAGGAAAAAAAGAGGCACTCTGAGAATTAATGTTCTTCCAGTCTATAGAGAAACAAATGAGTTTCTGGTGCTGAACAATTAGTACTCTCATTAATTATGTGTGAGGGTTAGAAATAACATCAAGCATTTGGGACTGCTTCCATTTCCATTGTTCTCTTTCTGCACTGGGTAACAAAAATATATTCAGACAGCTAAATAAATCCTTCATAACACTGATAGGACTTCCTGTTCACAGCAAGCAGTTATGCAAATTGCTAATTATGAGGCAGAGATAATCATAATCTAGCACATTTATGCAACCACATACAACAGCAATAGCTAAAGCAATAGTTGCCTTATTGTCCTCAATGCATTTTGAAAAGTCATGCCAATGGCTAGCTCACTTGGCAGCACAGCCTGGCACAGTGGGTGTTACAGCCCAGGAGCAGCCACGTGCCCCTGGGATGCCACAAAATAGAAGGCTTAATATACTAGAAAATAACACAGTCCCAGGAACAAAAACAAACTCCAGGTACCTCCTACAAAAATAAACAGGAGAGCAGGTATCAAAGCATCCCCACTGATTTTGAATTGTCTCTTGAGAACCTGCTGCACCCCAACGGGCTCAGGTAGGTGCTCAGCTGCTTTTCAGTGGTGCCAGGCTTCAAATCCTGGGCTCTCAGGACACCACTGGGTCAAGTTCTACCTGCTTGAAATCTGTCTGAAATTCAGACCTGGTGTGTTTGGGACAGAAGCACACGAGATGGTAGGGATCCTCAGAGTGCCCATTTTGCAGCATTAACTCTCAGGCCTGAAAGGAAAAAGACTCAGAGCTACCCAAAAAAGTGATCCTCCTCCTACTAATGAAGTATGTACATGAAATAAAAGCTTCAGTGCTTATCCTGAACTTCATTTCATGCCAAGTATCAGCTTCAGGAACGTCCTTTTGCTTCACACTTGGAGAGACTGATTTAAACCACCTAACAGTCATAAAACAAAAACCAAAAACATGAGAGAGAAGGAAGACTGCACACAAACACAAACCTGTCCAGCCTAGAGCAGTTCCTGCTCATTTACTCTCAGCCAGCATACATTTGCCTTGCTATTTCTGTCCAGTTTCCTTGGCCAGTTATTCCAGCTCAATAAAACCAGCATTGTGTTATCATTTTCATTTAAGGCTCCAAATTCCAAAGCTTACACAACTTACTGCAAAAAAAATAGAGGCAAGAGCACAAAGTACTGCAATTCTGTGGAAAGTGCATGGTGACATCCAAAAAAAATCCCAGAAGGAAACAGCCTGGAAGGTGGCCTGTTTCTGCCCTAATTAGCTATAATTTTGGCAAACCCAAAGGAAATGCAGTGAAAACAACCCTGTGACTCCACATACCCAAAACACAGAGAGAAGCTCTGTATGGGCTCTGAACTGGAAATGATGGATGTGGCCCACTTGCACTATAATTAAATCTCCTTTCACAAAATAAGAAAAGTAATCTGTGTCCTGCCAAAAAACCCTGCTTCATCATGGAAATGGAACAGACCGATTGGACAGACCTGAGAGGAATTGCCAGCAATTTTGTTATGCTTATTGGTGAGATATTAAACTCAAAAAAGGAAATAGTTTGGTCAGACCTAATTGTCTCTGCTGGGTGAGTGACTAGAGCAGGGTATCAGGAAAGGTGTCGTGGCTGGAGAGTCCCCAATGAGATAGCACTGAGAAAGCAGCCACCACACCTGGGTGTGAAACTGAGCTGGGTGCTGCAGCTCGGCAAAGTCCTCTGCTTGCAAGGAGCTGGAGGTGAGCAGCTGAAAGAGTGAATCCGTGCAGGGTTGGATCTCTATTCATCGCATGCCAGCCAACCTGCCACTACTGCCCCTTGCCCGGTGGTGCTCATGAATGTGCCAGACCCAATACATCAGAACTGCTGGGCCTCCTGTCACTCCAGACCCAGTACATCAGAACTGCTGGGCCTCCTGTCACTCCAGACCCAGTACATCAGAACTGCTGGGCCTCCTGTCACTCCTCTGGGGTCATCCCAATGCCTTGCAGAGGGTGTACAGCAACAGAAGGGGAGAGTTGCACCTAAGCACGGATACTGTCCAGCTAACATCAGCAGCTTTCCAGGAGTGAAGGCTGTGCAGGAGAGCAATTCAAAAACAGCAACCAGAGGCAATCCAGGATCAAGCCTTCAAAACCTGAGAAAAACTCCAAGAATCCTTCAGCTACACAAACACATCCATACTTTTTGATTTCAGCTCTCAGCATTTAGGTTGTCTTTGAGCTGTTCTTAGGAGCAGGAGGATTAGAAACTTATTTTGCTCCTTGAAGAAGAATAACGCAAGTAAAATCTTAGTTCCTAGAGAGAAACCATCAAAAAATCAATTTCAAGAGGTTGCATTTGGTAGGTTCCTAAATGTATTATGCTCCGTTTGACATTCACATGGCCCATCAAATTCAGTTTTACCCTGGCTGGTATTTTTCAGCACTAGTATCTAATCACTGGGGACAGAATGGAATATACCACAGACTATTCAATTTCAATTGCTGACCATTTCCTCTCTAAAATGTCATGTAAAAGTTAGGTTAGACAAAAGATGCAAATCTGCATGCATAGTGTAATAACAATGAGCTTACCTGCAAGTAGGAATTTCCAGAAGAGTTAAGATGATAACCAGAAAATGCCAAATATCCAATAATTTCAAGTGTTTCCAATTATTGCAGGTGAAAGGCATTAGGAGAGAAACAAAAAAGACCCTGATTAGCAAAACAATACAGTTTTCGAAACACATTTTTAACACTTGTAATTGTATTCATAATACCAGTAAGAACCAGGAACTGTCATACCAGTCTTCCTTTACAGTATTTGCTTATATTTGAGATGGGATTTACACCACTTTTCACAATACTGGGCTCCAATTTACAGCCCTCACTCAGGTAAAGCTCACACAATAGCCACAGAATTGCAGGCAAGACAAAGAAAACTTTGCAAAGCTTGGCTTCAAGGTACAGGTCCTCTAGCCAAGAAAATACAAAAAAAACCCCAAATAGGTCCAGAAAAGGAGACAGCTGTAATTTATACCCTGTAGCGTGCAGAATTCAAAGTCTGCTCTGCTTTTACCAAGATTTCTATCTGTAGCTGCATGGTGCATTTCAAATGCATTCTTTTTCCTTGTGGAAATAAAAACATAGCCATAAGAACTTCATTCCAGCACCTGTCTGTTGCCCATATAATTTATGTGATCAAGCCTCACATAACCATAATAAAGGAGCTCTGTAAAACATGATTTTTTAATACTTGAGCATACATTTAAACAGCTGAGGAGTTCCTCCAACCTGATGGAGCACACTGCTTTCCATCTACTCCTGGAGACTGTACATTTCAGGTGGCTTTCACTACTACTTCGTGGCTCACATTCCTGCCCAGCAGCTAGATGGAAACTTGCACAGCAGTTACTTGCAATTGATCTGGCTCTCGGAGAAGGAACAATTCTCATTTGAGCAGTAAGAGGAATCGACCTTTGCAGTGTATCCTTAGGAAAAGACACACTGGGGGGTGGTACAAAGAAATTCTGCCTGGCATTTCTATATTTTTTCTTGTTGTGTTTATTTGTTGGTTTGGGTTTTTTTTCCCTTCTCCTTTAAAAGTCAAGGAAAATATGTGAACTGGTATCTCAAAGATAAAATAAGAAACACAGGATAAACAGATAGTTCCTTACAGTATTTCTATCTCTTTACATTTGATTACATGCTAGACAACCTGAGCTCCTGCAATCATGTGAAATCAGAATCTGAACTGCTGTTAAACACATAAATTGTTTCTACTCCCTGATTACTAGGAAAAGCTTAAAAATGTGTCCCCACAGGCTTGGAATAAGTAAATAAAGAAAACCTAAGTTTGGCTGTGATCCTGCAAAGCACTTAAGCAGAAGCTTGGCTTTGCAAAATCAATGGAACTTTGTGAGCTTCTAGAGACCTTCAAGCTCATGAGAGATTTATAGGATCAAATCAGAAAAAAAAATTCTGAAGGTCTTAAGTCTTAACCTAATGGTATTTCAGCTTCTCTAATGCCTAAGGTTTTAATTTAAATGCTGAGGAATAAGCTTAATATATTTGCATAAAATTATTTACTCAGCAGTCTTAAAAAGATGAAAGATCTTAGAAGACCTTCAGTGAGGGATCTGACAGAGCATCTATCGACCACTACCCCAGTGTCCCCAGGTGGGATAGCAGCAGACCCAAAACACAGAAGACAAAATCCCCATTTACCTCTATCATAATTACAGCAGTCCAGTGCCTTCAACACAAATATTACTTCCATACCTGTGTCACTTCAAGTCTACATAGTTTAAAACAGAAAAAACTCTTCAAATTATTATTGCATTTCACTTCAAACTGTTACAACCTTGAAAAGTAAAATACCAGAAACTGTCTAAATTTTGAAGCATTTGGGAAGAAAAAAATTAAAATGTATAATTTTGCTCAAATTTCTGCCAGGCACTGTGTGGCCCAATGCGTATTCAATCAATGTGTTTATTCATATCAGCTAAAAAGAAAGCGACTAGGAGCAAGAGCTCAGAATGAGCTTAAAGCTGGTTTTTGTTTGGGGTTTTTAAAATTCAAATAATTAAAATAATTCGGTCCTCAAAATAGACATCTTTCTAATGGAAATTCACTGGTTCAGCATCTCCCCAAGGGTCATTGCACATAGTTACTAACAACAAGAAAATCAAAAAATCAATGCCAGACTCAACAGCACCTTCTTCTTTTACTACTGCTTGGTTTTAACGAGTCTGAACTATAAAGTCAAAGTGAGGCACCTGATGACAGTGAACAGCCCTGAGGGTCCTTGCAAGCAAAGGAGGAGGGCAGAGGGAAAGGCAAAGTTCCTCTCCCACCTGAAGAACCCACTGTATTTTCATCAATGCTCTTCTTCCAAAGAGCCCAACGAGACATGTCAGCAGATCACATCAAAGCTGATACTGTATAAAAAAAAACAGTGAAACAGTGTTGGGGTTTGGGAGTTTTTGGTTTTTTCCCTCTCGAGGAATTTTCTCCTATACTATGTTACCATGTCAACAAATGGGTACCCAGGGGAAACAAAAGAACTGGCCACGGTCCGCCCATCCGGGGCTACTGTCCTC
>VYXG01008641.1:0-25666 GCA_013397235.1 Lanius ludovicianus | reverse complement strand
GGCAGCGAGGGCGGCAGTGTCGCGGGCGCGTCGCAGCCAGGGCAGGGCACAGCGAGCTCGGGGCTGGCCGCGCAGCTGAGCAGCAGCACCTCAGTGGAACAGACGTGCCCCCATAGAATACGTGCGTGCAGTTTCTGTCCAAAGCTCGGCCTGGCCTCTGGGCCCTGCACGAGTGGCTCTTGCTCTTGGCACGGGAAGCTCAGCCCCCGGGGCGGGTCAGGGCTCAGCACATGGGGGTTTCCTTGCAGAGCTGATGGCACAGAGCGGCGTCTGGCCCTGGCACACCACAGCTGCTGCTGGTGACTTTGTTCTGGCATAGCTCAGCCGGTCTTAGATGATAGTTACCCCATCAAATTGTCTTTTTATGATTTTACGTTACAACCTTCCATGAGGATGGCAGAACACTGAAAGAGGCTGCCCAGGGAGGGCGTGGAGACAGCTCCAGCCTCCTTTCTGGAGACATTCCAAACCCACCTGGACGAGCTCCTGTGTCACCTGCTCTGGGTAACCCTGCCTTGGCAGGGGGTTGGACTGGATGATTTCCAGAGGTCCCTTCCAACCTTAACAAGTGAAAACTCAGCCTGATGGGCAAGGTCGGGATAATCCTTGTTTCTCTTCCCACCTTGTCAGTGCTCCTCTCTATCTGTAGTACTCTGCACAGGCAGTTTTGTGACTGGAATGCAAGTCTTAACTGGCAGGGAAAAACTGCTCTCATTAAAAATGTACACAGGAACAATGCTCAACAGCAGCAGTGGGGTAAACTGAATCCATCACAGAATTTTTGAGAAAATCAATCTGTCCTTTCAAAAGCAATAACTTAAGTAATACTTAAGAAACAAGGCATCTTCAAACATCCCCAGCTGCCAGGGGCCTTACCAAACAGTTATTTGCTGGTGTGGCTTCTCTTGTCAAATTTGACCAGTTCTGTTCACACCAACACTCAGGTGTTAAATCGTCTGAACTTCCAACAGGTTTTTTGCAGTCGTGGTTCAAACTTGCTGTAGTCAACATGCAATAATGGGCTAATTAGGGGTTTTTTTGCCCTATGATAGTTAGCTTTGTGAAGAAAGACTTAGAGCTGTATTGTGATATTGTTAATAGAAAATTGCTGGCTGTTACTTTTTTTTCACTGAGTTTTTCCCAAGTTGAACTTTCTGTATCTTATATGCAACCTCACCTCACATAGGTCATACTAGGAATTCTTTTGAATACTAATGCTGGAGATTTAGTACTTCCTTAGTTGAAAGGAAGTTTAGATAAAACACAAGTTCACTTGCTTTGTTTTTCTACTGCAATGAGCTGTATCCTTACTTCACTTTCCTTTTGATAAATGCCTTCTCTATTTTCCTCTGTCTTTAGTAGTGGAAAACATCAGTTCATTTGCAAATAGTGAAAGGCTCCCAGGGCTTATAGAGGACAACAGATGTTTGAATTATGCTGCCAGTTAATAACATAACACAGCAGTCTTGAAATATTTTTGTGCACTAATTTTCACGCTGAATTTGTGTAATTGTTATAATGTGTAAACTTTTTTCAGAAAAAGTGAGTCTGCTTGTTCCTGGCATGTCCTAAGAGACACAAATCTAGTGAATAAATAGTCATGTATTTTATGTATATATATATATATATATATATACACACATTTTTTGTTTGAAGCAGGACCATATAACTAAATGGATAGTTTCCTTTGAGAAGGACACTGAGGCCTTTGTAGTGTTTGAAGCTGAAGTGTACTTTCATTTACTTACTTATAAATATCTGCCTTTATTCTGTGTACTGAGAGAGGAGTTCTCCAAGAGGAGTAAAAAATGTGACCATTTTGGTGTAGTCATTCTCAAGCCTCCCTGAGGTTTTCACAGCACTGTGCAGTGCTGTGGCACATGCACCCCTTAGATGCAGAGAATTTGATAGTAATGTTGTAAAATCAAGTAGGGAAGGGTGCCAGGATTTGTGCTCCTTTGGTTCTCTGCTCATAGTAGAAGTCATTAATTGTGCTCACATACTTTACTTTTCCACAGGAGATGGGCTTCACTTAGTGCTTGAGTGGGCAGTGGGGACTTCTCATTTCTCTCAGGTCATGGTTTCTGGATATTTATATTCCTTCTATAACTACATGGTTAGAAAAATTAATTAAAACCAAGCACACTAATTGAAAACATAGTGAAACAGTAATATCTTGTGATAATTAGTTAAAGCCAGAATGCTCTGTGTTAATTAAATGCAAGTAGGGTATAGATTTTAGAAAAAAACCCTGCATTTCCAATTGAAACAGTAGATAAAGGCATTATTGGTAGCAGTCAGTGCTATTAATCTTAATGTTGCATAAAAAAATCCACAAAATACCATTGTGGTCACATATCCCCGTCTTGGTGTGCAGACTGTGGTGCTGCCCCAGAGCACATCTGTGCATTTGTATGTGCTAGAACTCCTTTTCTCCTCTGTGCAGTTTCCCAGTTGAAAGCACCTTTCTGGTGTGATTTACACTTGCTCCAATGTATTGCTGCTTGGTGGGCTGGCAGGTCCAGAAAAAAGTGCTAAATTTTTCAGTTTTGGGTCTAAGCAGGGGACTCTTACAAAGGTGCCTGGGCTTGAACTGGGAGGTGTTACCTTCACATTAACACATTATTAAGACAAAGGAAGGCACAATCCAAAACTGAATATGGAAGAGGAAAAATTTTTGGTTTATGCTAGAACTTTTGTGTCAGTCACTCTCTGGTTCGTTCTCCTGAGCCTGTTTTGGGGTGAGGGGCTGAGATGTGCCTGTGGCATGTGATGGTACGTAGTGCAGGGGTGGTTGAGTGGAGTGAGGGGGAAGCAGTATCAGGAATAATTAAGTTTATATCAATTGTGCCGCTGCCTTTCTTCCTGTAGTCCACTCTAGTGAAACAAAAACCCCGTGGAATGAGCAGATTTGAGGTAGGAGTGTGTGTGCAGTCATTTGGGATGCTTGGCACGGCTGGAGAAGGTGGCAGACGTTCACTCAGCAGAAGCTCATGGGATTCAGGAAGTGCAGCTTCAGTGCAGGGAGTGCTGCTGGAATCCAGGGGTAAAACTGTGAGGAATTGGTGTTAGAGCTGTTCCTGTGAATCCCGGAGCTCCATCGTGTGGTGGGAGCTGTGCCGGCCCGAGCTGCAGCCTTGGGGCCAGGTTTGGGAGCTGGGGCTGCTGAGATTGGCCAGCTCCACAGTTTGTCCCCTTTCACTGCTTTGGGGATTTTAAACACGTGCTGACAGGAAGAGCAGCCCTTGGGAACCTGGCTTTTTTGGCAGGGAAGGCAGATGACCGAGGTGTTGTTAAAAGCTTGTCTGTCCTGGCGTGTGTCGTGCTGAAGGCGAGAGCGGGCGGGTGCGTAACCCTGGGCTCCTGTGCTGCACTGGGTGTGCCACCATCAGCACAGGGCCTTCAGCAGCAGTGAGCCTTTGCAGCTCTGGATTCACCGGGGATGAGAACATACCAGATCAGTAGAGGCTGTGCCAGGAGGATCATTTGTCAGGCTTCCCTGCCTCTGCGAGTGCCAGAACCCCCTGATGCATGGTATGAGAGAAGCAGCTTGCAGCAGGCCCCCAAGGGGACCTGGCAGATCTCATCTGTCAAAGAACATGGCATGTAGGTGATACAGCTTGGAAAGACTGTTAGAAATAATCCATGAGTTAAAAATGCCCCAAAGTGCAGGATTAGAATGCTAATTACCTGGATTTTGCAGGAATACACAGGAAACAGAAGTAAAAGCAGAAGGTAACCTGAACTTCTTCAAAAAAATAGGATTTTTACTGGAATTTTATTTCGTTTAATTACATACCCCTCTAGTAGTAAAACAAAACAAAAAGTAGTACCTGAGTGATGTAAGATAAAATGTCATTGCCTTTGTGCAATAGGTAGAGGACAGGTTACCTGATCATCTTTCATAAAGTGCATTTGTTACAGAAGGAGGCTTTCCTCATGGCCAGTTGCACTTCATAGTCCCAAGCCAGACTGACAGCATAGCAGTTGAAGTTAAGTCATGTGTTTCCAAGGACATTTTTCACCTTAAGTAACAGTGTTTTCAGACCTGCTGTAGATGAAGGGCTCCCGTTTCAGAAAGGTGGAAGGAGGCAGATTCCTGTGGATTGAGGTGCTGCAGGTACTGAACAGGAGAATCTAGAGGTGGCAGTACAAAATGGTTTAGAATTTCCAAGCATAATACTTGATTGGGCAGTCCTGTTGTCAATGGAAGTAAAAATAAAAGTTGTTTGATATATTTCAGGTTGAGTATGTTTGCAACTAAACTTTGTCTGGAGGTGGAGAAAGGAAACAGATGAATTTCTAGGTTTGTTGTAATCCTTGTGTCTTCCAGGCTTAATTTTAGAAAGAAATTCAGAGCGTTGCCTTACATGTTTTGTAAAATTTAAACAGGTGTGTAATACCTGTGCAGGTTTTCCAAGGACTTTGAACATTTTAAGTACATCACAGAACCATCAGCTTCATCCTAAAGCTCCTTCCGAAACGTGGGACTTCATTAACTTTGTGGGGTCACTGTCAAACTGAAGATGCACAGTTGGTGCTGTGCAGCTCAACTCCCTGCCCAGGCTGCCTCTCCCACTGAGGAATGGGAATTCACAGGGATTCTGCTCAGCTGGTGAAGGCTTGGATGCAGGGGCAGGGAGCTGAAAGGAATGTCAGCTTCCCTGCTGAATGTCAGCTCTGCCTGAGCTGGTTTAAAAGGATGTGCTGGGGCTGGTGCTCTGTAAGGGTTTGACTCTGGCTGAGAGCTGCTATTCTGATTTATTCCTGCTTTGGCCATTGGGAACAAGTGCTTGTGTCCATGCTCAGGTTCATTTTCTGGTAGATGTGTAAGCTTGCAAAAGCAAATAACGGGATTTCTACCAGTTAAAAGCAAGATTTTAAGGTTGATTCACCCAAATTTGTCATCACTATTTGTATAAAGGATTCTGTAGTAAGGCACTGAGGGGGCTGGAAAGTAATTTGATTTTCTGTGTGTCCAAGGAATAACGTCATCCCTTTGTGTGTGGATGCACGGGATCACGCGCTGTGTGCTTGGCAAGGACACGAGCGTGCATGAGGGTGCCATCCTTCTGTCAGGGCTTTGTTTGGAGAGTGGGCTGAGAGCAGCAGTGTACAACTGGGATCAAGTACTCCTAAAATATATTTAATGTTTTAAAAACTGCTTTGCTCTAAACATTGTCAACTATTGTATAAACTACCTGGACAAACAATAATTTTGCTTTCCAGCCCTGTTCTCGAGCTGTCCTTGCTAAGAAGGGGATTCTGAGTCACACATCTGTCTGGCAAGTGTTTTCATTTCAGTATTCTAAGAGTTTTATACTTCAAGATGATGTTGAACTGTGTTAATGTAGAAATTGGCTTTAAAGTTACATCAGCAGCAGTTAGAGAAACTCAAACTTCTTTCTGATAGGAAAGCACGTATTTTCAGTGGCCTTTTGGTAAGGCAGTTTAACAATTAAATGTCAGGGTAGAGGCCGTAATCTTATTGAATTTTGTTTCTAATAAAAGAATTCCTGTGCACAAGATTTAATGTAATTTAAGACTGGCAGAAAAAAGCTCAAAGCAGTACTTTTTGACAGTACATGATTTTTTTTTAGCTCTTGTTGCAATAGGTGAAAAGGTCACTCTATGTAGTAATACTTATTTAATCAGAATTACAAATATTGGGGTCTCATCCTGATCCCTGTAAATCAGTCACATAGCTGTGGTCTTAGATTTCATCATTTTTGAGTTCTAAAGAGGAGGGAATGTATGTCTGCCTACAATGTTTCTGATAGACTTTTCTTTTGATTTCAGGTGAGAAGTTACATCTATGGAACATGACTAGTGATGTAACAGAAGTTTAATGGCTGTAGTTGCTATGACTCCTACAACTTGCTTACTTAAGAAGCAAGCAATTGGTAAAATCTTGAAATTAAGGAACCTTATTACTAAAATAACTTCCTTACATGACTAGGGGAGTGAGGGGAAAGCCATTTCTGTGGTGAGTATTGCAAATGCTGTCTGCAACTAGCCTGACTTGTCTTGACTGAAGCAGCAGTCTTCCCCCAGCTCTGAAGATGCCTGCACTGTGGGATGAGGTAGTAGGTTGTATAGTTTTAGGGTCATACCCACCACTGGGAGATAACTATACAATCTACTGTCTTTCCTAAAGCAGCAGATAATCAACAATGGAAGCTTCTCAGTTTTAAGCTCAATGTCAGGTTTTGCTGAACTTCTGTACCTGGAGTGCTTATGATAGGACAAAAGACTTGTGTAATAACTGTGGGAATCATGTTTAAATTTTTCTAGTTCTTGGAAAAGCTAGGTTATCTTTCTGCATTAATTTTTCTGCTCTAATGAATAAAAAATTAAGAATAGATTATTCCTGTATGTGTATGGTGGGGTAATCAAATACAAATTACTGGTGTTCCAGTGGTTGGGGTGTTTAACTTTGCTCAGTGACATATCAGACATCTTTCAGAATGAAACTGGGTTGGCTGTGTGGGCTCTTGGCTGAAGTGTGTGCTTCTCTGTCAGAGTGAGGTAGTAGATTGTATAGTTGTAGGGTAGTTATTTTACCCTGTTCAGGAGATAACTATACAATCTATTGCCTTCCCTGAGGAGTAAAACAAACTGCGCTCCCTGCAGTCAGTCGTGGGCTAAAAATACTCATTGAGTGAAACCAGATAAATCAGGGTTGTAAAGCATCAGTGCCAGAATGTACAGGACTGACAGTCTCCCACAGGACATGTTTGACTTAACATGACTTTTCTCCCAAGGTGAGTGGCACAGGGCTGGCTGGAGATGGAAAATGCCTGTGTTCTAGGTAGAGGGTGGAACACTGCAGAGGGGGAAGTTATTCCAAGCCAGTCAGGAGAATGTAAAATACAGGTAGCTCAAGCTTGTATATTGTGACTTGAACTGTTTTGACACTCCAGTTTCCATAATGCATTAAAATTCCGTGACTCCCAACAGCTTGGTGAAAGTTGGAGGGAAAACTTAAAATTATCCTTTGTTAATAAGTCTGCACATTTCTCTCCAGCTTTTCCAGATTTAATGCAGAATTTAAGTGTTGGCCAATTTTGGCCCAAACTGACCTCTCACCTTTCTGGGGGGTGTGAAGCTATGGAGCTTGAGCATCCAAGAGCCAGCACTTTTCTCTGAGGTGGTATTGTTTCTGTAAAAAGACTTTTTAAGCTAACTGCATTCTCTTTCCTCCTGCTGCCCTTGGTGTACCCAGTCTGTAACTGGTTCTGTGCTAGCACGCCCAGCAAGCAGCTTGCTGGAGTAACAAAAATCCCATGGAAATAAATTCTCTTTGGGATGGCAAGTTTAGCTTAGCCAGAGTGGAAATGGAGCCATTCACAAGTGTCACAAGGAGTAAGCCACTGTTTGTAAGTGCTGGCAGTGTCCCCCTGGAGAGTGTGCCCAGCCAGGGCAGAAGACCCAGAGCAGCTGGTGAGCAAAAGTCCTCCAGAGAGAGAAGAACTGCACAGAGGAAGCGTTGGGCTCCTAGGAAGAGGTAGTAGGTTGCATAGTTTTAGGGCAGGGATTTTGCTCACAAGGAGGTAACTATACAACCTGCTGCCTTTCTTAGGGCTTTATTATAACACCAGGACCATTTTGGCTCCAGCCTACAAACCTCTGCAGCTTTGGTACATGGAGAGAAAAGACTTCCTAAGCATGTTGAGGCTTAATGAAAGCTGTGTCTTGGCAGATTTGGTCCCAAATGGAAGTGTAGGAATGCTAGCTGGAATCCAGCATGGTGACATTGGGGCTGCACGTGCCACTTTGGGGACACTGGGCTGTGTAAGTCCGAGGCTGTGTTGGAAAGGCAGCTCCTGCCAGAGTAAGCTGGAGGCCCCTGAGGTTAGGATGGAGGTGGTGTGAACTTGTTAACATTGAGGTACTGCTACTGCGTGCTCCCAGGGAACTAAAATACATCTGCCTTTGCCTTGGTGCTTTTCAGGTGGAAAAACTCCAGTTTTCTTTCCCCAAGAGAATCAGATTCCAGCTCCCCTGAAATCTGGTGCTCTTTTACCAGGCATGGGCACTCCAAGTGAAACAAGTGCTCAGTGGTGCCTTACTTTCAGTCTTGCAGGAGGAAAGTTTCCAGTTTAAGATGGAATTGTTAAAATGAATCCATGTTTTCTGATGTAATTGCGCTGCACCACAGCAGCAGTTGTGGTAGGGCTCCAGCTGGACACTGTTCTGTGGGGTACAGAGGCTTCATTGCAGAGCACCTTGTAGCATTAATGTGCTGTGCTTACACCAGCTGCTATTTAAACTGCAAATCAGACACAATCCTAGATCATAAACATGTTAAGTATTGATTATATTAAACATCTGTGTATGAATTTAACTGTACTTCTTTTTGTTTTAGTTAATAAAATACTGCATTTTGTGCAACTGATGGTGAATTGCCTTTACTTTATCCAAAATGAGGACGTGAGTTGGAGAGGAAAACTGCCCATATTGAAACAGACTCTAGGCCATGTTTGGTCTTCACTATAATTCTGTCACTCTAATGATAATGTTAACTAGAATCAGTGTTAATTATTCTAGTGTTAACTAGAAATTATTCTGGCATTAACTTCTGTTTAAGATCTTTGGTACGACACTTCACTGTGGGTGGGGTGTAAGTACTTACTGCTGAGTGTGCAGGAGCTCTGCTTACTCCAGGCCTGGTTTCTGACCATCAGTTGAAATTGCTGCACAAAGATCTAGACTTTAGTTTTAACATAAATGCAGCAGGTAAGGTATCTACAGATGAGGTTCTGGCAGAGAAACACCAGTGAGTTTGATTTTGGCAGTACCAAATGCCTTAAAAGCTCCAGTATACCTAACATTTTATCACTATAAGGGGTATGCTTCCAAAAGGTTTGAGTAATCTGTGCCACCCACTGCAGCTGCTGGTTTAGCAGTCTTGTTTCACCAGGTAGTTTCTCACCTTGATGTCTCTGGATTCCACCCAGTGAATAGGATCTGCTCGGTGAGGCACAGGGTTGGTTTGCCTTTTCCATGTGTGTATTCCCAGGGGTCCAAGGATGAGGTGACAGCATGGCAAGAATGCTTGGAATAAAGAGTGGTTAAAGAATGCACAGCAAGCGGTGCAGGAAGGTTTGCAGTAGCAGTAGAGACTTGTTTACCACCCATAGTGCAGTGATAGTGTCATGGTGGTCTTGGAAACATTCCAGTGTTGCTCCAAAAATAGAATACACGGCTCCAGCACAGCTCCACATCCCAGGAGGATTATTTGTGTGCTGTGCTCTTCCATGCAGAAAGGTGTGCTCTGAAATCTCCCTGTGGTGTGAAACCTGATACTTGTTGGGCTTTTCCGTGAGAGACACCACTGGGAATAAACATCCCTGTGCTTCCAGTGGGGGCTTGGGGTGCTTGTGCCAGGGTCATGGTAGGTGAGCTTGGTGTGTTAAAAATTCTCTCCCTTGTGTTGAGAACTTGGGTTGTGGCAGCTGAGAGTTCCCCTCTACTGTGTCCAGCTCTGGGATCTCCAATATAGGAAGGATGTGGAGCTGCTTCAGGGCTGGAGCCCCTCTGGAGCCAGGCTGGGAGAGCTGGGGGTGCTCACCTGGAGAGGAGAAGGCTCCAGGGAGAGCTCAGAGCCCCTTGCAGGGTCTGAAGGGGCTCCAGGGAGAGCTCAGAGCCCCTTGCAGGGCCTGAAGGGGCTCCAGGAGAGCTGCAGAGGGACTGGGGACAAGGGCTGGAGGGACAGGACACAGGGAATGGCTTCCCAGTGCCAGAGGGCAGGGCTGGATGGGATATTAGTGGCAGTGCTGGGTTTAATGGTTGGATTCTACCTAAAGGGCCTTTTCCAACCTGAAGGATTGTCTTTATGCCCAAAAGCCCTTGCTCTGTCTCCTGGTAAGCAGCAGGCTGGACTCAGTGATAGGTACAGGCAGGTTTTTGCTTTACAAGACAAATGATAAAATGCTTGATACATGCAAAGGGAAAAAAAAAACCCTTGAGAGAGAGGAAGACAGGTCTCAGATACACTGGTCAAGAGACCAGTGAGACAAGTCCAGCTGAGATTATTGCCTTCAGCTGAGCCCCCCAAAAGACAACAGACATCCCTCAGTTCTAGAGACATCAGAGCATGGCGTGGCCTTCAGCCCTCAAGCTGAAGCTGTGCATTTAATGTCATAGTTCTGTAAAAATGAGTCCTGGCAGGAGCTACTGGAGGCATCAGGTGTCAGTGTGTGTGTTGTTGCAACACGAGAAATCAGATTTGTTCTTATTTGTTCTATTGGTTGCAGTGGAATAGGATTTTTAGGCTGGTTTGTTTCAGACACTTAAAACCACTCCAAGTGAAGAGGCATTGGAAAATCAGACACTGTTCTCTTCCAGCCTGTTGTGTTAAAGCAATCTTCAAAATAAAGCTATTACAAGCCACGTTATGCTACTAAGGACTGTATTTTTGGAGACTGAAAAGGTCCTTTCTAAAATAAGAGGATGTTTCTGAAAAGATATGCCTTTGACATTAAAACTCTGCTCTACAGATGATGTCAAGCTGATTGGTTAAACCTAGCATAGGATAAAAACAGGGAGAAGGGTCAAGTCATGGAAGTCCCAGGTTTGTGAGGGAGTTTGCTACTCCCTGTGTACCTCACCTTATATATTATACACCCTTTGATACCCTCCCAGCAACTCTGTGTAAATTAGGAGAAAGGAGCAAGCAGTGGTCAGGCAATGCCAGTGTCCCAAAGTGCTGCCACGCATTAAACTCAATTCTCAGCTGGAAGTGCCTTCTCCTGCAGTAGCTCCCCAAAATGAGGAGGGATAAGGAAGAAAAGGAGAGGTGTAGTTTGAACTTCCCAACTCCTGCAACAGTAGCTTTGTCCTTGGCTCACACTGTGCCTGGGGAAGCTGTGCCTGATGCTGTTGGGTCCTGGCACAAAGCAACGCTGAAGGCTCTTACTGCAAAAGAGCAGCAAGAGCCTTTCCTTGATGTTCATTCTACAGAGAGTAAGGCTGAGGCTGTTTTTAGAGCCTGATGTAATTCCTGATGGGTTCTTCAGCAGCAGCCCAGCACTGCCCTGACTGCCTTACCCTACGTGCTGTGAGGAACGGGGATGCACAGAAACCAGGGAATGCACAGACAGCACTGCAGATCTTCCTTGGCTTAGGGCAAACCTCATCAGAACAATGGAAAAACCTACAGGTAAGTGGCATAGGTGGAACATTAGGCCTGAGAATAACTAAGGAGTGTGAAATAAGCAGAGTACCTGAGTATCTGAAGGATGCAAAAGCAGGAAATAGGATTCTTGTTAAAGGCTGTTAAAGAGTTTCAGCTGACTGTCACAAAAATGTGCAGTGAAATATGTAAAACTACTGTGCAGAGAGTTGAAATGGGTGCAGTGCCAATGAGCAGCTCTGCAGAGCTGTCCTTTGACAGGAACAGACGTGTTTAAACCTGGATTCAGCTGAGTCAAGGGAAATCCTTCCCCTAATCTCAGGACAGGATTTCACTTTGAACTCGGAATAATTCACAGAATCTTGAATATCCTGAATTGGAAAGGACCCAGGTGGATTATTGACTCCTGCTCTTGGCCCTGCACAGGAGACCCCCAAGAATCCCACCCTGTGCCTGAGGGTGTTGTTCAAATGCTTGGTTCAAATAATGTGAACAATTAACTCCTTATTACATTAATTAACATAATAAGAGAAGTCTTAGCAAAGATACTATAATAATTATGTATTCTTAATTATATTAACATACTAGAAATTTAAATATTTAAAATTATTAGAATTGTTAAGTTTCATATTTCAGCCCTAGCAAAACCTGTGTTCCCACTGGATTGCCATGACTCAGTGAACTCCATTGTGTTGCAGAAATTCTGAAACCTGGCCAAGAAATTCCAAGATTACCTTCTTAAAGAAAAAATACCCCCTTCTGCTTGTCCTTCAAATCCCATTCAGTGACTGCAGTGATGTATTTCAACAGGGCCAACATAGGAGTTTTCCTTTCCACTGCACTTAAAACACAGGAACTAAAAATCACAGAATATCCTGAGTTGGAAGGGACCCACAAGGACCATGGAGTGGACTCCTGACCTTGCACAGGACACCCCAAGAATCCCACCCTCCCCACTTCCCCTCTATCCACTTTCCTTTGGTTTTGGGACCAGCACAGCTGTACACAAAGTTCTCTACCTGCTCTGCCCATCCATGCCACTGCTGAGAGACATCCCAGAGAGACATCCCAGGTATTTGACTCCACAGAGATGCAGCTCTGACAGCAGACAAATGTAAGCTGCTCTGGAACTGTGTTAATTTGTTTTAGGATGACTGGTGGGAGTGCAAGTGCTCAGGAATTAATCTCCAAAAATAAAGGTCTGAAGTGCTGATCAGTGAGTTCGGTACTGAACAGGGAGTTGCACTTAGTGGACAACAGCACTGAGCTGATCACTGTGTAATCCCTCTCCAATCCAAACACAGCTCCCTCCGTCAACATTGGCAATAGAAAATAGTCCAGTGCTGCTTTTGGATTTACAAATTCTGTGACTGGATGATAGCAAAACATCTTCTGTGCCCCTCTGCTCTGGAGCCAGGCTGGGAGAGCTGGGGGTGTTCCCCTAGAGAAGAGAAGGGTCCAGAGAGAGCTCAGAGCCCCTTGCAGGGCCTGAAGGGGCTCCAGGAGAGCTGCAGAGGGACTGGGGACAAGGCCTGGAGGAGCAGGACGCAGGAATAGATGGGATGTTGGGAAGGAATTGTTCCCTGTGAGGGTGGTGAGGCCCTGGCACAGGTTCGGATGTTGATTTTCCAGCACCAAACGTGCTCACTGTCAGACAGATAAGCCATGACAAGTGTTTTTCCTACAATAAAATAGCACATCATGAAATAGAGCTGACAGGTCTGGGTCTCCACGAGCTCTGCTCAGCAGTGTTTGAAGCTGTGGAGCTCAGAACTCCAGGAGAACGCCCCTGCTGCCCTTTGGCCAGCGCAGTTCTGAGCACTGTTAATGACTGCTCGTGGGAGGGTTTCCCTGACAGTGCTGCCCTACAGGTGATAAACAACTCAGATTTTACGGCAGGTCCCACAGACAGATGTGCACTATTAAGGTAACAGACTGCTGTGCAGATAATGCCCCAAAACATTTTCTCGAGTTGGTTCACAGCCAGGGAAGATGGCAAAGACACTTTGAAAATGAAGCTGTTTCTTGCCCACCATCGATGACCTAATGAGACACAGTCATGAGATAAGGGTTTGCGTCACCATCTTTTATGTAAATTCTTTTTTAGGGCTGGTAAGGGAGTGTTACAGTTGGCCACTTCATAAAGGAAAACAAACAGATGGAGCTCTATTTTTAGTCTTCTGAGAATATAACTCACAAATGCAGTTTTTCCAGAGGTGATTTGTTGAGTTTCCACATTTCTGCTTATGGTCAGCAAAGCTTTTAACATGGATTTGCATGTTAAATTCATGTGAAATTTGGAAGTGTTGCTTCTGATACCTAACAGAAAATACACAGGTAGCTTCTTCTAACACGTGTCTTTGAAAGCTTCATTGAAACTCAGTCAATTCCAACTAAGCATTTTGAAAACTGTTAACTACAAATAGGGTGAGTAACCAAACCAAACTCTATTTTCTCTACTGCCTAAACCATGGTGAATATAATGCTCCCTCACATTTTTAGATTCTTTACTGGACGCGTTTAGTGGATCTGTTATTGCTTGGATAGTTTGAGTGGGTATTTTCCTTGTACAATAAAATCCCAAGCAAATCTTTACCAGGTGTACCTGTACAACATTAGTGTTTTAGCACTGTTTACCCAAATAAAAGTGATTTTGATATTTTAGGCATTGGCAGCAGCTTTACTGCCCAGGTAGCTGCTCTTGGCAGTGTTGTTCCAGAACTCGTGTGCCAGGAAAAGAAAAGAAAACAATAGGATTTAGACATGGTGAAGCCAATTCAAAGCATTTAACACTCAAGGAAGCAGTAGCAGATTGAATCTCTGTTCCACCACGACAGCCCCAGGTCTCTCAGCCATTGGTGTTACACATTCAAAGATACTGTAAATGTAAGTATAGGCTGCTGGGAGAATTTTCAAAACAAATTAGTGTAGTCATGGTTTATGTAAACTTCTTCAAAGTAAAAGTCACTTGGATATTCCATTGTCTGTTTTTTCTCATAAAACAGCTCAGAACCACGTACCATGCAGGGAGGTGAGCCTACCACCACGTATAAAATCAGTTTGGTGTTAAAAACAGTAACATCAGTCAGGACCATCACCAGGTCCTCGTGGCCCAAGAGCAGCCCGTGAGCTGCCCTCTGGTCAGCAGTCCAGCACCTCACACGGCAGGCTGGGGCCGTTCCTGCCTGCCACCCTTTGCTGGCCGGCAGTGGCTGCGGAGAGCTGCTCAGGCTCTGCATCCCCAGCCTGGTTTGCCTGGTGCCTGTGAGGTTTCCCTCGGTGTGTGTCACGCTGGCCGTGTTGGCTGCTGTTCCTCGATGCCCAAAGCGATGCCCTGTGTTTGCAGATGGGCGTCCTGCTGCCCCCGTGTGTGACAGGGTCACAGCAGAAGCCTGCTCCTGGCACTGTGCTGCCCTGGGGACGCCAGAACGCTGCCAGCTCTGCAGGTGAAGGTGGTGAATCCAATCCAATCCAATCTGGGCTGTTCCTGACTCCCTGTGGCAGTGCTCCCTCTCTCCCGCTGGGTCCCACCATTGGGGAGGGCCAAACCAGCTGTGAGCCCTCCCCTCTAGCACAAACACCAAAGTGTGGAAAAAAGCTCCCAAGCAAACCCAAACCAAGCTTCTGATTCACCTTTTTGGTGCCATCTCTGGGTTTCATCGTGGTTCTGTGTGCTGAGGCAGAACCCACCCCATGTGCCTGCTACAAGCCGTGGTGGGGAGCACAGGATGTATGGACAGACCCGGACAAGCACGCTGGCAGGGAAAGCAGAGCCCAGCTCTCCCAGGTGGTAATCCTGCCTGCCGGGCATATTCCCTCCCCCGTGGCCTCTGGGCCATGAAGAGAACATGCCAAAGCCTGCCCAGGTTATATTTTTCATGTTCAGTAAAATTCAAGTCAATTTGTGCCAAAAACTTTCAGGACTCTCCCTCCCCTGTCCTCCATGACTTATGCTTCCTTGAAAAACCACAACCCTTTCTAAGTACCTTAGAAATGCACCATAAGCATTAAGCCAACACTGGACGATAATAAATGAGGCCAAATTACATGCCAGGATGTGCTGGTGATAATGTTTTCCACTGAAGACGGGAGCAGTGAAATTTTCCAGCACAACAGAGGCGCTGTTCCCCCACCCCACACGAGTGACCTTTACCTGACCACCTCGTGCCCGTCCAGCCCCAATCCTTCCCCACAGGTGACACACAGAGCAGCCGGGGCAGTGCTGAGGGTGGCCAGCCCGGCGCTCGCTGACCTTCAAATCCATCTTGTCTTGTTTGCATGCCCAAGAGGAAATCACATGTGTGGCACGAGCCTGACCCAGAAATATTGCAGGGAGTAGGATATTTTGTGCGAATAAGGAAGGGCAGGGTCTGCAAGATGAATCACCAAAACAATAATTATCCTGAGGAAAAGCCTTGGAGGGTGGATTAGCTGTGATAACTGCCCTTTCAAGGTAACAACAATGCGAGCCGTCAGCTCTTCTTGGTGGTGAGGGACATGAAATGCTATAGCACAAAGCTTAAAAATAAAAATGATGGAAGTTCATGAGAAGAGATTGCCCAAGGAGGCATCCTTCACTTCCCAACTGCTCCAGCTTCAGCCTGCAATTGTTATACAATCTGCCACAAGAATTGCTCCAAAAAATATTTTTAGCACACCAGCAGCTTTCAGTGAAAATAAATAAAGGGCCAGACAGTTGCTATAAAGACAGGAAATAAACTTTAGAAACTCTTTAACTTTTGGCTAAGCCAGGCAAGTGAATTACACAGTTCCTGAGCGTGCATGATTGTTTCAGATAAGATGAGCTCTGATAGTTTTCTCTTCTCTTTCTGATCAGCCCAGTTATAACATCACCCTCCGTGCTTTGTGACCAGGCACACCTGGAGCCAAGGCCAAGGCCGGGAATCTCAGGGTGCTGCAGTCTCTGGTGTGTATTTCCCATGGCTGTGCCTTGTGCAGGCGCAGGGCTCACAGCCAGCACCTGCCAGGGGCAGTGCTGTGCCCGTCCCCAGCCCCTGGAGGGGTTTGGCCCCAGCACATTCCCGGAGCAGTGCCCCCCTGCCCAGCCCACCCCGCCTGGCTCGGGCACAGGAGCAGCGGTGCCCCCTCAAGAGGCTGGGACAGCTCTGCTTGCCTGGAACTCAAACTGCTCACAGGAGCTTCAGGCGCCCCAAAATGGGCAGAGCCCCGACGGCAGCGAGGGAGACGGGACCTGGGAAGGGGCAGCAGCTCCTCCAGCCCCTGCAGAGTCCGCTGCGGGCAGCGCCCCTGCCCAGGCTGCCCATTAATGAGCTGCAGCTAATCAGCATCACCGCGCTGCAGCTGCAATGAGTGAGGCCTGACCCTGGCTCCCAATAGAAACAATCTTCTCATTCTCGTTCCTGAGCCCATCCTGTGCTCAGCCTGGGCTGCCTCGGCTCAGTGCTCCACGCCACCACGTTCTCAGTCGGGACACGTGTCGGGGAGGGGACAATATTTTGCTGCCTTTTAGTTTTACACCCAGTTACCTGCCTCGAGTCTGCTTTAAGCAGCAGAGGGGTCACAGCCTTGTCCGTGCTTCACCCCATCTGCCCCAGGGCTGGGGAGAGAGCTGGTATTCCTCCTGCTGCCTGCACGGGCGCTTCCCAGGGCGAGAGCCAGGGAAAAATCCTGCCTGGGCTCACTCAGGCTCTGCCCCGCTGCTGAGCAGGAAAGTTCTCTGCGGTGCCAGCCCTGGGGCAAACAGAGCGGGAGCTGGCGAGCGAAGCCGCAGTGGTGTGTGCTCTGCTGCAGGGACCGGGGCTGCTGCCCTCGGAGCACCCCCTGCCCCGCACATCGCTCAGCGGGCACGGCAGAGGCTCCACGGCGCACACAACTGGGCAGGGCTGTGCTGCCAGACGGGTTCCAAGGAAAGGCTCTTCCTGCTCCTCTCCGAGACAGCTGAAGCCCTGCCAGCAGCCAGCGCAGGGACAGCCACGGAAAGTGAAACCACAGCAGGGCCACGGAGGAGCTGGAGAAGGCGCTCCCCAGGTGCTGCTCCTTCTCTCAGGCTCACAGCTCCTACATTCTTGTGCCCTTCACGATCTGTGGAGGAACTTCAGTAATAACAAGGAAATGAATAAAAGCATTTCCCTGCTCCCGTGTGTGGATACCTCTCCCTCTCGCAGCTCCTGACTTCTTGCAAGGAGTAGGTAGATGGTGGCAATTTACCATTCCCAAGCCTGTTAACAGCTTTATGTGCCTCTGCCAGCTCCACTTCATCCTGAACTAGGCTGCCAGCACTCTCCAGTTTCTCCCCACCAGCCTCCCCTGAACATTTGGATGTCTGCTGGCTGGAGTCAGGTCCCTCAGCACTTGAAGGGAGGCCTGGGGGCAAAACGAGGTCAAACCACTTAAACAACCTCATGTTTTATTTGCTTGCTTAGCTGTACACGGAGTTCCCTTCTGGCTGCAGTAACATCCCTCCCTTCTGTTTTTAATTTAAGGTCTAACAAAATTATTTTCATATTTTTATGTCCCTAAAACATAAAAAACCCCACCTTTAGCCACAGCCCTTCAGCTTGGACTCAGTCATGCCTTCCTCAGTGACAGAACGAGAGTAAAACACCTTATCAATTTGGACAGATCAGTTTCCTTTATGGTGGAGTTGTTTTCAGCATGCTGTGATGTGTATTACACAAGCCAAAGATACAAATGATCAACTGGAAGCTTGAATTAATTTTTCCTTGTGTCTAAATTAGGAG
Source organism: Lanius ludovicianus (assembly GCA_013397235.1). Taxonomy (NCBI): domain Eukaryota; kingdom Metazoa; phylum Chordata; class Aves; order Passeriformes; family Laniidae; genus Lanius; species Lanius ludovicianus. The sequence goes on along the minus strand of VYXG01008641.1, from coordinate 7,807 downwards.
AGTGAGTAATTGCTGCAGTAATCGCGGGCAGAGACTGTTTATCAATGCCAGTGAATAATTGGCTATCAAACAATAGTGCACTTTGCCTTTGAAAATTCACAACACTCCAACAGGAAGCACACCGCCAGTTCTGTGCTCGCCTGCTGATTGATGAGAGGAGTGGCAGGATTACAAAGTTTGGGGAAAAGCTTTCTGACGTGTCTCCCCCCGAAGCATCCCTGTGCCTCAGGAGTTATCCTTGCTGCAAGGATAAGCACGCAGCAGCCTTAGATTACAGCATCTGAAGTCACAGGGCCAAAATAGCACCAGCCTAATTCTGTAATCAATCACTTCTGGCTACAGGCAGCCGAGTGCTGTACCTGGAAACCACAGGCAGGAGCTGCCTCTTGTTTTCTGATGCTGTGCATGCGCCCGTCTGCCGTGGCTCTGACCTCACCCGGTGGCCATCGCAGCATCTGGCACTCTTATCTTCTTTAGGCCCTCCCATTTTCCGTGCCAAGCCTATCCTCTTCCCAGCGTGCTCCTCATCCCTTCCCCTGACGGGTCGTGCCCCTGTCGCTGTCCTTGTCCTGCCGAGGTGCCACCCCCTCTGCCCAGCTGCTCCAGCCCCTCTCCTGCACCAGCCCTCCGGTGCCACCGCCCCTCCTTTTCTCTCTCCTCCCGGCTGCTCATGGACTCTGTGCTCACCCAGGCACCCACAGCTCCTCCAGCTCTCAGGGCCTCACCTGTGCTCTCTTCCTGCTCCAAGCACCTTCCTTGCCCTGAGCTTCCTGGATCAGGAGCAGACACGGTGTGAACAGTCGGGGATCTCTCCTTTTCCTGCTGCTTCGGAGCCCTGCTCCTGCCCAGCCTCTCCCCATCCTCCTCCATGCTTGATCCCAGGCTCTTCCTTCTCCTCCCAGACTCCCACAAGCACTCCTGGTGCTGTCAGGCTCTGGAGTGACAACACAACCAGCTTCTCGCATTGGCATCTCCTCACTCCTTCAGCTGAGCTGCAGCTCCTCTTTGACCCTCCTGGGCGCTCTGAAATGGTTAATCTGCAATATTCTGCTTAGAGCACTGCTCTTCCTCACCCCTCTGCTGCAAAAATTGTGATGTGCAGTGTGTTCTGCTCTCTGCTCAGCCAGGTAATTCAATTAGTTTTCCTCTCCTCCTCTGTTTGCAGGCCTCTCCTCCCTGTCCTTTGCTCAATTTGAAAATTGCTCATTTGCTTTCAAGCTTCATTTCAGTCCAGTCTATCCTGCTCTCCCAGAGTCTGGGCTACTGACTGAATTTCACTTATTTTCCCCCTGGAGCTGTCAACACAGCAGAAAATTCATTCTCTCTACCTCTGTACCATCACCTTTCCAACTATGCAACTGTAAGATGCAGCTGAATCTGAGGAAATGTACCTGCAACTCCATCTGATGTGATTTCTCACTCATGGCTCCCTCCTGAGTTCCCTGTTCTCCCAGGAAATAGGAGCTGACTGTTTTTCCTCATTTCTCTAGTAAGGCTCTGGTCTGTTCTCCCTTCCAACAGCATCTCTGTGACATCTCACTGGTTTCATCCTTCTTTCATCCCTTTTAATTCTAATTATGCTTAGCTCTTCTCATTTAACCTTGAATTCTGCAATTTCCCCTTCACTAACATACTTCAGCACCTCCTGTCTTTAAGAGGTATCAAATGTATTAAAAGGCCTTTGCTTTCCCTCTTGTCCTTCCACACCCTGCTCCATCCCATAGCTCACTGTTTTTTGTAGAATCTTGGTGTTTCTCCAAGAGTTTCCACCCCTCACATCTTATGAAAAATTCTCTGGTGGAGATCTCTCATTTCTTCTTCTGACCAAGATTTCAGTCAGCCACTTCCTCCTATCTCTGGTTCACAAGGAATTAATTTCACAAGAGAACAGACTCCAGCAATGTCCAAAGGCTTTGTGTGTGCACCTACCCACCCCTTGCCACAGTTCCCAAATGCTCCCAGGAACGCTCCACCAAAGGCTGAATTTCTGGGCGTCCTTCTGGGCTTTGCCCTCTGAGGAGCAGCACAGCAAACTGGCAGCAGCAGTCCCTCAGGGCAGGCCAGCCAGGACGTGGCTGGACAGCTGCTTTCAGCCAGGGCAGAGCCCGAGGGCACGGCCGGACGTCCCTGCAGGCTCAGAGAGCAGACAGCAAACCCTTGTCCTCGGTCACTGTGTGAGAGTGCTGCACCAGCCCCTGAAGCTTGCCAGAAATGGGACCACTTTTGGCAGATGGACACTAGGAGCAGTAATTAAGCTTCTGAGTGTCCTCACCTGGCCATCAGAGAGGTGGCCCCAGCTCTGGCTGCGGCCTGGGTGACACCTGAATGGCCTCCTGCAGCAGGAGGGCAGGACAGCCTTCTAAGGCACCGCGGGGCTTTGAGTCTTCTGTCACCAGCTCTGCTCGGGGGAGCTGAGCCAGCAGGGTCTGCTCCAGCCAGCCCTGGCCACCCAGCCCAGCAGCCCCTCGTGGCCAGTCCTGATCTGCCCCCATTCCCATCTCCTCAGCTGCACGAGGAACGGGCTCGGACTCGACCGCGACCTTCTCCGTGCCGCTGGACCCCCAGCAGCCACAGCTGGCTGTTTAATTCCTGTGGAGGATTTACTGCACGATTCCTGCAGGAACCTGGGGGCCTGTGTGGCTGGAGACACCGGGCCTGTGCTCACAGACATGCTGGAAGTGCCTGCACAGGCAACCTTTCCAAAACCAGGATCCAGCTCGGTCAGGCGTTCTCCACAAAGGCATTTTTGACAGATCAGTTAATACTGTTTACATAATTTAAAACTAAATGTTGAATGCAAGACTGTTTTGCCCTTCATCTTGACATAAAATTTATCTCTGCACAGGTACATAGGGAAATGTTCCTGGCTTTACAAGGAGGTAGGAAATTATTGATAAGAGCCCTGACATCTGCAATACAACGCACTGTCTGAGGGTTCACAGAATTGCCCCAAAGCTCTCCTATTAGCAAATGTTGTTTGAACAAACTTGGCTGGAAAACAAAATCCAGTTCAGTACTTTTCCTTTTTTAAATTTTTTTTAACCTGCAGGGCTATTTTAAGATGAGTTTTATGGTTCCAGTTTAGGCAATGGCCAAAACGGAAGGGAAAAAAATGACAGTATTTCATAAAGTTTACGTGCCTTGCTCGTGACTCTCTCACACCATGATATCACCACGGCCTCGTGCATTTCTAGTGACATCTTGACATCAGCCTTGTAAAAGTGCATCTCAAATCTTTGAACAGATGAAAAGGAAAGTTTTATTTTGGAAAGAAACATGATTTGAGTTCTGTCATTTTAATTATACTTACATAAAGATAATTATCTAATCATAGTCTCAAAATGTCTTTTACTGATTGTCAGATTTGTAAATATGCATTAGCCCAAGGTCAGACTTCGTCACAACAGAAAGTGGACTGTGTCTTTGTGTGCCCTCCTCCCCATCATTCCACTTTCTCCACCCTTTCTCTCCTTCCTGCCATGAACATGAGTTTGCTTCCCCTCATCTCCACATGATTTCCTCATGCTATTTGTTACCCCTTCCACACCGGACTGCGCGACTCCGCCCTGCCCATGGCCAGGGAATGGACACCACCCTTGTTGTCCAGGCTGGTCCCCACCCAGCCACACGTGCTGGGCACATCACCCGGCCAGCCTGGGCAGCCAGGAGCAGCTCAGGGTGCTGCAGTGACCAGTGTCCAGCTCTGGAGCTCCCCGTGCTCCTGCAGTGACCAGTGTCCAGCTCTGGAGCTCCCCGTGCTCCTGCAGTGACCAGTGTCCAGCTCTGCAGCTCCCCATGCTCCTGCAGTGACCAGTGTCCAGCTCTGCAGCTCCCCGTGCTCCTGCAGTGACCAGTGTCCAGCTCTGGAGCTCCCCGTGCTCCTGCAGTGACCAGTGTCCAGCTCTGCAGCTCCCCGTGCTCCTGCAGTGACCAGTGTCCAGCACAGCTCTGCCTCCTCCTCACCCACTGCCCCTGTGCTGGAGCAGCTGCCAGAGCTCAGCTTTTTCCATGGCCAATCTCTGGTTCCCAGCAGGTTTTGTCTCCAAAAGGCTCCTGCAGCATTTCAGGACCAGCTGGCCACAGGCAGCACAGATGCACATCCACATCCACATCCAGTTTTGCAGCCCAGCTCCCTTCCCTCCACACTTGCTGTTGCTGCTCCACCTCTCTGTAGCCTTGGGGAGACCCTGATGGCCTTTGGAACTTTCTCCTGACAGCATCCACAGCTCCCTGGTTCTTACACTGCCTGCAAGACTGTGTCATGTCTTCTGGATCAGATCCACGGTGTTTAAGACCTTTCTTTGGCAATGAATAATCTGCTTTGACAGTTCATCTTTCCATGTCCATTAACAAATGTGTAAAGGAAATGTCATGTCTTTTTTTTTTAAAAAAAAAAGCAAAACCAGTGTTTGTCTAAGTGCCTGTTGTGATAATGAAGGAATATTATTTTTTTACAAATACAACATATTCCCCAGTGTGTTTGCTACAAGTAACACATTATGGGGTGGGATCGGGAATGTCTCCCAAAGCAGCTGTGCAGGAAAAGAATAACTTAAAAAAGACTGGATGAGCAGCATCCCTGTGAACAAATAGCTGTGATTGTGCCTGTCAGGGAATAAAAAGTAAACAGAAAGAAAGAAATGAGCCCCTGTAGGTCTGGAAGTCTCTTCATGACGTGCAGTGGGCACTTGGTGACCCTTGCACGTTGCTCGAGGGAACAGAGGATGCAGAGCAGTGGGGCTCACGTGCTTGGTTAAAAGTGACTGGCAGAAGGAGGTTTATTTCTCCAGTTCTGCTGCTGGGGGGAGAATTTACTTCCTGTATATTAATGATTAGCCCGTCTTCTGGTGCCTGAACAAGGCTCTCCAGGTGGAACCCAGGGAGGGGGCACAGCCTGCAGGGTAGCAGGGCTGATCCCAACCCCAGTTTGGGATGCAGCCCCAGCACCAGCCCAGGCTGTGCCCAGATGTGCCACAGGAGCTGGGGAAGCCCTCGGGGCAGCCACAGCTGCTCCCAGAGACAGCACAGGGAAGGAGGGAGGGATTGGCAGAGCAGCACAGGAGCAGCCTCCAGGTTCTCCTGTGGCTTTTTGGAATTGGTGCTCATGTCTTCATACAGGGAGGCATCTTCGTCTTCATCTTCATCTTCATCTTCATCTTCATCTTCATCTTCAGACACAACCAAATGAACTTGCCTGAGAAACCAGGCTGGATGGAGCTCAGGGGGTGCTGTGGTCAGTCCTGCCAGGCAGGGCAGGCTCTCACCCTGCCTGGCTCTGCCCCTCCCCAAATTCACTGAGGGAGCAGCTCTGCAGCAGCGTTTCTATGACTCCTTCTGCAGCCCAGGAATAGAGCTGTAAACTGAGAAGTCTCTGTGGTTGCTGATACATCGGGAATGGGCCGAGAAGAGCCCAGGAAACTGCCTGGGTTTGTGGATGTTATTTATTTATTGTATCTTTTTTCCACGTGCTTTTAGGAGGTAGGAGATTCTTAATACAGAGTTGGGATATTGACCTCATGTTTTTGCTACTGAAAGGACTCTCTGGTCTGACTTCTACAGGAGATGTTTTGACAACAAAACAGTGCAGCTATGATTAGCCTGATAAAAGGGAGCCAGAGTTGGAGTATTGATGGTATGTGCATCTAGGATCTAGTTACAAAATGGGCTTTTAACCACGTTTTCCCTTGTGAGTTCCTGTTATCAGAGGCCATCTTAAAAGATAAAAAAAAAAAAAAAAGAAAGAAAAAAAAGACAGACAACCTTTCTTTTTCATTTTAGATGGGTAAGTTTCTTGTCTTTCTTTATACTTATGAAAAATGAGCCATGAATAGCCCTGGCCAGAACCCCACACTGAGCCTCGTGTGCTCCCCTGCCCCGTGCTGGGAGCAGAGCAGCCCTAAACCTCGGGAGCTCCTGGATCCAGTCGTGGTTTTGTGAGGCAGCTCAGCAGTCCCAAAGGATTGTACTGAGACCAAGGGACTTTACAAGCTTTCTTTTTTTTTTTTTTTTTTAATCTAATTTATTTTGAGAATACATTTTCAGAGCTGATTAGCTGGCCTACTAAATCACTGCACTGCCTAACCCCAAAAAGCTGCTCTGACAAACAATTAACAATGGAAACGCCATTGTGGCAAGGAGTGATGGATGGCCCCAGGGTGTAGTTTGGGCCTAGGCTTTGTTCAGAAGAAAGTTCTGCTGCTAAATAAAGACCTGGGCAATAAAAGGTGAGAGCAGAGAGATCATATCGGGAATAAAACTATTTGCTCTGCTTGGGGTGTGTTTCTCACAGCACTGAGCATCTCAGGAGAGGCAGGAGAGCCCCATGGCTCAGGTCATGAATCAGAAACTGCCAGGGAATCATGGAACGGTTTGGGTGGGAAGGGACCTTAAAGCCCATCCAATTCCACCCCTCCCATGGGCAGGGACACCTTCCACTGTCCCAGGCTGCTCCAGCCTGGCCTTGGGCACTGCAAGGGATCCAGGGGCAGCCACAGCTGCTCTGGGCACCCTGTGCCAGGGCCTGCCCACCCTCACAGACAAGAATTTCTTCCCAAAATCCCACCTAAAGCTGGCCTCTTTCAGCTTCAGGCTGTTCCCCCTTGCCCTGTCACCCCAGATCCTTGTAAGAAGTCCCCCTCCAACCTTCTGGTAGTCCCATTTGGGTGCTGGGGGGACCAGCAGAGCCAACCTCCTCCTGCCATGAGCTCTGGGATGGCTTTTAAATCCTTTTAAGAGCATGGTTTTGAGTTCTCTTGCAATGGGTAGTTTCCTGATTCCTACTGTTCTGTCATTAATCTCTAATTGTTGTTCTAAGTTTTGTGTTAATTTACCAGTTTGCCTGTAACTTACTACTCTACTCCAAAGAGAAGTAAAATAATTTATCTTAATGCTCCTATTATTTATCATAATGCCTCATGTTGATTTTATTATGCAGATATTGGGATCTATTTACTTGAAGTAATAAATATAAAGATATAGTGTGGAAAAGGAAGCTGGACATGCATATCCTGTAATGGTAGGTAAGGATTAGTTACCACAGACCACTCAAAAGATATTGTAGTTGAAAGGATGATTTAAGGCCTACAGCATTTTAAAAAAATTATTGAAAAGTCTAAGAAACTTTGCCAAACAAGCCAAACTACCTCCTGTAATCTGCACAGGAATGTTATTTTGTGTATGCTTCAAATGCATCTAGGTCACAACTTCTTTGGGAATGAACAGAGCAAGAGAAAGTCATTGATTAGTTCAGTAAATTATTTTCTCGGGAAGGTTTGCTATTCTTCACTCTTCCTGAACCCCAAGACAACAATTTGGTCATCCTTGACCTATCCCATACCCATGTGCTGTGTTAAACAGCTGAAGTTGAATTATACTGATCATCACTAGCTTCAGCATCAGAAATAAATTTTTAAAAATCTGAAAAATAAAGCATAAAAGTCTTCTTTATGTGCCAGCACCAGCAGCGTGTTCCTTGCTGGTAGCGGGGTGATGGACAGACTGGAACACGGCCTTTCTGCTGCCTCTTAACGGCACTTCCCTCTGCTGGGAGGTTTCCCTGCCCGAAGAGGATCTTCCTTAAGCCTTGAATTTATTCTCATCCATATCTGCTGCCCTCCACTCACACCTACCGGCTCTGGCCCATCCCCTTGTCCCTGGTGCTGGGCGTGCTCCAGGCCTGGGAGCTTTATTGCCCTGGAGGCTGCAAAAGCCCTGGGGCAGCTGCTCCCACCGCCCCAATGCCCTGCGGGTGCTGAGGGCTCCCCCTTCTCCCCTCTCCCCTTTCCTCTTTCCCCTCTCCCTCTCCTTT
>VYXG01008635.1:7240-20562 GCA_013397235.1 Lanius ludovicianus | reverse complement strand
TGGGCCAGAGCTTCTGCTTTTGTCCTGAAAATTCATAGTACTGACCTTTGGAATCAGACAAATAGAAAGCCAAAAAGCAATAGTGGAAGAATCCTCCACCAAGTGCTGTGAAATACAAGTGGCTGAAGACACAGATCAGTGGTACCGTGGGTTCAGTGCAGTGACCAACCAGGGCCACACACTTGTGCTGGTGTCCCCCCTCCCCTGGGATGCGCTATGGGGACTCTCTTCTAATCCTGAGTAGTTGCTTCTACATTTTTAAACTTCTCAGACACCATCTGAGATGTTACTCTGGAGGTGGCATCGCTTGGCCTGAAACAGTAGAAGTTTTCCAGGCGACAGAGCTGCCCCTTCCCAGTGGCCCCAGCCTGTGTGCAGCCATCCTGGCAGGGAGCTCAGCCAAAGCCAGCTGCTGCCACTCCCCAGGTGGGGAACTGCTGGGCCACCTGTCCAGCACCGGACACTGCTCAGGAACTGTCAGACCCTGGATGAACACAGGCCACCTGTGCCCCTGGAGACAGCTCAGGAAGCAGCTGAACTGTGGCACACAATCACCCTCCCCGAAGGACAGCCAAGCCCTGTGCAGCAGCTCACCCTGTGCACCACAGCCCGGGTAATTCTGTTTGAGACAATTATTCTGTGGGTATTTTAATACTTTAATACTGTGGCAGAAAGGGGTATTTTGTGCCTGTCAGGATGAGCTCACACTGTGGCCTCTCCCAGTATGTTTTTAGTGTGATGGTTCTGCGTTTTGGCTACTCGTGAATTTGGTGCAAAGCTTGTTTTATCTCCTGTACATAAAAAGTCACTCAGCACTGCAAGGGAATCAAGCTAGGAAAAAAAGCAGTTTTTATCACCTAAACATTTAATTTAAGGAATGGTTAAAAGATTATAAGGTACAGATTGTTAAAAAGCATTTTTGTGGAGAACAGAATCAAGGTGCACTCTGAACAGCAAGAGGATGGTGCACACTCAGCTGTTCTTGCAGGACTGAAGGGCTCCATCCCTTTGCAACCTGACTGAAGAAGTGCTCAGGTTTTCCTAGCAAGTCTGCCATCTTCTGTCCATATTTATAGTCAGGAGGCAACTGAAATCAGGGACACTGCCATTTGTGACAGTGTCTCTCATTCATCTTTTCAACCTTCCATGACATACAGATTACTTGCATAAAGGGGTGATATCTCCTCCAGAGTTCATTAACCTGGGCATTGGGGTGTATTTGTTTAATTTGAACATACTTGGAGCCAGGACAGCTCTGATAATTTTGCCAATAACATTCAAGGCAAAAGAGATCACAGCAACGATTTTACAAAGTACCTATTGAAAACCTCACACTGCTTTGGAGCCAGCTTTAAAGCAGTAAACTGCCTGCAGGTGGGCACCAGCAGGGACCTCGTTTCCCCCAAAGCACCAGCCCGTGCAGTGTCACACTGAGAAGCTGAACTTGCACCAAACAGCTGTTGAAAGAAAAGAAATAATCAGAGGTGACATTTGACAAGTTAGGTTTTTATTCAGTGCACTGGACTCATACATCACTGCTTTGTCAACTAAAAACATTTCACACATTCCTATAAAACCAATGCCAAGTCCAGTCTTTTGTTAAAGATGCTCGGTGTAAAATGTAAAGCATTCTATCAAATATTTCCTTTTATAGGTATAGCCTAGAGCCCAATAACAGGCTGTGTCCAGCATGTTCAGTGTTGGGTTCCAGCAGTGGCTCGAGAACGGAGCAGTTACTCAGGGTTGATGCAGGGCTTCGTTAACAACTGTCTAAACCCAGCTCATTACATCTCAGCCAAAGTTCATCACAGTGCTGCTGCTAGTTTGATTATGCTGCTGCTTTGAGCATGGGTGGAGCTGCAACTACAAAAACCCTACTGGCAGAACTACCCAGCACTGGAAAATGTGATCTGGGCTGGGGCAGCCTGTCTGTGCTCCATGCTGAGGACCGTCACTCCAGCAGCACAGCATGGCACATCTCACCCCGTCCCCACGGCTGGGCCAGCAGCAGCAGTCACAACAACACAGCAATCCACAGAGAAATGCGAGGTGCTCAGACCTGACTGTCAGGGAAAAGCAGCTTGTTTTCAGGGTGGAGGGGTCTTACACTGCAACCTCTGGGCAGGGATGCCTGCAAGCTCAAATTGGGCAATTAGGTGGATGCTGGGGATTGTGGGCACCTGGAGCATCCCCACTTCCCTCTGTCTCTCATGTGGGCAGGCAGAGCATCCTCAGCCCTGTCCCACACAACGGGGCAGCATAGGGAAGGCTCCGTAATACACTGTCCCACTTGCTGGAGTCACCCTGGTCAGCATAGGGTGCCCTGGCCAGGGCACAGGGCTTGTGCCAGCCCTACAGCTTCCCAGCAAATTCATCTCCACTCATCCCTGTCCACCACCCTGCCCATGTCCCACCTGCCCTGTGCTCTGGCCCAAACTCTCACCCTGCCTCACCCCTGCCCTCAATCACTCATTCACTCTGTGTGTAAGGAAGGAGACAGCACATTGCCAAATCAGCTATCTCAGAGGGAATCTAGAAACTTTTATTGAGCCCTGGTGATGGAGCCTGGACTGCCAGAGGCAGTCCCTGTGACGAGCACGCGGTGCTAAGGCATGGTGACCGTCCGTCCGGCGCTCCTGGCCGCGGTAAAGCGCCTCTTATTCCTCAGACCAGAGAACCTCTCATCCAGCGTCAGGCTGGTCTGCAGGGGAAAGCGAGAGCGAGTCAGTCCCTTGTCTCGTGGCAAAGCACAGCCAAACTTGTAGCGGGGTATTGATTAGAGCCCATCAGTCAGGCTGGTGTTTCACAGCTGGTTAGTCAATTAAATCACTCAGCACACAGAGACAGGGAGCTCGACAGACTGTGTGCGGCTGGAAAACCTCCAAGCAGCTCCCAGCCCCAAGACACAGGGCATCCTCGGCCAGAACAGGAGCAAGCAGATGGCATTTGAGCACAAGGCATCAAGTAAAACCAAACTGTCCAGACAAGAAACGCCGACAATGAAGAAGGTGGAGCAGGATTTCTCAGCTGCCCCAGGGCTCTTGGACCATACTTCAGTGTAAGATATGACACCAAGAAGGGCACCAAAGCAAAGAGCGAGCAAAGCCCAGAAGTGCCGTGTGTCTCTGAGGAATGGGAAGCACTGACAGTGAAACAGTCCCCTCTGGCCAGGACTACTCATCAGCAGGATCTCCCTGCTCCAAGCAAGCACATGGACAGGCCAAGACAGGCCATCAGAGTGGGGAAAACTGGGCTGAGTCTGTAGTTGCTGAACAATCTTCTCAAGTGCCTTCAGTTTTGTGAGCAACCTGGCCAACACAGCTACGGGACTTTCCTCCCAGGTTCTGATAGATAAACCCAGCTGGCAGCCCCAGAAACCTGAGTGTGACGTGAACAGCTCAGTGGCAGGGCTGCTGCAGGGAGCCAGGTGCCTCCTGTCCCGTCGACAATCCTCTACCTGGTTGGCCATGGCGCGGAAGTTGAATCTCAGCAGCACCCCTTTGGGCTGGGGCTTGGCCACCCGTGCTGGGGGTCTCTGGCTTGGCAGGAATGGGCGCTTGGATCCAGGCCTGGGGAAAGCACACAGCTGCAGTCACTCAGGATGCTAAGGCAGCTCACTCCCCATCCTCTGCAAACCAGTGTGGAGTCAAGGAGACACCCACACACTCCATCCGTCCCATGGCATGTCTGACCCCTGGCAGAGTCAAAAGGCAGCCAGGAGAGCAGCAGTCCAGGCAGAGTTCCAGCACTGGGGACTCTCACATCCAGGCTACTGAGGGATGCTCTTGGCACCCAAAACATGCAGTGCCCTCACCCACCCTTCTCTCTGCCCCCAGCTGGGTGCCAGGTCCTGCAGCTGCCCCTTTCCAGCCTCTGAGCTCCTGCTACACAGCGAGCATTTGGGGCACACTGTTTCTCCCAACACTCCACAACCAGCACAACCAGCCTACCACCTCCTCCCACAATGGTGCTTCCATTTCTCCTCACCCTGCATAACAAATAAGGGCAGGGTAATTACAGATTACCATGTAATTACAGGTAAATACAGGAGATTTTTATCTCCTTCTGATATGCTGGGAAAGGAACCAGACACCATTTGCTAACCATTTTGGGTATGAACCATTCATTGCACCCTCATTATAGAAGTGAAGCTGCAATAATGCTAAAGGGATTTGCCATGGCTTTTGTAGGGCTCCCACCCTAACAAATCACCTCATTTACTTACGAGCTGGGCTGGCCCGCTTGGGGATTAACCACAGAAACCGTCAGAATTGCTCCCGGGCTGGGTTTCACTTGCCACCTGCCGAGACAGGGAGATTCATCCAGCTTCAAGCGTGAAAGAGCACCTCATATTTGCATTGTGCCTTTGTTCACCAATTACCTTCTCATCCTTGGCGGTTTCCCTTCTATTTGAGAATCCATCTGCTGTAAAATATATTTAAAAACAATTACTTAAAAGAACTAGCTCTCAGAAACAATGATTCCTTTTCTAGGATTTTATTTGGTGTATCTGAAGAGCTCCTTCCTTGCAAGTTGTTAAGAAATGTGCTAATTTGGGGTTTCCCACGGGCAGTGATGTGTATGGGGTGGCTTTACCTTGCCCTGCTTGTGCTGCTCTATAAACTGCAAGGTTTATTTTTATCACCCTCCCAGGATTTACTTCCCAGCTGCCAGAATACCAAGCTGCATTAAAAGTTGCCTGCAGATGCTTTCCTACCAACACATGCAGCATTCAGGTCATCCACCTCTCTCCCCCAGTTACTTTCGGAAGCAAAGCTACAACAAAGGCTGGTAAAATCTGAAAGTTTGTCACTACCCAGACTGCAGAAGAAATGTCTCAATACTGACCCCTCTCTGGAAGTGGGGTTTGGAGAACCACGGCTGCATCCGCTTCTGCTGGAATGCTGGTCCCCTGTTCAGCCAGAAAGGCCTGCTGGTAAAGGAGAGAGAGAATGACACAGGTGAAGATGATGCCAGGTCTCTCTAATGTTTAATGCCAAAATACCTCACCCAAGGTGGTCTTAAAAAGCAGAGTAAGAAGTAAATCAGGCTGTGTGTTAGCAAGTTCAGCCCAACAGGTTTTTTTGCCAGCAAAGGGTTTCAGAGGAACTTGATTTTCTGCTCAAATGAGACAACAGCTTGTGTGTTCTGAACTTTGCTCATTAAAAGCAAAAAAACATGGGAGGAAAATCATAGAAAAAAATCAGGTCAGGAAGGACCTCTCAATGTTATTCAGTCCCTGTTCTGCTCAGAGCAGAGAAAGGACTGCAAGGAGCTTCCTTTTGAGCTCAGAGAACATAATGATCTTGATGAGACAGGAACCGAGACAGTGCCCAGCACCTGGCACACTGCCTTCCTCACAGCTCTTGGGGCACAGTCTGCTCCTGCAGCCCCTCATTAGGACAGACTCCTGTCTCTGCCTATCCCTTATGGCTGGAATCTGTATTTCCTGCCTTTATAAAAATAAATGCTATTTTGCCCTTCAAAAGAGATTCCCAAAGCAACAAAGTTTAATAAAAATACAAAGATCACGTTTTCTGTGCTTCCTGAAATAAAACGACAGATTAATATCAGCATTATTATCTATGAGCATGAGGTTGTTTTCTTTCCAGGTGCTTTTCCAACATAGCAGGGGTATTTTTCTCAAACTGCACAAGCACATGGCTGTAGCCAGGCCCAGCTGCCACATATGGAGAGCAGAACCCCATGAGCTGCACTCACTTCAGGGAATCACTGAAAACCAAAGTAACCCAGAGCAACCAAAGATTTTACCTTCTCCCTGCGGTGCGGATGCTGGAAGGATCTGCTCTGAATCTCTTGGGGCCTGGAGATGGCTGTGGCTGTTCCTCCTGTTGCCCACTGCTGCTTTTGGCAAAAGCATTGCTCTTCTTGTTGCCCTGAAAGAGAAGTGAGAGCTCAGCAGCTGTCACCTGTGCCACAGTCTCGGTACAAGAACAGGGAGTGAGGACAAGGGACAGCACACAAGATCCTGCTCTCCACTGACTGCTCCTGACACTGCTGTTGGCAATCAGTCAGGGCGTGGGCCTTGGTTCCTGGACATGGAACTACAAGTGCCAGGAAGAATGTTTCATTCTAATGCTGCAGAAGTCAAAGAAGAAAAAAACCAATCAGTTAATGGAGAGCAAATCTCACAAAAGCCATGCAATATAGCCCTGCTCAGGTTTCCTTCTGGTCATCAGCTCTTTCTTGTCTGGACACCTACATTGCCTGGACGTCATGAAGCATGAAACACACCAGAAGGCCCCTCAGCAGTGTCTCTCCTGCAGTTCCAACACAAACTGCCCCAGGCTTCAGCCTGTTTATTTCTGTAGGACAACTATCATCACTGTTACTACCCTCTAACAGAGGTGTATTTCCATATTCTCCCCCCTTGGTTTATTTCTGCCAAGTGGAATCTACTGAAGAATTATGCCTCCTAGCAACTGCTTATTACTTTCTGTAAATACCAGCCACACTCAATATTTGAGTCATCCTGGTCTTTCTCTTCAGGAATAACCTCACTCCTTGCACATGCATGCTCAGTTTAGGGCATTCTTATTTATACCCCTACGACACATCCACTAAATGCCACCCTGTTCAGCACTTGCATTTTTTAAAAAAGTTTACTGAGCATCTGTGACCTCCTAACCGAGTGGATTTTAATCAGTGCAGGAAAACCCAGCTGCTTCTCACACTGTCACAGCACTGGGAATCAGTGTCTCTGGTGGAAAGTATGTCTCTGCACCAGAGCCATCTGACAAGTCACCAAGTCTGTCCTTTGACTTCACAGGAACTTGGAAAGCGCTCTGGGTGGACAACAAATAACAAAGAATCTTAACACACATCCTCTAAATTGTAATAGTAACATGAGATGCTGTGGAATTAATTTTTATGGAAATGTTTTTAACCCTCTAAGACCAATTCTTAAAAAAATCTTTATTTGCAAAACCCATGGGAACTGATCAGTAAAATTATGCTAAGTCAGAAGCTTTATAAAACCAAGTGGAAAATTGCTATTCCACATGTATGTATGTCTGTACTCACCTATGCATACAAATGCTGTGCACAGGCATATAAAGGACGGTGTTTTTTATGTAGATTACTCTTTGGGGTGATCCAGGTTCATAAAATCAAGCAGATTTCTACATGACATTTGGGAGAAGCCATACCTTCCTTATTGCCCTACCTCCTGAGCAGATGCCTGGCGATTTAAAGGGCTCACTCCATCGAATGCAGCAGCTGCTCTTCTCTTGCGAGCAGGCAAGGTATTCCTGAATTGTCTCCGACTGAATTGCTGCTGTCCAAACCCTCTTCTGAAACGGTTAGGTCCTACAAAAAAAGCCCTCTTATTTTAGCATCCTTCAAAATTTGATTTATGACTACAGTTTTGTAAATAGATTACAAGGTTAACTTGATGTGAGACAGGAGTAACTACACAAATAGTGGTGCAAGAGTCATGCTCATTCATATTAAATAATAATTTTTCCAATGTCTCTCTGGCATTCTTATTGTATGTAGGACTGACATACCCATTATTTGATGTGAAAGAATACAGAAGAGAAAAGCCTTTCACAATTCCGATTCCTCTTAAAGGCAGGAACACCCACATCAGGAGACCTGTCAATCTCCTGTCAGAGCTCACACTGCTATGAATTAACCATGACACAGAAAAAGCCTTTTGATACAGATACACAAGTGACTTGAGCATCCCAAAGCCAACCCCACAGCAGCCTGAAATAGCTCTGAGTGCCCACATTATAGTATAATTTTTATTTTTATATATATATACTTTCATTTCCTTTTAGCTTGACATACCATTACTTCCCATATTGGAAGGGACACCTCCTGCTGGTTTTTTATGATAGATGCACACCCGCTGTCCTTGCATTTAACCTTTTCCCCTAAGCCTGCTGCTGATTTTGAAGAGTGCTGAAGTGTTGAGTGAGAGGAAAGCCCTGTCAGACTGAGGCACAGTGCTTCCAAACCTAATTACTCCACATAATAAAATTCTGCAGCTGTAATGAGACAGAAAGCTTCTGAGTCACTGTGTGAGCTGGTACAGGCACAGCAACGACAACCACAAACTCACAGCTGGAATGCCAACAGGGCATTTGTTACCTCATAAACGAGCAGATCCCTGAAGCAACACCCAAGCAGAGCCACTTGGGCACCATTAAGCTTAGCCCAGTGCTGGAGAATCCCCAAGCTGCCATTCACACCAGTTTATCAAGGGTTTGGAGCCTGCACAGAGTTACTACCATGTTGTGTTCTGATCTCTGTACCAAGGCAAGGAGCTCAAGCATGTCCAGTAGGATGCCCCCAAGTCTACCAAACACACTCATGATCTCTAACCAGATGTTCTTCTTCTCAATGCACACAGAGGGTAAACAGCAGTAGATGAGTGTTTTTCTTCACTGCTACTTCAGACTTTGCTATCCTCAGCTGCAAGGTCAGTTGAGCATACAGCCCCTCTGTTTTCAGCCCATTCCCCCCAACAGTTGCTATACCAGTGAGATGTGCACACATCTTGGGGGTGTATAAATCAGGCCCAAAGCTGTGCAGGGCAGAGAGCAGAAAGAGTGCACCCAAACCCTGGATCTCATAGCAGAACCTCAGTGACACAAACCACAGAGCAGGGAGCTGCATGGATTAATCTCATACCGTCAACTGCTACGTGACAGCAATTTATACTGACTGGGGGCAATTGGAAATGAAGTGTTCTGAGGCAGCAGTGGCATCACTGTGAGGGGCCACCACTGCCACAAAGAATGAAGGCTCCAGCCTCAGGGTGTAACAACAGCCAGCACCAGACTGAGCTGCTCACACTGGAATGCACCTTAAGATGATTTGAGCTGCTCTGGCTCTAAAACAAAAGGGCACCAGGGCAGGGCCGTGGGAAGCAGATCCCAAACACCATGCTGGGGTGCTTCGTGCCCTATGACCAGAGGTGCTGGTTGGGAACACACACAAAAATGCAATGCAGTTCACAAGCTCAGGGGCCAGTTGTTATTTCCTTTGCAAACAATGCCCTCTCATTGCACAAGTGCAGATGTGTAAACGTTCCTCTCTTGGCAAACATCCCGTTTTGGCAAACTGTTTCTTTTTGACCAGGTGTGGACTTGCTGTACTTAACATCCCATTGATTTTTTTCTGCTGCTTCTATTCCCCCACAGTTTGTTTCCACCCTGCCTTGTTTCTTCAACCCCCACCCTGCACCTGTCCCTATCTCTTGCCCATTTGCTGGGCTGCTCTCCTGCTGGCCACCAAGCCTTGCTGTACAGCTCTCCTACACCCTGGAGAGGACAAGAGACTGAGCTCAGCTGCCTTTCCTGAATATTCTATCATGGCAATGGGAGGGACCACTGCAGAAGGCAGCCCTGACTAGAAAATCATGCCCCTGTCAGTCTGTTCCTATTAGAGAGCCCGTGCTCAGCAGTGCACTCAGGCACAGCTCACCCAACACAAATAACACATGACAGAGCCATCAGCCTCCAAGGGGGACCCCATTACACCAGCTGGGGACCAAGGCCTCGCTCTGTCATGTGTGTCCTCAAGTGTGGCACACGGGAGGCTTCATCTCTGCAAAAAGTCTGGCAGATATTTAATAATGTAAGAACATTTCAGTAAAACCCCACAGCGTCAGCAGCTGGGGAAGAACCCCCCACACACACATCCCATGTTTGGGTGCATGCTCAGAGCCCGCTGCTGAGCACACCTGGGATGGCCAAAAGGCATCTCTGCTCAGCCAGTCCACTCTGGGCACAAGCTCCCATGTCTAACAGACTCTTTTTTCCAAGGAGATTTGAAATTCAAATTTCTAGCCATTAAAAATCATCTTTCCCCCACTAGGGAGATGGTTTAAGCCATATTCCAAGAGGGATTAACAGCACTTTGCTTGCTGGTTTAATCAGCATAATACCCTTCCCCCTCCTATGTCATTACAGTGCTGGGCTTCTCAGATCATCATTTTGATAATGGTTATCACATCTCAGCCCAGAAGGGACTGCATTTCAGCAGGGACCAGAGTGAATTGAGCCCCTGATGAATTATGGGCTAAATTCCCAATCATGCTGAGCTTCCCCAAATTGCTACTGACAATCAGCACCACACAGCATGGTGGGTCTCTGCACGTGGCATGGCTGAATTCAGACTCACTGAAAACCTATGAAATACTAAAACCAGCAGAAATAATTCTATACATTAACAGAAAAGTTCTCTCATCTAAAGAATAGGGTAAAAAATATTTTATTGGATTTGCCTCTGGATGCAGTGCTTAAGTGTGGGAGAATATCAAAGCCTGTGAGTTTTGATAAAAAAATCCATTTTCTAAGAGCATTTTTCATCATTCTGTTTCAAACAGGAACAATCCTCAGTAAGGCATTGTGTGGTGGACACCAAGAACACAAGGATGGGGGACAGAGTAGAGACAAGCAAGATTGCTCCCCGTGATCCCACTGTCCTGATGTGTGATTGGCACTCCAGTATAAGACTGCAAAGATATTTCTGCAAAATATCACTAAAATCTTCAGGGAGTGACTTAGCAGTAATTTAAAAAAAAATAAAGCTCACAGAGATGGCATTTCATGCAGCAGATAACTTTGGTTTGTAGGTAAAAACCAGAGGAACAAAACAAAGGTGTGATCATTCGGTATCATAAAAAAACCTCACCATAAAAATAGCATGCTTGGCAAAAGTGACAATTTAGCTTCAATAACTGAGCTATCAAATACAGTTACTGAAGGGGTAATTGGGATAATTTAAGTCTGCTCTGGGAAAATGAGGATTAGGAAGAGGCATAATTAAAATATGCAAAGCCAAGGGGAATAGAGAATAGATATTAAGTCACTTTAAATTAGTAATTCATGAGAGAGTGGAAGGGAAAGAAATGGATGAATTATGCTCTGAAAGGGCCCTGATATTCCATTGTTACGGGGAGAAAAGCTAATCAGAGCCCAAGCACATCTTATACGCACAGAGAAATTAGATAGGAGAAGGATTTAAGAGCTGGATTTTGCTACAAAAATGCATTTTCCAGCCTGGCAGGCCTCTGCTGTCTCAAGTGCCCATCTACCTTGCAAATTCCTCTGCTTCCAGGCGCGGTATCGGGGCCGTCCATACCCGGAGGCTGAACTCCTGTTCTTGACCTGCTGCCTTCTGCTGTCGCCCGCGGCACTGGCATCTGTCTGCTCTTTCCTGTGGAGCTTTATGATGTCATCTAGAACAAAATGAGAAGAGGAGAAATGCACAGCACCTGCACTTTCCACCCACAGTGATTGATTCCCTCTTTGGGTGCTTGCAATTGTGCGTGGTAAACACGGAGCTTGCTGTTCTCTGAGCTACGCTGGACAATGAAAGATTAAGCTCAGCTTAGAAAGTATAGGATCAATTTACTGGGCTCCTGCGAGCTGGAGATTAGAGTGCAGCAAATGATTTTAAAATGTGCTACCATCCAGCACGTCCCCACCGTGGGCAGGACAAAGATTTCAGACCCATGTCCACTGAGAGATCTGATCCTGCAGGCTTCCCACAAGCCTAAGGGAAGATGTTTTTGCAGGGGCACCAGGAGCTCAGTGCTGGGCAGAGAACTTTTTTGAGAAGGTCTGACTTGAGTGGCTGTAGGAAAGATGGTCAAAGGGGAGAGGATGTGACTGACAGCTGTTGAGCTACTTGGATCATACACAAAGTGTTTTCAGATGCAGAGCTCTATCAAGAAACAGCTCAGGCCCCTCTGTTCAATCAGCTGGTCTGCAATCGATGGCATCTTCTTAATTCAAGCTGTTCAGATGAAGAGGAATGGTAAAGGCAAAAAGACATCTCTTCATTAATTCATATTTTCCAACATTTTCTTCTTTTAACCGCAAATCTTCCAGAAAATACTTTGCAAATAATAAAAGCCACATCTGTCAAGCTCCAGGCAGAATGTTTTTAACTTGAACAAATTAGCAAGAAATGAAGTGTCCACTGTCCTTTTCCAGGCAGTGGCTACTCCAGCTCCTTAATGCATCACTGGAGTCAAAGGACAGAAGTACCATTCGCTTTCAGTGGGTGCCTACCAGGAGTTATCACAGCCCCAGCACTGGCCCCTTGTCATTTTCCATCAAGAACTCCTGTGTCCAAATGAACACAAAGCCCAAGGAAAAGAAACAAGAGCAGATGTAAGAATAGGCTGCTTTTATGATTTCTCTTTCAAGTCTGCCAGGAAAAGAATAGGCTGGGAGATGCTGGGCCACGTTCTTGGGATGAATTTGCTAATGGTATCAGCTAAGTGTGCCTTTGGGACATGTGTGATTTGGAGCACAGGATGCTTTGAGGCATTTTGAAAGCATCCCTGCACACTCTGCAGGGAGGTGACCACACGCATCCAAGGGTGGGCTGCCTACAGTGTGAGGAAAAGAGCTGAATGCTCAGGTGCCTGATCTGCCACCTTTCAGTGTCTTTTTTGTTTGGGTATGAGTTGTTATCCTCCTTTTGTGCCCATAAGCACAATGGGATTAACAGAGCCATGTAATGGACTACTACACAAGGCTGCAGGGGATTCTGAGAGGTCATTTATGGTACATCTACACCCTCAAGGCAGAATTGGATCTATCAAGGCAGCTTTAGAGCAACTCCTGCAGTTTTTTTTGTGACTGCTAACCCATGTAAGGCAAAAATATATCTGAAAGCACAGAAAAAACACCTGATGGAAAAAGTTCTTCACTAAGGGACTCTTGTTTTCCAATCCTCTCTTCTACCCTGAGTAAGGTATATTCTGGATGGAATATGGAGTGGGACCACAGGAGGTCTGACTGAGAGAAGCTCTGAGGGAAGGCAAAGGCAAAGGGAACATCA
Source organism: Lanius ludovicianus (assembly GCA_013397235.1). Lineage (NCBI taxonomy): Eukaryota > Metazoa > Chordata > Aves > Passeriformes > Laniidae > Lanius > Lanius ludovicianus. Next base: position 7,731 of record VYXG01008635.1, on the reverse strand, counting down.
CACATCAGCAAAGAGAAAAAGGGTGTGCAACACAATGGGAGAAAAACAAATACAAAATGAGGGATCTGCTGTTGCTATAGCTCCTCACAGAGACATTAAAATAAAAGTGCATCAGCCAAGGGATCAGTTTGAGTTTGCAGTGGAAAATGTCCTGCTGTTCCTGACAAATGGCTCTACGCTGGGAAGAAATGACACAAGGTTTCAGTTAGGAAACTGACCCAATAATAAAAAGTGCTGGTGGACTTTCACAGCAGAGATGCCAGCACGATAATCCACCAAGATCTCTCGTCCATGCGTCAGAATCCGGGCCTCGGGAGTTCATGACAGGGCGGTTGTTGGTTGTTTATGCACAGTCCACACTCCCAGTGCCAAAGGAATGGCGAGCATAGGAGCACGCTGCTATAAATAGCAGCACGGCGAGCCCGTGGCTCCCCTTCCCGTGTCACAGGGGCCGCTCAGCGTGAGCCCCCCGGGCCGCTCTGCCGTGAGCT
>VYXG01008618.1:156776-209985 GCA_013397235.1 Lanius ludovicianus | reverse complement strand
AAACTATTCCATGATTCCATGAAATTCATTTTGCCCATCACTCAGAGCTGCTTTCTGACCTTCCTAAAGGCTTCCACTTGGTGCCCATTTCCTAAGACAGCCTGTTTAGGGGATTGGGAAGAGATGGTTTGTAAGGTCCCTTCCAACCCAAACCATTTGAGGATTCTTTGATCCTATAATTTTCCACGGGGCATAAAAATATCCGTCCACAAGTTTTGAAACCCATAATCATGCAGATGCCTTGGGGTGAAGGGGACACTGAGAGCCAGGCAGCTCTGGTTCGTACTGGGAGCCACATGGAAGCTTTCAGGGGGCACCAAAAGTCACTCCAAATTAAAAAACAACAACCTTGAATTCCTCCCTTTCCTCTTTTGAAACATTGAGAAACACAGTCCCTCCTTACACTTAGTGCCCAGTCCTGATAAACACATGGAGCTTAACCCGGGCAGCAGCTTAAAATAATGATAAATATCGTGGAGTAGGGTTGCTTCCAGACCTTTCCATGGAGAGACAGCAGCAATCTTGGATTAAGCACTTCCCAGGGAAGGGAACTCCCATTTTAAGGAGAACCACAAGGGGATTGAAGGAGACTGGAGGCTGCCAGCACCAAACCAGACTGGCTGCGGTGCTGGGAGAGGTGGAGGGGGGAAAAGGGGGGTAATTCAAGCTCCTTTTTTAATGTTAGCTCCATTTTACTAAAAAAGAGCAGAAAGGGAACACGTGATTTTTGCAGCAGGATGGAGCCAGCAGGGCTGTGGCTGAGGGGAGGCCAAGGGCAGCAGCTGAAGGCTGCAGGCAGCAGCCACATCCTCAGTTTGTTGTTAGGGTCGTGCACAGCTACAGGTGAGGGGAGTTTTCCTTCTTTTTGGAAAACAATCTCCTGAAGGGAGAGAGCACAGATGTCTGTAGGTCCGCCCTGCCCTCTTCCAGTCCCTGTATTTCTCTTTAGCTGTGTTAGAAGGAAGTTTGATTTCATTCCCTTTTCCTCCCCTGCGAAAGATTAACTGATGGCCGCTCGATCTCACCTCCAAGGCCTTGCTGGCTCCTTCCTCACCTTAATCCATGCCCTCCCCTGGGTTCCCACTGCTCCTCTGCAGCATCAGGGGGCTGTGCTGATCCTCTCTGTCTGGAAACTGCAAGGATTTTAAGTGTTTGGAGTTCCTTCTCCGTTCCCAGGGGCAGACATCCCTCAGCCTTGGCACGGCTCGTCCCCTTTCCCACCCAGGGCTGTGCTGGGAGGATTTTTGATCCCTCACCTTTTTCTCCAGGGTTTTTCTCTGGAGCTGTGGAGGTGCCTGGGCTCTCCAACACATTTAGAGTGTGAGGGCAGTGCCAGGGTTTGGGGCGGGGGGGCTGTGAAGAGATTCCTGGTTTATCACTGCTCCCAGCTTGTCTTGGGAGATGGGGAATTCCATTCCTGTGTGTGGTGCTTGGTCCTCTCTTAGGGTCTGTGGCCACTTCTGGGTTTTACAGGAATATGTAGAAGAGAGGAGAGTGGGTCAGCCTGGGAGCAAGGGAGGATTTGGGCAAAGCTGAACCCCAAGGAGGCTTTGGGGCCTCTGTACCCCCCTCCTGGGGGTCAGTGGTGCCCCAGAGGTGCAGGAAGGGGCACCCGGAGGGGAGCCCTTGCTGCCAGAGGCACGGTGATCCCAGGGACTTCTGCACAGCCCCCCGTGCCTGGGGTGGTGGTGGGGCTGTTCCCAGGGCTCTGCAGGGGTGGGAGTTGTTCCCTGCTTGTCCCATTGGAAAAGCTCAGTGGGGTCAATCATGAGGTTGTTCCCCAGGCAGTGTTTGAGGGAGGTGCCTCCCTTGCAGGGCTGTCAGGGCTGCAGGGGGCTGAGCTGAGGCTCTTTGGGGCTGTTTGGAGCTGTTTGGAGCTGGCTTCTGGCCTGGCATCATCTCCATGGCACTGGGGTTTCCTGTGGGAATGTCTCGTGGGGCTGCCTGGGCCGAAAGGGAGCAGCTGCCCCAGCCTCCCCTGGCTGAGCCTCCCCTGGCAGAGGCTCCTTGCTGGACATAAAAGCTTTTCCTGACCATTTTGCTTTCTGTGGCTGGGAGGGGTTTATGGATGGCCAAGGCCACCACTGCAGGTCAGGCCTTTGGGAAGGGCTTGGGATGAGTTCTTCTCATCCATCCCCAGGAGTGGGATGGAAACCCATCTTCCTTTCCTAACTGTGCTGGCAGGAACAAACCTCTCTGTGCTTGAACCACGGCCCACTGAAGGTGGCCATGGTGTCCCTGTGGCTGCCCTGGGCTTTGGGCTGAGATTTGGCTGAGATTTTGCCTTGCCCAGCTGGGGCTGGAGCTCCGTCTCCTGCTCAAGAAAGGAGGCCTGGGCTGGGCTGGGGAGTGCTGGAACAGAGGAGCACCAATCTACAGATCCAGAGTTCACTTCTGCCTCTGGCTGGGTGAAAGCAGAGTTTTCAGTCCTATTGTTTGTAGGGAAAAAGTGCCTGGAGTTTATTTCCTGTTAATTCTCTTTTCTGGGGTGTTTATTGCTAAGAATAAACTGCTACTTCACCTCCTGCCCGCCCTCTGAGCTGCTTGGGGCCAGCATTTTAGACTTCAGCTGGAGCTGCACAGAGTCCATGACCTCGTTTTCCAGGGACCTGGCCTGAAGGAGCAGATTTTGCCTTCATTTACCCCTAAAGGAGCTGGCCCAGGAGGGAAAGGCCCCTGCAAGCAGTTCCTTGCTGGAGAGTCCCACCCCAGGGAGGCCTGAGTGGGAATCAGCCATGCTGGCATCACGCTGGGATCGTTTTCCTCTTGGAAATCAAAAGTGGAACAAGCCACAGCTGAGCCAAGATGATTTTTGGTTTATTCCATGTGCTGTTTGCTTGTAACAGATCTCTGGAGCAGGCCTTGCCCTGCTCCTCATCCTCAGCCTGTCCCACAGCTCCTGCAGCAGTCTGGCTGCTGAAATCCATCCAAAGCAAAGAAATGAAAAGCTGTGGGGGAGGTTTGGGAGAGCCTTCCCCTTTTCCTTGGCTCTTGCACACAAACTCTGCCTGTTTTGGGTCCTGCCCCAGCCTCCCTGCGGTGGGGTGGGACTGACAGTCCCAAGGGCCCACAGAGCACATGGAGAGAGCTCCTGGGGACACCAAAACAGAGATTTCCAGGGAAAATCAGCTCGAGAGCACTGGGACACCCTGAAAATCACATCAAGGCCTCTGAGGGCACTGGAAAAGAAACAGAGGGGCTCCAGGGGTATCCAAACCCTCCCAAGGGGCACAGCTGGAGCAGGACAAACAGAGCAGGGCTGGTTTCCCTTTTCCTTCCTGTCTCTCCCTCTTGCCTCTCCCCTTTCCATCTAGGGAACACAAAATCAAACCAAGAGCTGAGGGAACCAGAGGGAACCAGAGGGATTCAGAGCACTGAAAAGCAGATGGAGGGATTTGAGGGCCCTGGTGGCACCAAAATCCATATGGAACACGTGGGGGTTCACTAGGAAAGAGCAGAAGCCTCTGGGGACACGAGAGGGGCACCAAACCCAAATTAATTCCATATGTGAGAGACCTGGTGGGTCTTTTTTCAGCCTGAGCCCTGTATCTGTCCTTTCCCCTCCATGTGCTGGCATCCAGGTTTCAGATGGATTTCACGGTGCGTGAGCATCCCGGGAGAATTTCCTGCTTGTGGGAGAGAAACGTTCCCGTTTCCACCCAGATCTTACAATGCCTTGTCAGTGACAAAACATTCCCAAATCCTCTCATTTATCAAATGGCCAATCCTGTTAACAGCTTAAGAAACATAATTACCTGCAATCTCTTCTGCTATTCATTTTCTGCCTGTACTTCTCTCTCCCTGGCAGCTTCCCAGGAGCCAGGCAGGAGCTGCAGCCTCAGCACTGCATTTCCCCCTGCAGTGGGAATCTCGGGGCTCCCAGGGGTTCTGCCTCCCTGTTGGGAGCAGCAGGAAGCAGGTGAGTGGGGAAGGCACCAGTTATGTGCAGCTTTCCAGGCACTGGAAGTGCTGATCCCTCTGGATGCTGGGAACATCATTGACCGGGATCTGCTTCTTTAGGGTGGAAGAAATCACAGCCAGATTTCATGGAATCACAGGATGGTTTGGGTTGGAAGGGACATTAAAGATTATTCCCATGAGCAGGGACACCTCCCACCATCCCAGGTTGCTCCAAGCTCCCAGCCTGGCCTTGGACACTTCCAGGGATCCAGGGGCAGCCACAGCTGCTCTGGGAAATCCATTGAAGGGCCTCACCCCCCTCACAGCCAGGAATTCCTTCCCAGTTCCCCACATCCATCCTGCCCTTTGGCAGTGGGAAGCCGTTCCTCCTTGTCCTGCCAATCCAGGCCCTCTCCATCTTTTTTGGAAGCTTTTTATAGGAACTGAAATGCTGCTACAAGGTCTCCCCCCAATCCTTCTCTTCTCCAGGCTGAATTCCCTTGCCTTCTCTGATTTCCCTGTGTGCAGGTGGCTCTGGGAGAAGCAGCAGCAGAGGCTGGGGCAGGATTTGGGTGCTGGAAGGGGCTGTGGGAGCTTCAGCAGCAGCACAGCAGGACCTGAAACCTCAGGGGACTGGGGAAAAGGGGGAAATTGGGATCAGCTGGAGGCAGCGCGAGCTCCTGGTTCTGGCACTGCTCAAAGGAGCTGATTTCCTGATTTCCTGATTTCCTGATTTCCTGATTTCCTGATTTCCTGCTCTTGACTTCCCAAGGCCTCATTTGGCCCAGATCTCAGGCAGGAATTGGAAGAGCAGCATTTGCTGCCTTCCTAAAAGTTGGTTCTTCATGGAGCAGCTCGATCCGAGAACTCCAGGACCACAACAGCTTCTCCCACAACCAGAAAATTCCCAGCTCTGTCCTTCCCTTGCCTTTTGTGCCTTAAAATCTCACACCACGCTGGCATCCTCACTGTCCTCACCTGGCCAGGACAAGCCCTGTCTCCTCTCTGTGTTCAGAGCTGCCTTTGGCCAGGAAGGATTTTTCTGATTCCTGCTGCCCTCCTCTCTCGGCTGCTTGGGATCCTCGGTGTTTTGGATAAATGATCCACATTCCTTCTGACACTTTCATATGTTATTTTAAAACAGTTTTTTCTTTTATGCTGCTTGCCAACAATTTCTCCTTGCAGTTCTTTGAGTTTTGTATTAAAACTCCCCATGAATAAACTGTGTACAAATCACTTTATAAAAAAACAAAGTCAGGTGACACCGTAAGGGATTTGGGGCTTTTTGATCCTGAGATGCTGAATTCAAGCAGATTTTGGTCACTATTATACAATAACCATTTCTTAAGAACAATTTGAACCTCAAATACTGAGTGTGGACAGAACTGCCTAAAAAACTGCTTTTGCTTTTGGAAATAGTTTAACTCATGGCTCAAAATCGAGTCACTCACAGACCAAACACCACCCAGACCCAGAGACTTTGGAAGGCTCTGGGCTACCTGCCTGGAGCAGGGAAAGGAGTGGGATAAGAAAGGATCCAGGTCTTGAGCAGAGGTGGAACCAAGCTGGATTCTTGTGTTTAACAAGAGATCATTTATATATGGGGAGATGAAGAACTGCAAGTGAATCAACTGCACCTAAAAAAATAGAGGGAAAACTACCCCAATAATGATAAAAAAAGTAGGACAGCTGTGATTTTCTGACAGAACTTGCTGTTTCTTTTATGACATTTATCTCAAATCATGCAAACCCTTCAGAGCAGCACTAATGCCCAGTGGAGTTCTCCAAGCTAAATGTCTCGTTGTCAGTGCAGGAAACAAAGATAATGGAATTTGAATGCTGGATGTAACAACAGGGGCTGCCTCTCCCTGCTCCAAGTGGGAATGATGGCTCCAAAGGGCCTCACCAGGGCAGGCTGAAGAGCAGACACCTGATTTGTGAAGAAATGCCCAAGATCTCAGCTATTTTCCCCCCATGATTTGTTTCTCCCTGGAAAGAAAAAAAAACCCCAAAGCCCCACACAAAAGAGTTGCATGAAGACACTGTGATTTCAAAGCAAAATTCGAAAACATTTTTTGATTTGCAAATGGCATCTCAGCATTTTCATGAGAATAAAATGCTGCTGTGATGCTGTGGTTAAATATTTCATTCCAGCTCCCTGAACAGACTTAAAATCTTATTAGGAGGCGTTTTGACATTAAAGTGAGCTTCTCTGTGGTGCCCAGGGCTGAGACATCTCCAGCTCCAAGTGCAGCTGCAGGAGCCCTCCCTGCCAGGGAATGATCAAAGGTGCCCCTGCTTGTACCCACATCCAGCCCAGGAGGAGAAACACATCCTGAACGTCCCCAGGACAGGGGAAACAGCATGGAAAACACATGGAAAACACACGGAAAACACACAGAAAACACACGTTGCTGTCAGAGCCCTCCTGTGAAAAGGCTGGGCGAGTTTAGCAAACAGAAATGCTCTGCCTGGGTTCAAACTGTGCTGCAGCAAAACCTCAGCCAGTGCTGGCTGCTCCATTGGTTGTGTGGCCTCGGGAGAGGGAAGTGCTGGGAAAAGGATTTGGGGGAACAGATGGACAAGGAAACATTCCATGAGGGATTTTCCAAAGTTCCCTGCAGTCCCTGGGTGTGCTGCCCTCACATTTGGGGGATGGCTTGTGGCATGGGTGAGGCTCCTCGAGGGCTGTGTCCGGTTCTGGGCACCTCACAACAAGACCTGGAGGGGCTGGAGTGTGTCCAGGGCAGGGAACGGAGCTGGGAAGGGGCTGGAGCCCCAGGAGGGGCTGAGGGAGCTGGGAAAGGGGCTCAGCCTGGAGCAAAGGAGGCTCAGGGGGGACCTTGTGGCTCTGCACAACTCCCTGACAGGAGGGGGCTCAGGGGGGTCGGGCTCTGCTCCCAGGGAACAGGGACAGGAGGAGAGGGAACGGCCTCAGGCTGGGCCAGGGCAGGGGCAGGGTGGGCATCAGCAGGAATTTCCCCATGGAAAGGGTGCTCAGGCCTTGGCAGGGGCTGCCCAGGGAGGGTTGGAGTCCCCATCCCTGGAGGTGTCCCAGGAAAGGCTGGAGGTGGCACTCAGAGCTCTGGGCTGGGGACAAGGTGGGGATTGGGCACAGCTTGGACTCAATAATCTGGGAGGGCTTTTCCAACCTCAGTGATCCCAAAATTCTCCCCCTAGGGCTCCACCCAGCCCCCAGGCAGCCTCACAGAGGCTCTGGAAGCTGTCGCTGAGCAGCTTAAGCAGCTCTCGCTGTGTGTGAGTGAGGCCCCATCCTCACGCAGGGAGGGGACGAGCAAGGGGAAATCAGGGCTTATGTTTGCCACTGATAAATGCATTAATCTTTCGAGCAGAATTTCAACTACAACCCTTTTCCAGGCACCTCAGCACTCCCTTATTTTGCAGGCCTTGTAAGGGAATGTGATTTCGCCTTTTAACTGGAGTGTATCTTATGCTAAGCAGCGAGATTAAGCGGAGGGATCCAAAAGAAGTTGCTGAATGGCAGAATTGCCTTTATAAATAACATTAATAATTTATCCGATCCAGGGGTTTTTTGGGTAAATGAAATACCTGCCTCTGTATAAAGCCCACTGAATAGGAACACATCTCTGCTTTTATGAGGCTGGGATTAAAGAAGGGAAATGCTAAGGGGTTTATCTTCGCTTCAGTTTGCAGCCCTTCCGGCTAATGGCAAACTCATTTAAGGAGCTGCTGTGTTTGTGCCAGCTCTGGCTTTGTTCTCGGCGCTGGAGCTTGGCTGCATTTCCCACCACGGCGCTGGGGAGAGCTGAGAGGAAGCACTTTGCTTTCCTGACCTCAGATTACCAGACAAAAGCCAGCAAGAATCGTTTTCCTCCCTGTTCTGTGCTGCTTGAAGCGTCTGCCGGGCCAGGACCTCCCGTGTGGGGAGGCTGGGGCTGGGTGAGCCCAAGGAGCTTCTGGCAAATGTGTGCTGGGATGGCCCGGGTCCTGCTGCACCAGCAGGCGTGAAATGGCATCGTTCACCCTCCCCAAAGTCCACGAGCTGTCACTTCCCAGCTTTTCTTTCATGCCTGGTGAAAATCAATCTCTTCAAAGTTCACTGAAGGTGAAGGCGACGTTTGCTTTCCATCGGGGGCTGAGCCATCTTCAGCAGCGAACCTCTCAGAGGGGAGAATAGCAAAAATCAGCAGAAAAAATGCTCTGAATAATTCCAACTAGGCAAGGGAAAAGCAATTTGCTCCTAGTTATTCCTCAGACAAAAGTATGAATATAAAAAATCATCAGCTATTTACCCTGCCTGGACTGTTTGCATGAGGTTTGTGCCTTTCCAGCTTTGCTTCACCGACCCTCAAAGACCTCATCACCAGATCCTTGAGGCATTTAAAGAAATCAGGGGGCTTGGGGGATTATTTTTTTTTTTTTTTTTGCATCAGCAAGGCCCAAAAGCAGAGAAAACAAAAGGGGTTCTGAATCTGACCCAAGCTGCTGCCTGTGTGTGCACTGACCCGGATCAGGCCCTGACCGACTCTACCAGCAAGGAAATTTTACCCAAAATTATGTTACAAGCTCTGTGCTTTGCATTCAGAGAGCAAGGCTGTGGCAGAGGCAGGTGGGAATTTACAATCTGCTTTAGCAAAACCTGAGATTGTCTTTAGCTGGGTGTTTAAAGGCAGTTTTATGTCACCCACATCTGCTGCTGCCCAGGCAGGCCCGCAATCCCCAGAGCTGTGCTGCTGCAGCGAGGAGAGGAAGCAGAAAGGGAGATGAAGACCTCCTAAGCTTTATCAAACCCCACCAAAAAGTCAGGAGATTTGGGGATTACGCCGTGTAATTACATTACCTGCAGAAAAAAGTTGCCTGAGAATTTCCTGTCTTGTGCTGCCAGCGCTTTTCAGCCATTAGTAACACACAACTTCCCATTGTCTTTTCCAGAGGCACAGATGGGCTAATTTTCAGCTACCTGATAATTACACACTGTTTGAAACTATATCAAAAGCTCCCACTCCTGCCATCCTGCAGCAGCCACTCCTGCAGCTCCCAAAGCCCCTGGCTGGGGCGTGCAGGAGTCCCCATCCCTCAGTCCATCTGTCCATCCCGGAGTGGAGCAGCAGAGCCTCCACACTCCCAGGCTTTCCCAGGCTGTTTTTGTCGGGATTTGCACCTTTTCCAAACGGGTTGGAGTCAGTGAAGCTCCACCAAAAGCATCTTCCCATGTGCATGCCAGCCCTGGTTCATATGGGATAACGCTGTGTCCCTGTGGTTCTACTGAAACGCTCGTGGGGACACTGCTGGTGTGGGGAAATGAAGGATGAAACAGCTCGAGAGACTAAAATTCAGCATTACAAAGGTTTAGTCTCAGTTTTCCTGGGTGAAGCTGGGGATTGCCAGGCTGGAGAAAGGACAGGAAGGGTGACAGCCCCTCCTCTAGAGCCGAAGTGGGGGATGGAGAACCTCCTTGTCCCCTGATGCCTCCTCTTCAGGAGTGGTTTCTCTGCCAGCTGAACTCTGATTGGATTTAGAAGGTGTTTTTTCAGTGGGAAAATGCAAAAGTCCTCCCCACTCGTGTGTTTTCTGCTCCCCATCATCAGGTCCCCCTGTTCCCTTATCAAAGAAGGAAATTAAATTGGGTTGACATGACTGGCTCTTGACAAACCCATGTTCTTTGATTTTATTCATCCTTTTACAAGTTGCTCATTTAAGCCTTTCCTCCAGCCTCTTCCAGGGAATTTAGATTAAGATGATTATTCAGGGTTTTTTCTAACCTTTTTTTTTTTTTTTTTTAATTTTAAGGCTCTTCTTCAAAGAGAAGAGTGCTTCTCTCATCTCCAAGGACCTCTGCACCTTCATCGAGTTTGAAGATAACCACCAAGGCTTCGACGTTCCGGGGTGCCTCTCATTTTGAATACATTTGACACATCCAAATGGCTCCAAACTCCTTCCCTTCCTCTGGCCTTCCCCACAGTTCCCTTCAAAGCTGTTTCATTTGGTTTCATCCACAATTAACCTTTGAATAAAGACTGAAGCAATGGAGATGGGACAAATCCCTGCTCGGAATGCTCATCCCGTTCTCCCTCCCCAGACATTTGGGGCCCTCCACATCTTCCTCTTCTCATTTTACATCTGATTTATCTGCAGGCCCTTCTGGTTGCCTCCAAAACCCTGTGAGCAGCTCCCACTGTGTGTGAACCTGGATTAGCCCTCTTTCCCCCCCAGGAATGTGCCTGTTCCCACTCTCCACACGATTCTTCCCAGCTTCCAGGCCCTGCTGCCGCCGTAATGCCATCTAATTATGCTCCTTATCAGCTTTCCCGGGAAGCAGTTTGTTGTTGTGCACCATCTTTGGTGTCTTCTGGGAGCTGCCAGTTCTGCTGCCTTTCCTGATTGCACATTCCCATCCAGGAGAGCTCCTCCAGCACAGCCCTGATGGCTGTCAGCCCCTCATTATTTCGGTATTTCTATCAGCCCTCCTCGCTGTGCCGCTGGGAAGGGACGCTCAGGTGATCCAAAGCTTCTCCTGCTCCCAAATCTCTTGGGATGTGAGTTAAGGACTGGCCTGATAAGGCTGCAGACCTGAAGGGAGGGGGTGGCTGAAAGCTCCTGAAATCCTCTGGCGGTGCCCTGGGGTTGGGACTGAGCGGAGAAGGAGCTCCCTGGGGGAAAGAGATCCAGAGCGGGCCAAGTTTTCTGTGTTGGCTCGTGTGGGGGAAGGGGGGCTCTGGCATCTCCTCTTGTTCTCCATGCACATGGAGATGGGTTGGAAAAGCACCTCTGTCTCTGCCTTGGCTCTTCAGGACCTTCATATCCTCGGCTCGGGAGGACCAAGGTGTCCCCCCCTCCATGTCCCCGTTTTTGGGGTCCCTGCCTCACACTCCTGAGGTTCCCATGCTGGCACAAACATCTTTTTGTGTCTCCTGCAGCCACGTGGAGTCGAGAACCGCTGCAAGGCGTCTCCCAGAGGGAGGAATCGCAGCTGCCCTCGGGGATGTTCCACGCTCGGCTCCCGGCGGTTTCCTGCTGCCATTTAGTCTCAGGTTTAACAAACGCTCTCGCTCGCCTGGAGTAATGAAGCAGTGAGATAAAAGACAGGGCCACGGAAGGTTGTTAAAAAATTACTTGCAAATTAACGTGAGGACAAAGTGTGTGAGTTAATATCGTCTAAAGACCCTTGAAAGCGGCGCTGGCGCGTGCACCCTCCGAGCACCGACATTCCCAGGCACAACTACACTGGTAAACCGAGCCCAGGGGGCTTGATTAACAGGAAATTTTCAGAATGCCAATTAGAGCAAAGTTTACCGAACAAATTGTTTGCACTTGTACCCTAGAACCATCATGAATTTTAATTCTGCATGGATTTATGTGGCTGAAACAATAATTAAAGATACATGAACGCCTCACGTTCAGGAGAATCCCCCAGGGCTGCACTGGAGTTTTGGGTGGGGAAGGGGGTGAGGAGCCTGTTTGGGCAGGAGCTGCTCTCTCCTGGGAGGACATGGGGTGGAGGAGGCTTTTCCCTACGGAAATGAGCAGTTTTCCAAGTACTGAGCTCCTGGATTTGTGCTGTGTTTTGTCCTTGATTTCTTTTTTCTCTCTTTTTCCCTTCTTCATTTCTGTAATCTGACAAAGAATGATGCATGGGATGTTCTCCCAATAAACAGTGGCTTGTCTTTTCCTGCATCCCACTTTTGGAGGCTGTGGGATGTTAAATCAGCTCCTTGGCTACCCCAGAACTGGAGTCCTGCCCCTCCCTGCAGCCTGGGAGGGCACACGGGAATCCTTTTTCTCCTTATCCCTGCTCCTGCTCAGCCAGTCCCGGGTTTGGATGTGAGGGAAAGGTGCCAGGGGATGGATCCCTTTTCCCCTCATCCCTATTTCTGCTGAGGCACTTCCAGGTTTGGATGTGGGGGAAAAGGCACATGGGAATCCTTTTTCTCCTTATCCCTGCTCCTGCTCAGCCAGTCCCGGGTTTGGATGTGGGGGAAAGTTGCCTGGGGATGGATCCCTCTTCTCCATTCTCTCCTTATTCCTGCTCAGCCATTCCCACGTTTTGGTGTGGGGGAAAGGCCTGGGATCCCCAGGGAGCAGCTTCCCCCCTGCCTGGAGGAGTCAGAGCCAAGGTGGGATGTAAATGTGTGTCTTCATTTGAATTCCTCTCCCCCTCTCCTGGTTGCTGGTAAATAAGTTACACATATTTTTAGAAGAAGTTATTTTCTGTCACTGCACTTTTAAATGTCAAGCTCCTGGAGAGGAGTCTTCAAGAGAGTTTAAGGTCAGCCAGGCTTTAAGGAAGAAATACAGGTAGGGAAGAGCAGCAGTGGTAGGGCTTTGGTCCAGCCTAAGCCTGGCTGTGCTTTAAATGCTGGGCAAGCAGGAGCATCCCACACAGAGGTGACAGCCAGGGGCATGGCTCTCCCTGTCCCTCAGCTATGGAAAAATGGAAAAACTTGAACAAAAAACTCTGGATAAAAATTCTGTGTTGTGTTAGTTGAGGAGCACTGATGAATAATTCATCCCCCCAAAGGTCAGTTTACAAATGATTAATTAACCTGAAGAGAAGTTGTCCTCATTGGCAACATCCTCTGTCCTGAACAGCTTCATCATGTCTGCATGGGATGTTTAAGGACGATTATTTGGGAAAAGGATCGAGGAACCTCGGAGCAAACAGAGAGGGGCCAGCAGCAGGCGTGGGGGGCACAGCGGCTCCTCAGGCTTTGCTGGGCCCCTGTGGGGTAAACCAGGCTCAGGCACTGCTGGACCTGCTCAGATAGGGCTGGGAAGGTGCTGAAATTGCTCAGAAAAGCGCTCAGCATTTGTTTTCCTGCTTTAATGTGGGACCATGCCGCTGCTGCTGGGAGTGCTGCCCCACAGCTCCCGCTGGGACTGCTGGCTGTGGGGACGCGGCCAGGGCAGGCAGACCTGGCGTCCCAGGGCTCCCTGCATTGTCAGCAGCCACTTCTCATGTGCATTTATGAGCAAAGTGCTCCTTAAAAGCTCTCCCAGTGTCTGGAGTCCCTCCTGGCCCATCCCTGCAGGTCCCTGGTGAGCAGCATCTCTGCTGGAGCTGCCTCACCCTCACCGGGTCCTGAGGAACTGCGGCTGCCGGGGCCCCCCTCAGCTCCTCTGCCCCCGATTCACCCTCCAGGAGAGTCCCCAGCTCTTGCCAGGGTCCCTTATGATGCTGATATTGATTTTTTAAAATTAATGGATGTGTTTAACTTTGGCAGAGGCAGTGGTGGAAAGCTGGGCCCCCTCAGTACCTCTCCCAGGACAAATGTGTGGAAACATTTTCACATAAGAAAGTTGCTGCTCCTCCAGCCCCTTTTCTTCCTTCCCCTCCCTAAATCAGCAGGATGCTGGGCTCTTCTTGCACTAAGAACTATCTGCCCCTCTTCCTGACCTGGCTCCTACATTGCACAAATGAAGTTGATTTATTCTCACTTTTTTAAACCCATAAAATGGCAAAAGCAGCTCGTTCACACCTGAGTGCTTCCTGTCCTGGAGTGGGGGAAGTTTCCCAAATGTTTCAGCTCAGCTCCACTGTTTCCAGGAGCAGAGGGATCCAGAAAGCACAGAAAGAGGCTGGGGGAAAACATGACAAAAATTCCCATTGTGAGCAGTTGGGTTTAACTTTGTCAAGCAGGGCTGGACACCAGAAGGGGAGTCTGAAGTGCTGCTTGGGTGGGGTGTGGAGCCTAAACTGGGTTCATTGACTCATAATGGTCATATTGGTCACTGAACTGGGCATTTGGGGTTCAAACTGAAAGGGAAGATTAGGTTGGATCTTGGGCAGGAATTGTTCCCTGGGAGGGTGGGCAGGCCCTGGCACAGGGTGCCCAGAGCAGCCGTGGCTGCCCCTGGATCCCTGGCAGTGCCCAAGGCCAGGCTGGACATCGGGGCTGGGAGCAGCCTGTGGGAGGTGTCCCTGCCAGGGCAGGGGTGGGATGGGATGATTTTAAAGGTCCCTTCCAATCCAAACCTTTCTGGAATTCCTGGGTTCTGCACAATCATCTGTGGGCCTGGGTGCTGATGGACCCTCCGCATTCAACCCAGAAATGCTGCAGAGCCCGTGCACAGCTTGATGTCACCCCTCAGCTGCTGAACCACCAGGTTTTTCCCACCTGTCTGCTCCCCTCCCACATCTCCTGGCTGCCAGTCCATGCAAAACCCCTCCCGAAGTGCTGGAATTGGGAGCAGTGGGGTCCTGGGGATCATCCAAGTGACATCAGAGTTGCAGCACCCACTGTGTCAGCTCTGCCTGGTGCTTCTGCAGCTCAGGCATCTCCTGGAGCTCCAGCTTTAATCCTCCTATTTCTGCATTTGTAGGGTTTTTTTTAGGAGCATGAAAATGATTTACAACATTTCACATTGCATTTTTTTTAATCCCTCAAAATGAAAACAAATCTTTTCCCGACTTCGCCCAATTTCAAGGCCTCGCTTTTGTTCAGCTCTCGCCGAAAAAAAATATAGGTGGGAGAAACTCCTAAAATCCCCAACCACTGGAAAGAAAATTGGGATTTTTCCAAGTTAAGTACTCTGACAGAGCAAACGTGCATGTTTAATTTGAAAATGTTGATTCCAAATGGATTTTTGTTAAAAAAAAGCTTTCCTCAAGCAAGTCAATATTTGTAATCAAATTGAAATTTCCTCTGGGAATTATTTATTTTCATGAGGTCTAATTTTTGCATGGAAAAATTCTACGCAGGAAGGGTTTAAGGCACTTTAAAGCTGCTTTAGGAATCTGGGAGATGGGAGGGGGCTGGGAAATCCCACTCAGGCTGAGCCCACTTGCCTTTGATGAGGGTGAGCTGATGAAAGAGTTTAAAGTGACTCTTCTTTGAAGAGGGAAAAGAGTGAGCAGGAAGAAAGGGGAGGAATTGCAAGAGAGGAGACATCCAACACCACTTCCCTCCTGCTCCCCTCCTTTATATTCCTTGAAAGTCGAGATTAAAACCTCCACGTGGCCTGGGATTCCCCTTGGAAACGCTGGACATCAAAGTGAGGGACCTGAGCTGGCCTTGTGGGGTTCCTCCATGGCCAGAGGGGACAAGGGGCACTTTGGGGAGCTGTGGAGCTCCCCTGCCCTCCTGTCCCCCTACATGTCCCTGTCCACCACAGGTCCCTGACCACCACAGATCCCTGACCACCACAGATCCATGTCCATCACAGGTCCCTGTCCACCACAGGTTTGTGTCCACCACAGGTTTGTGTCCACCACTGGTTCCTGTCCACCACAGATTTCAGTCCACCACAGGTTTGTGTCCACCACAGCCCAAGGAACCCCTTCTATGCTGCCCAACCTGCTGGACACCTCCTGGTGAGGCAGGAGCACTCCTGGGACACTGCAGCCCCTCTGTGGACATCCCACCACGGCCCCAAGGAGGAACAGGCACGGGGTGCTGCTGCTCCAAACTGCAGGAGAAGCAGCCACAGGACTCCTCCAGCACCACAGGGAAAATTGTCCCGGCACAACCTCAGGATGATTTTCCTGCAGGATCTGTGTCCGTTCCAGAGCAGCACTTGGGGTTAATGATGTGCATAATTTCCATTATTGTGCCTTTTATTTTTTTTTAAATTATTGTAAATCCCCTGCTTTCATGTTTCTCTTTGTGATGATGCTCTGGGAACACGATGGGGTGGTAGGAAACCAACAACAGAGCCCTGCAGTGTCAGCCTGGCACACAGAGCCAGCATTCCCGGGCTGCAGACACTCCCAGGAGCACGGCACCCTGGCAGATCCGTGGCTCCAAGGCAACTCCCGACCTGCAGGTCTGTTGGGAATGGAAACAGGGAAATTCAGGGTTTCTTTGCTCTCTAGGAAAGAGGCAGGAACCAGCCCTCAGCATCTCCTGATGCTCCTCCTCTGCCTGCACCCACAGGCTGGGGGTTTGGGGACCTCTTCCAAAGGAGCAGGATTTTCCTCCTCGTCCCCAAGCTGTAGCCAAGGAGATGGAGAGGGATTGACTCCAGTTTTGTGTAGCTGGAGGGGGATAAGGAGACTCCAAGCCATGGTGGCTCCAGGCATAGCTCCTGGGGCATCGTGGGTGGCTCCTCACCACACACCCTCGAAGCTTCACAAACATGCCCTGATTATTTTCCAGCTCAAACTATTCCTTACCTTCCAAATTTTGCTGGTTCAGCCCCTTTTCCAGTGGACTGGGGTGAACTGATCACCAAACAAAATCCCTTTTTCATCCCCCAGGCCCTGATTTTGCTGCTCTGCCCACACACAATCCCTGCCTGGGCTCAGGTACCTCTGGAGAAAGGCCCCGCTGAAAACATGTAGGGACTGGCAGGAAAATTATTGGAATGATTGGGGTGATTAATTTGGAGTTGTTGAAGATCCTTTTAAAAGATGCCCTAAATGTGTTTCAAAAAGCCATGCTGTTCACAAAAGCAATGAAGAAATGCACCTTGATGAGATAAGAGGTGAAAGAAGCAATAAAACTAAATAAAGCAACCTATATAAGAAATGGGATAAGAGCAAGCTGACAGCAACAATCAGTGGGCAGAAAACATGGGATGCAAACAGGGCCTGACAAGAGCCCAAGCTGGGAAAAGAGCCTCAGTGGAGGTGGAGAGGTGGTTTCCCAATCCAGTGTTTGGATTCCCAGGGGTCCTGGCAATTCCTGCGAGGAGGAAGCACGGCAGGGCTGCTCCAGGGGGTCTGTGGTGGTCATTTGAAATGGAGAATTCCTGGTTTGGACAACACTGAGCTGTTCATGGAATACTCCTGCCTCCCCTGAGACAGGGATTTGTGAAATAAATCTGAAATCCAAGTTTGGAAACCTGACTCTTCTTCTGGAAAGGCTTCTGATCCACCTGTTTATCACTCCCAAGGACAGGGAAAAACGCCTTGAGGGTGAGGAAACACCTTTTCCTATCACCCAGAGGGCTGACTTCCCTGTTGTGTTCAGGCTTTGGAGCAAATCCAGCATTTCCCAGGGCAGGAAACATGCTGGGAACATGCAAGAGCATCATGGGTGCTGAAAATTCCCTGCTCCAGGGGCCTGGGAGCTCTGGCTGCACATGCAACGTCAGCCGGGTCCCATGGAGGAGAGACAGGAGAGATCCCTGCTGCCCTCAGGGGTCTGTGCCCAAAATGGGGGTTTGCTGCTTGTTTTACACAGTTTTGCTCTGTCTGAGGTTTGGATCCAGGTTTCTCCAGCCTGGGAGCCAGAGGGGCTGGAAAAGGCCCTCTGGGTGGGGGCTCAGGGTCTCCTGTTTCCAGCTTTGGGAAAGATCCCCTTCAAACAGCCCAAACCCTGGGAAGCTTCGGCCTCTGCTGGCACTGGCACAGAAACCAGGGAAATGTTGACTTCCAGGGGGAGATGCAAACACAGGGAGCTCCCAGCTGGCCAAAATCTGATAAAACCTGACCTCTGATGCACTGCAGCCTCCACATCTCAAACAGCCCCCGCTCAATATTGGCGCTGCCACCGTTTATCTTGGAGGGCTGGAGGAGCAGCAAAGCCTGGAGTTCCTGGAAGTGTTTAATTCCTGGGATTTCTGTGCCTGTTCCCAACTGCAAACCCCATGGGGAGAGCCCAAAACTGCGGAGTTGGGGTTATCAGAGCACCTGAACCCCCTCAGTTACGGAAAATCCAGGGCGAGACGGAAAGAAAGGATCCTTCCCAGCAGGATGGTCCTGTCCTGCAGGTTGGTTTTCAGTCTTGGAAGCCTTCTGGGAAAAGCCTCCAGGAAAAGCCCCTTCCCTGCCTTTGGAGCAGGGCAGAAACCCCAGGGAATGAACACCGAGTCAGAAATAATGGGGAAAAAACAATCAGAGTTTGATGATAACCCCGAAGGAAGAAATGAAAGCTTCTCTGC
The DNA here is from genome assembly GCA_013397235.1 of Lanius ludovicianus. NCBI lineage: Eukaryota > Metazoa > Chordata > Aves > Passeriformes > Laniidae > Lanius > Lanius ludovicianus. The sequence goes on along the minus strand of VYXG01008618.1, from coordinate 192,279 downwards.
AGAGTTCCTCACCTCCCGAGCCCAGGAGGGAGCCCTCAGCCCTGCCCAGCACTACATCAACCATTTGTGTTCCCTGGATTACTCCAAGCTTTTTGGAACCAGTTTAAGGCACAGGCAAATCCATTAAAAAATGGATCCCTTGTATTTCTTCATACCTGCCTCAAACTCGGGTCCCTTCTCTGTGAAACTCCAACTGCAGAAAATTCACCCTTTACTTTTCCTTTCCCCAGCAAGGACCTACCCCGATTTTTGGGGATTTATCCCTCATCCTGCCCTTGAGAGTCCATGGGGTGGGCGATCCAGCTGCAGTTCCTGGGAATGGGGGGATAAAGCTCCTTCTGCCTCTCCCCCAGGACTGCTGCTGGCAATTCCAGCCAGGCAGATTCTCCCTGGCTCCACCTGCCCCCCAAACCCACAGGCTGTGGGGTGCTGTGGGTTACACTGGGCTGAAGCTCCTTCTGCCCAAATCCCAGCCTGGAGCAGAGCTCCTCTCGCTGTGGGGTTTTTGCAGAGCCGTGGCAGAAGCTGCACTTTCCCATCCCAATCCCACAACCTGAGATCTGCCTCGTTTGGGAACTTCAAATCCAGCAAATGGGAAGCACAGCCAGAGACGGTTCAGGCTGCATCAGGCACTGCACTTTTCCCCAAAATCTGAAAGCAGCCTACAACAATCACCACTGCCAAACCCCTCAAACACCTTCCAGGAACTCACTTTTCAAGGGATTTAGGTATTTGTAGCCTGCTGTTCGAGAGGAGCAGGGACATGGATGAGGCTGAGCTATATTTTAGCTCTGCTTTCACTCGCAGGACACGGAAAGAAAATCTTGTAGGGCTTTTGTATTCTGCAGAGATCACTGGGAGGACTCAAACCCTGACGTGTTCAGCACTCCCAGGTTGGACACGGAGAGGTTGGAAGAGGGGTTGGTCCTGGCAGATGTGTCTGGAATGATGTCCAAGGCTGCCCCAGACCCGGGTCCTGCTCCCAGCCCTGCAAACCAGGGCTCAGCACAGCCCTTCTGACCCCAGCACCGGCAGTGCCCTCCCTGCCTTCGGGGGGAAGGAGGGGAAATTCAAGCACAGCAGGAGCTGCCCCAGATTTTATTCCAGCAAAATTGGAAGAACAATCTTTGCTTTCTCCCATGGAAAACAACAATCACTTTCACTTTTTGGTAGCAGTAGCAATGAGGGCAGGAATTGTGCCCTGTGAGGGTGGGCAGGCCCTGGCACAGGGTGCCCAGAGCAGCTGGGGCTGCCCCTGGATCCCTGGCAGTGCCCAAGGCCAGGCTGGACATTGGGGCTGGGAGCAGCCTGTGGGAGGTGTCCCTGCCATGGCAGGGGTGGCACTCAGTGACTTTTATTGTCCCTTCCAACCCAAACCATTCTGGGATTCCATGAAGGCTCGAGGGAGTTATTCCTTAAAAACTTTGAACCCAAATGCCCTGGATTTCCCTTTGGCTGCCTCAGAGTTCACAGGCAGAGGCAGAATCATCATTTCCCTGATTAAACATCAATTCACCTCTAGATTTATAATAAAATTAAGGGCACTTAATTAAGGACCCTGCAACTTTATTCTGCTGGAGCTGCGGTGATTTCTCTCCACACAAACCCCTGAATGTCCCAAATCACCCTTAATCCCACAAATCCTGCGTCAAACCTTCTGCATCCCCTTCCACCTGCTGGGAGCCAACAAATTAAACAGCTCCAAACTTCTCCTGGAATAATGAGGACAATCAACTTCAGCAGCAGAGAGAAACCCCAGGATCACAAGATGCTTTTGGAAACACTTTTTATTCCCCAGCTTCCAAAAAACCAGGTTTGATACCAAGAGGAAAACAAAGGAGGGGTTTATAGGATAGGCCCAGCCTAAAATAGAGGGGAACAGGGAGAAAGGAGGGGGAGAAGCTTTAGGGGGACAGTGGCACTCCCAGCTGGGGGTTGGTGACAAACCCCAGCCCCATTTTTCACCCCCTTAACACCACCCCAACGCCAGCTTTACTCTTGTAAAATATTTAGTGCTTTCCCTCCACAAATTTCCAAACAACTTGGCTAATCTTGCAGGTGAAAACTGGTTTAAAAATTAATTGCAAGCTTTTAAAAATTAATAATTATTTCGCTTAATTAAGCTTGCGGCTTCACATTTTTTAAGCTGTGGACAATTTGGGAGCTGCTGCCGTTGGGATGGAAAATGCTGGGGGATGAGGGCTGGAAATCTGTTCCTTTCATTGTTTCCCAGAGCAGGTTTTTGGGCTCTTCTGCATCATCTGCATTGTTATTGATGGCATTCCTGCCCCTATCAAAACCTGGATCTATAACAGGGCAATTTTGCTGGAATTTCTTTTGTTCCAGCCTAATCTAAAATGTTTTCTTGTTGTCCAGGACACATTTGGATATGGATTTTTGTTTTTTAATGGATACTTTTACTTCTCCCATCCATTGTTCTTTATTTCCCAGTGTCTCCTTTTTAATCACAGCCATTATCTTCCTCCCTTTCCTGATTTGTTACTTATTATCTGTAGGTCGGCTCATTCCTCCGGCTCCCTTCTTTTTTTTTTGCCTGGATGTGTTGTGATCTTTCCTTTGTGATCATCATAAATACTCCTGTCAAGAAGGAAGGGAAACAAAAGGCATTTATTTCGGGGAGAATCTCAGCAATTTCTGCTTTCCACTGAGGCGGTGGAGAGAGCTTTAAAAATTGCTGCATGTGTGAGGATGGCCCAGCAGATTTTGCCGTGGGCTTCAGCCTAATTCCTGCTTCCAGATGGGATTGTTGATCCTGGGGATCTCTCTGGCACATGCAGAGCTGTTTGGCAGGAGCTGCTCTGCACCCTGGCCTGCCCTCAGCCCCAAATCCCCTCAATTTCCTCCATGGTGATCCACAGTGGTTAGAAATCCCTAAATCTCAATTAGCATTGTCCTGCAGAGGTGGATGCACGACAGGACTCCACATCTTTAATGGCTTTAAGCTGAAAAAAGAGAGATTTAGATGTGATATTTGGAAGGAATTCCTCCCTGGGAGGGTGGGCAGGCCCTGGGATGGAATTCCCAGAGCAGCTGTGGCTGCCCCTGGGTCCCTGGCAGTGCCCAAGGGTGGGCATTGGGGCTGGGAGCAGCCTGGGGCAGTGGGAGCTGTCCCTGCCATGGATGAGCTCTAAGATCCCTTCCATCTCAAGCTTTTCCCTGCTCTCCCTGCCTGGAGCAGGGCTGAAATTGGGGGGAGTTTGGGAGAGGGGGTGAAACCCAGGAATGTTTTTTAGTGTCCCCCAGGCCAGGAGGACACAGGCAGAGCTTTCCCTGGGCTGAGGGCTCTGTGCCCAGCCCCGAGCTGCAGCGCTGCCCTCGGCTGCCCCTCCGTTTGTTTACATTGATTTCAGAATAATGACTTTCCATGAAATAAATTTTGATGGAGAAAATAAATTATTTTCGGGCCCAGGCCGCTCCCGGCGCTGATTCCCCGTTCCCAGCCCCTCGTTGGCATCTCAGCATTTCCATTCCAGCATTCACAACTTTATGCATTTCCCTTTTCATGCAGAAAATCTGCCTATTTCCACTCAGCACAAGAGGAACTTTTGCTGGGTTGTTTAACCTTGAACAAATGCTGCTTTAACCATTTTCGGGACAGCGGAATGACAAATTCTGCAGCTCCCTTTCTGCACCACTGCTCTGTGGCTTAAACCTGAGCGTGGCAGAACTGAGAGCGAAATACAAAATATATTTATTTATTTTCCCCCCTCAGTGCTGCAGTGGAAATGTGCTGTGAGTCCTGCTTGGGGTTAGGAATTGTCTGTGGCCTGTTGTGTTGTTTTCCTGTGTTTGATGACCTGCCAGCCTTGTGCTCCACACGGGATCCCACAGAGCTGGGGTCCCACAGAGCTGGGATCCCACAGAACTGGGATCCCACAGAACTGGGGTCCCACAGAACTGGGATCCCACAGAACTGGGGTCCCACAGAGCTGGGGTCCCACAGAACTGGGATCCCACAGAACTGGGATCCCACAGAACTGGGATCCCACAGAGCTGGGATCCCACAGAGCTGGGGTCCCACAGAGCTGCGATCCCACAGAGCTGGGATCCCACAGAACTGGGGTCCCACAGAACTGGGATCCCACAGAACTGGGGTCCCACAGAGCTGGGGTCCCACAGAACTGGGATCCCACAGAACTGGGATCCCACAGAACTGGGGTCCCACAGAGCTGGGGTCCCACAGAACTGGGGTCCCACAGAGCTGGGGTCCCACAGAGCTGGGGTCCCACAGAACTGGGATCCCACAGAGCTGGGGTCCCACAGAACTGGGGTCCCACAGAGCTGGGGTCCCACAGAGCTGGGGTCCCACTGCTGCCTCCTTCCCCCGGGGCTGCAGCTCCAGGCCTGCAGCTCTCCTGGAGCGTGAGGGGAATTTTAAATCTTTCTCCTGCAAGGCTCTTCAAGAATTTAAACCAAGATCTCGATTCTCCCCTCGTAGTGATGGAAGGTAAGCTGATGTCCGGTGGGGAATGCTCTTGGAGAAGCAGCTGAGTATCTCCTCCAGAAGGAAAATCCTGCATTTCCACCTCAAACCGAGGCAGACTCTCAGTTTCCTGTTGGGATTAGAGAAGCACAAACCTGTGCAAGGACTCCATCCTCATCCTCAAGTGAAAGCTCAGCCCAAGCCACCCATTCCAGGAGATTCCTGCAGAATTCCCAGAGGAAGCTTCCACACCAGAAAGGGAATTTAGGGATGCAAACCTGGGCAGGTGTGGGGAGGCCGAGGTGGCCCCACCTCTCTGCACCTCCCTGGAGCTGGGGGTGACCCTGCAGCCCACCCAAACCCGACCACATCCTCAGGGGAAGGATTTTGGTGGCACAAAATCTGAAGCCAGCAGGTTCTTCCTGCCCATTTGGAATGTCCTGATCCGTGTGATATCCCAGTTTGGGAGCTGTGGGAGCTGTGAATTATCTCCCCTGTGCCAGCCCTGCCCAGCACTCACACTTTGCTCAGAGTGAAGAGTCTCAATCCACGTAATCTCTCCGCCTGCAGAGACATTCCTCAGCCCTTATCTTTCCCACTTCTCTCTCCATCTTTTCTACTTCCTAGGGTTTTTTTTCCCTGCCTTTTTTTTTTCTCCTCCAGTGGAGGGAACAGATCTGCAAACAGTAGTTAAGTAGCAGGTGAAATATTGATCCGTGCAATGACAAATTGATCTCTTCTGTTTTGTTTAACACTTCTCCCCCGAAAAGTTTTCACACTCAATTTACTTTTAGGCTATCACAGATCACTGAGGCGATTTTTTTTTCCCTAACTGTACCTGCAACGTGGGCATGCAAGGAAAAAGTCACATTTCCTCAGCAGTTGTAGCTTAGTGAAGGCTTGTGACTGGTTCAGCTCAAATCCCAGAGTCCCAGGATGGTTTGGGTTGGAAGGGACCTCAAAGATTATTTCATCCCACCCCTGCCATGGGCAGGGACACCTCCCACTGCCCCAGGCTGCTCCCAGCCCCAACGTCCAGCCTGGCCTTGGGCACTGCCAGGGATCCAGGGGCAGCCACAGCTGCTCTGGGCACCCTGTGCCAGGGCCTGCCCACCCTCACAGGGGACAATTCCTGCCCAAATCCCATCTGAATTTGCCCTCTTTGAGTTTTAACCCGTTGTCCTTGTCCTGGCGCTCAGTTCCTGATGCAAATCCTTCCCCAGCTTCCCTGTAACCCATCCAGACCCTGCAAGGGGCTCTGAGGTCTCCACACACCCTTCTCTCCTCCAGGCTGGACAGCCCCAGCTCTTCCCACAGGACTGGTCCACCCTCCCACAGGATTTTGCACACCTTGCCCCTGTTTCCCTGTCCTGCTGGGAGCTCCTGCCGTGGCTTTGCACCGGGAACTCGGAATGTTCAATAATTATCAGCAGCTTCATTGTTTAACTGCTTTCCTTTCCTTCTCCTCAGCTGGAGCTGAGGCTCCACCTCACAGCCCCTGGTGCTTCTCTTGGCACTTCCACTCTGCTGATTTATTCTTAATTTATGTTCCTTGCACAGTCACGAGCCAGAGGAGGAATTTGCTCTGTAACACCACAGTTTAACACCGCACTCTTCATTTGTTTATGGGCCTCTGCTGAAGACTTTTCCAAAGCTTTTCCCACATGCCCCCCTTGCTCTGGAAGCTCCTGGGCTCCAAGAACTCCTGGTGCAGGGACTCTTTCCCACCCTTCCAGTTATTCCTGTGCCTCCTGAGGTCTCTGTTACATTTTCCTGAGAGTTTGCCCAGCTCAGAGCTGGGCTGGGCCATCCCTGGGTTGATGCTGGGAGCATCCCTGCATTTCCCACCTCCAGCTCCTCTGCAAACACCTTATTTTTAACGATTCCTTGCTCACCACCACTAAATGGCCCCTTCCTGTGCCACATCCTTCGGGCTCTGGGGTGAATTCCAGCTGCTCCTTGGAATACTTTCAGTTTCCCTGTTTCCCCCCCAACCTCCTGCAGCCACCACTGATTTTTGGATGGATCCTCCACTGAGGGGGCTCCACAGCTGCTGAGGGGGTTGGCAAAACTAATTTATTATTAGCTTTATTAGGGTTTATTATTAGATTCTTACACCTCCTCAAAAAAAGGGGTTTTCTCCTCTGTCACAGCTTTGTCTTCTCCCATTCCTTTTCTCCTTTGCCTCCTTTAAAAATGACTTCCAATTTTTGAAGGATACTGTTTTACCTCTGACAGGCTCTTTGGGTCTGCTCTTTAATGAGAACTGCTAATTTTTGGCCCTTTTAAGGTCTCTTTTGATAATTGTATAGATTTGCTCTCATCCTCTAATAGAAGATCTTTAAACAGTGTCTGTGTCCCCTGGAAAAATGTCACCCTTTTGGTGGCTGCTTTTAATTTCTTTTTAACAAGCCTCTCCCCTTTTATGTGGAGAGGCTTTTTGAAACGAAGTTATGATGAACTTTTACAGGTTTATTTTTAAATTCCTACAATGTTACTGAGTTTCAGTACATGGAGACACTTTCATGGAGCAACCCTTCAGTAACAGCATTTAAAATCAGCCCTGTGGCCTGCTCAGGATTAATCCTGGCACTGCTTCTCCTGGCTGTCCCAAGGAGGAATTATCTCCTGTGTTGTCTCTATCCATTTTTCCATGGAGTTTTTGGAATTCTCCCCAGTTCTGGGCTGGTTTGGGGCCCAGATTTTGGTGAGTTTTATGGTCAAGGGTCACCCACTCAGGTGGGTGCTGATGCAGCCTCAACCTTTTGCTTTGGTTTTGAGTTTAAACTCACAGAGCGACTGTTATTTTCCAATATTAATTGTTCATTAATTGTTCACTGCACTAATTAACACCTGGCCCCCTCCTGCACTTGCCCCACTGCTGTGCTCTGTCCTGGCTCTCATGGGTTGGGCTCTGGGGTCACCTTGTCCCTCTGATTTCCACAGAAACCCCAAAAGCTGGGATAAAACCTCACCAGACCCCACACTGAGCTCCTCAGCTGGACAAAAGGGACATCCAGGACACCCCTTTCCCAAACTAAAAGTCTGGAGCACTTCCCACTTCAGCTGGGATTGCTGCTCCCAAGAGTGGACACATCCAGCTTTACCTGGATTCATTTGTGGTGCCAAACAAATCTGCACGAGACAACACCACCAGATAACACATTTTAGCAATGGAAAGCTTATGCTGATAATTACAAAGTTTAAAAGAGAGTTCCCAACCTCCCTCATCCCCCCAAACCTCACAGCTCTTCCCAGAGAAGGAGGTCACTCCAGCATTTGCCACAGGGGAGCCAGGAATGTGTGACCACACAGAGGAAGGTCGTGAAAATCCAAGGACCTTCCCCTCTCCCGTGTTTTAGGCTGAGGGCAGGATTATTTCCAAGTCCCATCATTTCCTCTGAGGTTTTTATCACAGCTAAAAAGTGCCAGGAACTTTGGACAGGGCAGGGGAGGAGGAAAGGGAAACCCAGCCCTGCCACCGACCCTGGCTGGCTCTGCCTGGAAACGTTTGCAGAGTGAGTGTAAAGTGAGTGTAAAGTGAGTGTAAAGTGAGTGTAAAGTGAGTGTAAAGTGAGAGTGCTCCCCTGAAAGGCAGAGCCTTGGCCATGCCAAAACAATTTGTGCCGAGGTCTGAGGTGGATGCCCTGAGCTCCAAAGGGAGGGCAGGGCTGGCTTTGCCCCGTCCCAGGAGCAGCTCAGGCTCCACTGGCTGCTCCTGTTCGCTCCTCTGAGCTGTTGAACTGGTGGGAAGTCACTGCCCCAGTTCTAAAATAACCCCAAATCCTCGGCATCACCCCTAAATCAGTGGGGAGGCCTCTGCTTGCCCAGAGAAGCTCTGGCTGCCCCTGGATCCCTGGAAGTGTCTGCAGCCAGGCTGGAGCAGCCTGGGTGAGTGGGAGGTGTCCCTGCTCATGGCAGGGGTGGAATGGCACGAGCTTTAATGTCCTTTCCCACCTGGGATTCTGGGATAAATCCAGGCTTAAAAATCCCAGCAAATTCCCCTCCAGGTGAGTGCAGACAACGTTTCCCAGCATTTCACTTTTCCCTATGAAACCCCCAGCCTGGTTATCTGTTCTCAGCTGTCAACAGTCTCATTTCTCCCTGTTCTTGCCTCGAGCATCCCTTCCCCTGCCCTGCCTCCAGAGCTGGGAGCTGCTGGGCCGTGCCCTGCTGGAACCACTGGGCAGCCACAGCCACATCTCTGCTCGTCTCTGCTCCATCCCCTCCTGGAGGCTCCCGAGGATTCTGTTTGCGCTGCACAGGCTCAGACCCCGGGCTTTAGGGATAAGCCAGATTTTCTTCTGATTAAAGACTTCTGGAAGATTAAAGATACACAGCCAGGGCCCAAGTCAAAGCTGCAAAGCAAAGATCATTCTGCAACTTTGCACTTGGCAATTTGATTATTTTTCTTTCAGTCTGTTCTCTTGCATTTTTAAACACAGAAATTGGGGATGACAATCATCTGCCACAGAGCAGCACCGTGCCCCTGCTCGGGAGCAGGGCTCAACGTGGAGAGCCAGAGTGAAGTCAGAGCAATTCCCAGGGTTTTGGCACAGCCAGTCCAGCTCTGCTGGATGTTCTCCCACTCCTACACAGCCCCAGGCTCCCGCTTCAGACTGGCTTTGTTCTGCTCTGCTCCACTTTCTCTTTTCCTGCCGTTCCCAGCTGTTGTCTCCATCCCACACAGACAAATCTCTCCATTGCTCTCCCCTTCCTCAGCCTGGATGACAGCAGAGATCCCTCCATCTCCTCCCAGAGGACTTTCCCCCCAGTCCCCCCCAGTCCCCCCCCAGTCCCGCAGGCAGGACAGGCTCCTCTCACACCCCAGCAGCAGGAAGGCAGCGGGGCTGGTTGGACAAAGGGCAGGGGACACATCCAGCACCCCCAGTGGGACAGAGCGCTGTCCGTGGGAGCCAGGACATCCCTCCAGTGCCAGGGACACAGCCTGGCACACGAGCACCTGAACTGGATCAGGATCCACCACCGGAGCAGGCAAACTCTGCCTCCCCTCCTCCTCCTCCTCCCCGTCTCGCCTGTGCCCACTCAGCAGCTTCTCCCCAGGGCGTGGCCTGTGTCCTCGTCCCAAAAAACATTCTCCAGCCGAAAAGGCCGCCCCCATAACACTTCTGCAGTGCCCACCTTCTGCTTCTCTCACCAAACACACCCAGCCCTTGGCACAGGGGATGGTGCCCTCTGTCCTGCCAGACCCCAGGGTCCCTGTGTGGGGTCCCTGAGGATCCCCCTCTGCCACTTTGTGCTGCCATGGGGTGTTCAGGGAGATCCAGGAGCCTCCTGAGCGATGTCAGCTGGCCCTGAGCTGGAAAAGGGTGAGCGTGGAGCAGCCCAGACAGGCCTCCAGCTGTCCCAGCAGCTGCTCTGGGACCCGAGTCCCACCCGTGGGAGCTCCTGGGGGCTTTGTGGGACCATGGCTTGTCCTGTCCTGCTGCCACCAAGCTCATCAGCTGTTCCCAAGCAGCTGCCCACAGCCCTGAGAAATCCTATCCCATTTCCTCAGTGTCAGGAGCATTCCCAGAAGGCTTTTACAGCAAAAAGGGCCCATTTTGTCTGACTCTGTGTTAGGTTACTTCCTCCCTTCTGGAGCAAGGATAGCTCAAAGTGACAGTCAAACAGAGAGGAAATAAAGAGAGTTATGAGGAGAAATAAAAAAGGGTTTATGATCACTTTTCCCACCCACCACGTCCTCGCTGGCTGCTCCTTCCTCCCAGCCCAGCTTCCAGCTGCCAATAACTCAGAGCATTTCCAGCATCAGCCCTGGGCTGTTTGTCCTTCCATCGCCCCTGCTCTGCACACTCCCAGCTCTGCACCTGGAGCCTGCTCCAGGCCTGGGCTGCCTCCTCCCAGGGAAGGAGCCGGCTCCCTTCAGAGGCATCTCCTGACTCCGCCACTTTGGTAGCAGAGACCTGCCACGCACACACGGCGAGCGCCCGCAGATCAAACAGATGCTGTCTGTCACAGAGCTTAGAGCCTAATTACAGAAGATTACAGAAACTATTTATAAATATTTATACCCATTTAAATATATTTATAAACGTATCAGGATTGGATAAAAGTGTGTATTGTTATTTTAGCTTAAGACACAACCAAGTACCTTTCATACAATGCTCATACAATAATCATATATTTGTATTGAGCTGCTTTTTGACGAACATGGACAGCAGCTGTTAACATTTGAATCGCTGTTAATACAAAGTAGGTTGGCACCGAGGAGCTGAGGAGGATGGGAGGATGCTCAGGAGTCTGGAGCAGCAGAGCAGGTGTGCTACAGAGCAGGAATCTTCCCCTTCCGAGGCAGAAACCTGCTGGATTCATCCAGGAGGAGACTGGAAACACAAAAACAGATGATGGATCTTTTCTCACCGTTAATCTGCCGGTTTATTGTGGCAGAGCAGAGCCTTCCCCCACCTTTCGCCCGTGCTGCACCTGGGGGAGCAGCTTTTCCCCCAGCACAGCTCCTGGTGCTGCTCCTCCCACTGGGATCCTCTGCCTGGGAGCAGCACTGGGCAGGTGGGACACCTGAGTCACAATTTCTGTCACCCAGAGGTTTCCCAGCCTCCCAAAGCCCCACTTTTTGGCTCACTTTGGACCCCAGGAGGACCCAAGGCACCCCCTGAGCCAGGGCAGGGCTGTGCTTCTCTCTGTGCAGCAGCTTCGGTTCTTTGTGTGACCCTCAGAAAAGGCTCCAGCAAAGACATCGGGAAAATCCCTGGTGGTTCCTCCTTTCCTTTGGCTCCCTGAGGGACACCACGTGTGATATCCAGAGGTGTGCCAGGCATTTTGGGTCACAGCTGACAGAGGCTCCCAGATCCAGATGAGTCTGGGAAGGTCGGAGGATGAACCTTTCTGTGTGTTCCTGTGGAAACTCAGTGGGGACCACTCAAACCTCGCCTTTGGCATCCAGGAGCAGCCAGGGGGATGTGGGCTGGGGGCCACCGACCCAGCCAGAGGTCTGGAACAGCCTGGATGTGGGGATTTGGAGGAAGAGCAGGGGGAAGTGGAATTTGGGAAGCACTGGAGAAAAGGCAGCTTGGAGCAGCAGCAGGGAGCTCTCGGTGCGAGCTGTCCCTCGGTGTCCCCACAGCCCCATCCCCAGGAGGGTCCAGGTGGGCACCGAGCAGCTCGGATGCTGCTCTCCATCCCAGGGATGTGCTGGGGGGGGGTCCAGCCCAGCCCTGCCTCCTCCCAAACACCTTCCCCCCCTCTCAGGAAAGAGCAGAGCAGGGAGCTCGCTCTGTGCTCCCAGCAGGGCGGTTTTGAGCAGGACAATCCCTTGGTCAGGCATCAAACAGCAGCATGTGAACCATCTGCTGCTTTGACTCAAACACCCCGAGAAAAGCTGCTGGATTGGAAAAAGGATATTAATCTGAAAAGCACACAACAAAGCAACTGCAGGGTGTTTCCCCCCCTGAGCCAGAGCGAGAGAGGGAAAGCTGATTACCATGACACACAGGAGCCCTGATCTAATATTCCACTTCAAGATTTGCAAATAATGTGCCCATTAACATTCATTAGCTCTTTAAATAATACCTGCCAGACCTTCCAGGCATGGAGGAAAGGCCCCTTCGCCCAGGAATCAATCACCTAACAGCCTCTAATTGCGCGTTTTCCACGGCTCCGGGAAGTTTCCATGAAAACAAGGCAGGACAGAAGAGCAAAGCTGGAGCTGTCAGTGCTGGGAGCAGAGCTGCGCTGAGCCACCCTCGCTGCTCCCGGGATCTGGGCTAATTAACAGCTCCTCTCCGACAGCTCTCGATTTCAGGGGTGCCGGGGGAGGCTCCCTGCAGGAATGTGTCAAGGCAGCCTCTCACCACCCAGAACAGCTCCTGTCCTGCAGCTCGACAGGGCAGCCTGCAGAGACAATGCCGGGCAAGGGCAGAGCTGGTGCCGTGCCCGCCGTGCCCCTGGAGGTGACGTTTTGGGAATCCCACTTCATTCCCAGACATGGACAGGTCTGAGGGGTCTCCTGTGGAAGTCACACCCTGGCAGAGGTGGGAAACCGGGGGTTTGATATCCAGCCGTGGCCATGGGGCTGTGGTGCTCCTGCAAACCTCACTGCTCTGTTTGTCACCGGGGCTTTCTGCCCTCCCAGCCCTTGGGGAAGGGGAAATCCTCTGCCAAAGGCACAGGGGAATCCGGGACCACTCTCTGGTCATACTTACTGGTCCTGGATGCCCAAAGCAGCCCCCTTGATAAATCCAGTTTTCCAGCCTGCACTGGAAACTGCCTGAGCTGAGTGTCTGTGCCCAGACCCTGCCAGGGCACCTTGTCCTGGCACCGCTGTGGTCCCACCCCAGGCAGACTGAGGGCTGGGAGCTGGAGGCTCCCCCAGCAGGAACACAGAGAGATGAAACCACAGGGCTGCTTTTATTCTTGTGGAGATGGTTCCCAAACCTGAATCACAGGGACAGGTCCTCGCAGGATTGAGAATTCTGGGAATTGCAGAGTGAAGAGCCCTTGGGGCCCTCAGGCAGGTCAGCCATGAGCAGGCAGCTTCCAGTGAAGGTTGGTGGGGTGCAGGAGCAGTGCCACTGTCACCTTCTCTCAGCTGATTTCCGCAGATGGACGCAGCCCCTTGGGTCACCCACAGTGACCAGCGGGACCTGGCTCCAGACCCAGCCTTGCTCTGAGCTCTGCTGAGCTCTTTGGACACACTGAATCTTAAAAACCCAACCTGCCACGGAGAGAAAGCTGGGCAGGATCAAAGGCAGACCCCGGTGAGCTGTTCCATCACAGCAGTGACAGGGTTGGCACCACCCAGCCCCAGCTCCGGGTAACTCTGCCAGCACTCAGAAGAACTCTTAGGCACTGTAAAGCTCAAATTTAATTGTCCACACCAGCACTCTGCATTTTCCTGCTGTGTTTTAGTGCTTTTTAAAGCAGCTACACCACCAGATAAGTAGGTCCCTGTGCTCAAGGCCACGAGCAAGCCCGGAGGCATCGGGGGGGTCTGTGGCACATCCTCGTGTTCCTCAGGAAATGGCTCTGCCTGCCACAGATGTTCCAGACAGGGGGAAAGCAGTTTGGGAAAGGCACATTTTCCTGGAGAAGAGCTGTGCAGCTCTTCAGAGCTGCGTTTAATCAGCCCCAAATGAGTCTGAGGCTGTTAATAGCCACCCCCGAGTGACCCGTGTGGTGGGAGCAGGCAGGTCAAGGAGGAGCAGCAGGAGAGGAATGGGAACACCGAGGGGCTGCACCCCGGCAGGGTTAGTGAGAACTCTGCCCCAAACAAGAATATTCTGGAGAAAAGAGAGGACTGGAGAAATCCCTTCAAAGTGTGAAGGTGAAATACAAAGAGAGAGGGGGACAAACCCTTTTTTAATGTGCAGATGATCACAGAGCCACGGGGAAGTGCTCAGGGAAAGGAAATCGTTTGGTGTAAGTGCCTCTCTCTGAGATATTGCAAAGAAATGCAGGAGCAGGATGAGTTTATGAGGGTGCTTAAAGGGCAGTGATCTGATGAAGAGGAGAAATGCAGAATTAACGTTCTCGCCCGGATTTCTCCACCAATTTACCATGCAAGATTTGGCTGGATTGCTCCACACCTCTGTGAGGAATTAAAGGGAATTTCCAGTAGCAGAGTGGAGCGGTGGATGTCACCATCATACTTGGACATGCAAAACCCCCAGTGGAGGAAAGAGATCATTTTTAGGCTGGTCTTTCCCCAATTCCAGTGTCAGGTCTGCTCTCTTGGAGCCAAGGACCCCCAACTTCCATGGTGATAATTCCCACCCCAGACCTGCTCTCTGTTATTGCTGAGCTCCCACTAATCCTCCCTGTTATCTCTCAGCAGCTCCTATCTCATTTATCCTGCCAGCTTCCACAAACTTCTTTAACCTCAAACTCCTGTTAACTTGAGAAAAAAATCCGATTTATGTTATGTACTCCCCATTCCCTCCTCCTGCACCTGTGTGAACATGGATAAAATCACTATTTAATAGTGCTGGTCAAGCCTGGCTGCTCCTTCCGGAGCCTCCTGCCAGCCCCTTTGGATCAGCTATTAAAAGTTGGTGTGAAACTTGGGAATGTGCTCTGGAGGAGAGCAGGGAGCAGCCCTGAGGGCAGCCTGTGCCTGGAACTGCTGCGGGGGAGCAAACAGGGAGATGGGATCCACCCAGCAAGGTCTGGGGGTCCCCATCCCAGGAGCCTCCCACACTCCAAAGGCGCTGGGACACGACCCAGCCCTTTCTAAGAGCTCTGAGAGGGGCTGGGGGGTCCCTTTTTCAGGAGACCAGGAAATGCCATCCCCCAGGAGCTGCTGCCCACCAGGATCCCTCATCCGGCTGCTCCAGCTGGGACCAGGGCTGGGGAAGAACAGACACCAGCCAAAGCCAGGCCTGAGGAGCCTCTCCAGAGTGGGAAAAGCTCTGCCTAGATCAGTTTCAGGGAGGTTAAATTTATCCCAGAACAAGCACTCGAGCAGTTTCCAGCTCCTTTTCCCCACAGGTTTGGTTTGTTCCCTGCTCCTTCTGCAGTACCTTCACTCAGCAGCCTCTAATTACTGCCTGCAGTTACAAACGTGCACTTCTCCCTGGAAAAAGTCCATTATTTCTCCCTAAAATGGAGGGCAGCGTGCAGATGCCTGGGTAATGTGAACACTTGCAATATGTTATTAAAACAAGCTCTGAGAGAGCAGCAAACGGGGCTGTCTGCACCAATTTCGGGAAGTTTTGCAATCCCAGCCCCGACTCCGAGGAACCCCAGACTCTGTAATTTTCCAGCACTAAAATCAGGGAGCCGGGGACAATTCTGGAGCAGAGTTAATCCCTCTTGCAGCCATTTGGAGCAGGAGGGGAAGAGCAGAGGCCTCAGGGAGCCCTTTCAGATTTCACAATTATCTCCAATCGCTCGCGCTCGGTCCCTGCGGAGCGAAAGCGAACTCAAAGCCCAAAGGCAGGAGAACTTCAGACAAAAGGCAGCTCCCACCGTGTCCTCACCCCTTGCAAACATCAGAACCTGTCACATTTCAAAGCTGCAACGACGACTGGATTAAACCACCTGCAACAAATCCTCCCGATGTAATTTCAGTATTAAAAAAAATCTTTGTGTCATTGTTGGCCATGAAGAAAAAGTTACGGGAGGAAAGGTTATTTTGAAAGCAAAATTATCATCCTTTGCTTGATTAAATCCTTGCAGTGTTTGAGGAGCCCTACTCCAGTTTAAAGCTTAATTTTTGACAAAATAGCACTTTGATAGGGAAAAATAGTCTTCTAAAAAGGAGCTGGCTCTGATGTTGGAGAACCCATAAAAGTGCAGGAAAATAAAGTGCTGGTATTAATTTTAATATATAACCTATTAAATGGAAGCAATAAAATGTTAAACAGAAATAAAATATTATATTATTATTATTATTAGCATAAGGAAGAACGTCCAAAGCAGTGGTGGATATTCAGGAAAGGGTAATCTCAGACTGGTTTGGGTTGGGTTCCACGGGCAGGGACACCTCCCATTGTCCCAGGCTGCTCCAAGCTCTTTGCCAAATCAAATTCCACCCCAACCAACCCTTCCCAATCAGATGACACCAAACCCCCAGGGAAGGGTCCCTTGCAGCCACCCTGAGCTCCTCCTGGTGAAGCTCTGGAGCTGCCATGGACCCTTGGGACACCCAGAGGTGTTTTCTGCCCCAGGAGGAGCAGAGCCACCAGGCTTGGGATCAGCTCAAGGGTGAGACAGATCCCAGGGATTTTATGGCTCTGTTATTGATGATCCTTTTCTGTATTAATTCCTAGCTCTGGTATTACTGTAACTGGGCTAATAAGAGTTTGTTACATTTGATTAGACTGTTAAGGCTGCAATCAGACCAACAGTAAATCCCTGGCTCCATGGAAATGTTCCCATTGCAGCCCTAATGACGATGTGGGTCTGACAGGCAGGGGGAAGGAGCAGCCACAGCTCCTGGCTCCCTGCAAACAGGGAGAAAGAAAATCCTCAGAGACCTTGTTATGGCTTTGAAATGGAGAATCCAGGCCAGGACAGTGTGTGACCAGGGCAGGGGAGGGTGGCTGAGGACAGCCCGGGGTGGCCCCCAGTCAGAAGGGCATGCAGGCCGTCCCTTCCACCAGCCATTACCGGTCAGGGCCTCAATTAGCAGCCATTCCAGCAGAACTTCCAGCTGCACAGTTAATTAGAGGTCAGAGGCGGCTGGAGCTGCCTCACCCAAACTGAGGGTGCTCCTCCTTTGGCATTCCCAGGGCAGCCAAAGCACAGCATGGGCTTCATGCCCTGCCTGGGAAGGAGCAGGAGGTGGCTCCAGGGGGGGAACTCCTCATTTTCACCCCTCTGAGCAGCGAGTGCCAGGAGCCACAGGCACTGCCCAAAGGGGCTGACTGAACCCACATCCCTCGTCCTGCTCTCCTCTCCCTGGAGCACCAAACATCCCAGGGAAAGCTGGGAGCCATCAATCCTCCTGGGAACGCCTTGAATCACATCCACAACCAGCACCATTAACTTCCCCTGCAATCCTGTTTGGGGAGCGGCCTCGGAAGGTGTGGGGTAACAGCAGCGGGACTTTCAGATCACTTGGAGAGAAAATACTTGAGTGCACTCCTGGTTTATCTTGGGAAACGAGTCCCTGCGAGGGCAGCCAGAGCTGGAGCGCTCCCTTCCCTGCTGCTTCTGGGTGCTAAGCCCCACATGGAGCCTCCTCGTTGTGTCTTGGTCACCCATTTGACAAGAGGCCTCTTTGTGGCCAAATTCTCCTCTGGAAGCTCCCACCTGAGTGATTTGCACCTGAGCAAAAGGCTTGTGAGGGACTCTGGGGTTTGGTGCTGTGCTGGATTTACAAGGAGAGGAGCAATTCTGAGGTGCAGAACAGCCTGGAAGCCACCCCATCCTCAGTTTCCCTGGATTTCCCTGTTAATGGTTGTTCAGCACACCTGTTCTCAGTGACAAAACCCTGCTGGCACAAAAAGCCATGGCCTGCGGCACAGAGGTGGTGCTGTGGCCTGGCCAGGAGGTCCTGGTTGTCCCACAAGGATCCCACACCAGGAAAAAAGCCCTGGAGAGAGGCAAATCTTCAGTCCTGGGTGTAGGGGCTTTGTTAGGCACGGCCTGAGAGCTTGCTGGAAAAAAGGGAATGAGGAAGTGCCTGGAGCAGAGGGTGGGATTTGCCCTGTGCCCCCCTAAGTGCCCTTGGGGATATTTCAGGGAGAGTGGAGCGAGGAGAGGGGGGGATTCTGCAGTGCCCCCTGCCCTCAGGTGTGCTCTGCGCCACTCACAGCCTGGGCTCGCTGGGACCTCAGTGCTGCTCCCACTCCAGGGATGTGGGACAGGGCAGGCCCAGCTGGAGTCCTGCAGCCAGGAATAAATCCCTGGGGTGGTGGGGAGGGATCTGAAGCCTCCCAGAGGCGCCTCCAGCACTGCAGGGGCAGCTCACCCTGCCTGTGGAGCTGTAGGACAATGTGGATTGACCAGTTTCATTCCTTATATCCATGTTTTAACTCCCACAGCTGAAGTTCCCTTTTCACATGTTCCAAGCATGTTTGGGTGGCCTCTGTTTCATCCCTTGTGACTTCTTATTTTCTTGGTTAATTCTGTTTTGCCTAATAAAGTGCTTTCATTTGCTCTCATTTCCATATTGTACTGTAGCTAAAGAACAGAGATAAAGAGAGCTACAAGAAACCTGGAATAGATAATTGGTTAATTAAAACAACTTCCCTGGTATGTGCTTTATAACATATTGTTCTCACGGAAGCAACAATCTGGTGAACTGCTCCGGATAGGTAATTCCAACTTCCAGCTGCCTTTAATGAGTGTATCCTATAAAAGGGCTGGGAATTATGAAATCTGGATAACCAGGCTCCCTTTCCCAAGCAGATTTGAGTGGCTTTGTATTTAACCCTTGTGCAGTTTTCTCAGCCCATCCACGGAAGACAATTCAGAGTTGTCATGGGAATTTACCCGCGGCACACCCACCCCCCTCTGCTGTCAGCAGGACCTGTGGGAAGCATCTCGGGTGGAAAAGACACATTCCCAGCTGTCTCCCTTTCCTGAAAGAAGTCTGGATCAGGTGGGATCCCATGGAGAGTGGGCAAATCACTGCTCCAGGCAGAAGCAGCTGGAGGGGACAGGATGGGTGGGATCAGGGTTGGAATGCTGGGGCTGGGAAGCTGCAAACCTGTCAGAGATCCCTCAGCCAGGGATCGCAGAGAGAGGCCTGGGAGAAAGTGGGAAGATCTGGGATGAGAAATGGCTGCTGCCATCCCCAAATCCATTAATCACTTGCCTAAAGCAAGTCTGGAATCAAGGATCTGCCTGCAAGGACACCCTGGGCATGGGAAGAGCTGTTAATAACCCTTTGAAACATTCCCTTCTGTCCAATCTGCTCCTTTTCCATCTCTCTTGGTGTGTTTTCCGTCTAACATTTTGGGTGGGTCTTCTTTTCAGCAAGGGGGAGGTCTGGGCAGATCCATCTCAAAGCTCTGGGTGACTCTGGATCTGTGTCCCAGCAGCCAGGAGCAGGCAGAGGTGCCCCTGTGGGTCGCTTGTTTTGCTTTTGGACCACTTTTCTAAACCTCTGACAAAAAAAATAATTGGTCTGACAGGTGCTGGAACATCCCTCTTTCTCCCCACAGGAGAAATCGAGCTCTGTTTGAGTTGGAGATGAAGGCACTGAAATTCAGCTTCCTGATGTGTCCTTGTGCCCTGTGAACCTTTGGAACAGCCCTCCAGACACCTGGAATCCTGCAGGAATGTCCTGAATTTCAACTGGAGCCCACCTGCAATGGGAGAGCGGGTGGGATGCACAGCTGTAGCCCCCAGAAATCAGGCAGTGCTCCCTGCAGGGAGCAAAACAGGAGCAAAACCTCCCCTCAAAACGACCAGAAAAAAAAAAAAAAAGAGAAATAACAGGGAGCTCTGGTTTATTCCTCAGTTCCAGGTGATTTAAGTAATTGGAAAATCATAGTTGTGAAACAACTCTTTGTGGAGCATCATAATCAGCAGCACAGCTCAGCGGGGCCTAAGTGCAGCAGAGTGGCTTTAAAGACCCCCTGAGCAACGAGCTTTTTGGGGAGCTGTGTCGTGTGGAGATGGCATCTCTGGGAACAGCAGCTCCTCTGCCAAAAATCTCCAGTCTGCAGGACCATCAGGAGGCAGGGATTCAGGGAATGCTTGGGAGACTTTGGCCAGCCTGCTGGCAGCCCCCATCCTGCCGAGGTCCCGCTGCTGCAGGAACACAAACTGCAAATTTTCTGTGACATTTCCGTGGTGCAAAGGAAACTGTGAGCACGTGGCTGCTCATCCCCTCCGCTCTGGGGGCTTTGGGAGAGCACTGTGGGCTCGCAGGAGGGAGCTGGCTGCTCCCAGGAGCACAAGGCTCAAGTGCCACCTCCGTGTGTCCCCGAGTGAGGCATTCGGATCACGCAAAGTCCCCTCCACGTTATTAATTTTGACTCAGTGCTTTGAGTTCTGCTCTGAGCAATCCATAATCTCCAACCAAATAATCATAAAGGCCCTGCTGGCCTTGAAACATATGTCTCTGACAAGAGCAATAAACCTATTTATTGCTATTGTGGCCACTGCAGAAGAGCTCGTGCCATGTGAGCGTGAGAGTCCCCGGGAAAGGGAGCCAGGCCCGGAATTTACTAAATAAAAATATTACTCCTAAGATCTACTGATCATGTATGTGGGCATTTAAATATCAGAGATAGTTACTGCTGTGAAGGCTGGGAGAGGGAAGGAAAAGACATAAAATGAGATTAAGACAGAAGGATGGGAGCTGCTGCCATAAAAGGAACTCAATAAATGAGGCGCTGAGCACGTCCAGGAGCATCCTGTGACCATAAACCCGGGGATACAGCAGGATCAGGGCACAAAAGCTGCAGGAAGGGGAAGATGGTTCTTTAGCAGCCACAGGTTTGGCCAAAATGCCCCAGCCAGTGGAGCAGGGCACCAATTTGAGAGCTTTAGGAGCAGCGAGGGTCTATCTGTGGTGCTCAGTGGAGCAGAGCAGGCGCTGCCCCAGAGGTTCTGAAGCAATAAATGGATTGGAGCAGTGATGATAACGTGTTTGCAGGAGAAAATTGCCTATATTGAGGCAATGTCATGCTAGAACTCCCCAACAATAACAGGCAGGCTCAGAAAGAGGCAAAGAAACAGATTGGGGGAGATTTTCGGGCTTTTAAAGGAAATTAAACAAGATGGAAATGCACTGAAAAAAGAGCTGCACAAAGAGAGGAGCAGGATGGGCTCCACTGGGGTGTCCTGAGATATTTGAGAACACAGATGTGGACAGGACCAAACGAGTTTTATGGCCTGAGCTCCTCTCCCCTGCTACATAAAAATCAAGAGACTCGTGGAAATGGAGTTAATTCACCACTGCATATGGAGAGAGAGCAGCTGCAATAAAAGGGAATGTGCTCCTTGGCTGGTATTTTTTCTTCAAATGTTCCCACTAAAATCCTGGGGACAACAGCAGCAGAGGTGCAGGAGGACACTCCAGACTTTTACTGGGGCAAAAACAAGTAAATCATAAGTGAGGGGGGCAGCAGAGGAAATGAAGGGATGGCCTTGCCCTGGGTAAGAAAGGATAGGATCAATGCCAGGCTGAGATGATTACAGATTATAACAGCACTTTTAGGGTTCTCCCCCTTCTTCACATCATCTGTGGAGGCTGTGATCTGTGTGCAGCTGGAAGGGGCTCCTGGGGGTACCCCAGAGCAGTGGATGCCAGTGAATATTGCTCAGCTGGGGGTACTCAAATCCCATATTCCCCCTCAACCCTCACTTCACAGCGAGGATAAACACACTGCCATATAAAAATATTGAATCCTGAAGTCAGGGATGGCTCTGACAGACAGAATAACACCAGAGTCTGCCCTTAAAAATATCTATTTACTGGCTAGCAAATAACCTTTACGACAGAGATAATTCCATTCACTCACTTCCTCCCATAAAAAAAAGTTTATTCAGCCCAAAGCACTTCCCATGAGCTTATTGAGGGTGATAATATTGATGGGCTATGATAAGAGAGGGTCTGGGATGCTCCAGGCCCTCCCTTTTGCTTCCAAAGGCAGAGGGGGAGCTGAGATTTCCAGGGGGGGAGCTGGGGAGCCTCTGGCACAGTAGGAAGGAGGCTCGGAAGGGAGGGTGCAGCACTTTCCCAGCAGTGTTTGGGGTGTTAAGAGTGACTCCTCAGCATCAAAGCTGTCCTACTTCCTGTGTCTTATCATATTTGCCAAAGCACAATTCAGGGAACAGGACTCCGGCACAAATCACATTCCGCTGGCAGCCTCGGTGATAAATAAATTACATCCCTCTTCTAGAAACAATTTCCCATGATCAATAATGAATAAAAAAAGTCAGGTCCAAAGCAGTGTTGTGACAGCCCCACACAGAAGTGAGTGGCAGCCAGGATTTTGCTTCAGCAGCAAAATCAGGGCCTGATAAAACATCACATTTCCCCAGGACTCCAAAGATACCAGAAAATAGGGAGAAAAACTCACATTCCACCCCCTCCGAAGAGCCTGGCAACACATTTTGTATAAAAAGCCTTCTCCTTGCACAGACAGGGCTGGGTGGGGTCAGCTCTGTGTCCTGAGGGCCAGGACAGCTCCATCTGGGCACAAAAGCTGCTGGGATAAGGATGCAAGGCCAGGGAAATGTTCCCTCCCAGTCCCACAGCCTCTGGAAGCAGCCTCAGCCTCAGTAAAGTGTGGGACCTCTGCTCCCAACACTCAGAATTTGGGGCTGAGATGGGATGTCCTGGTACCCTTCACCACCTCAACCCCTCCTGGCGTGCAGCCCCTCCCCCTGTCTGCAGTTTGGGGACATTCCTGGGTTTAATTGTCACTTGCTGAAGGTGTTTTCAACTCACAGCTTCTGCACATCGAAATTTCAGCTCCTCCTTCCATCCTGAGAGGCCCCAGTGCAGCCACCTGTGATGTTTATTGTCTGGAAGAGGTGAGGAGCTGTGGTGGGAAATGAATCCAGAAACGTCTGTGGAACACGTGGGATAAAAGGGTTGTGGCATGGGGAGGAACTGCTCCCGTTCACATCTGGATGACCTGTAAATAAATTCCTAGGGGATCAAAAAAGATCCTGGAATCCCAGAGCGGTTTGGGTTGGAAGAACCCTTAAAGCTCATCCAGTGCCACCCCCTGCCATGGGCAGGGACACCTCCCACTGCCCCAGGCTGCTGCCAGCCCTGTCCAGCCTGGCCTTGGGCACTGCCATCGAGGCAGAGAGACCCTGCAGGGGCTGTTCCTTCTCTAGAAAATCCCTTTGGTTTTCCTGAGGACAATCTTGGGCCTGACCTAATTCTGCCCAGTAGGAACATGGAGCTCAATTCCCAGACCACATCCATGAGCTGAGACCTCTCTGTCCTGCTCATCTCTGGGCTCAGGTAATCCCAGAATTCCCAACTGTCATGGGCTGTCACTTGAAGAGTGCCATCCCCGAGTCTAAACCAGGCATCAGCTTCACAGATACAAACCGAATCAGGCACGCAATGTCTGTGGTGACCACAGCCTGCAGTGCCAGTGACTCAGCTCCAAGCAGAAGGAAGAAGTGCAAATCCATCCGGATGAGGATTTCCTTAAAAGCCTCATAAGGACCCCCTGCACTGAGCTGAGAACACTGGTGCCTCGTGTATCCGAGAGAAACAACACATTTTAGAGAAGCAAAAAGGGGGAGAAGTGGGAGCTGTCTCAAGAACAGTTGCCTTGATGCCAAAGCCCCTCATCCCACAGGTTTGGAAGGAGCTGTGCTGCTCTGACAGCATTCCTGACAGCTCTGGAGCCTGAGGCAGAGCTGGCTCTGTGTGGGGAGGGCTCGGGAGACCCCCAGCTCTCACCCCCATGGCCAGTTTGGCTTCTGGCCTTCCCCACACACCAAACCCTGAATTAAATCTCAGCTCCCCCAGCCAGGCCAGGGAGGGATTGTCCTGCTCTGGGCTTGGCTGGGGCGGCCTCACCTGGACTACTGGGGGAGTTTTGGGCACCACGGAGTAAGAAAGACATGAAACCATGAGAGAGGGTGGGCAAAGGCCTTGTGAGGAGCAGCTGAGGGCACTTGGTTTGTCAGCTGGAGAGGAGGAGACATCACAGTTAGAGCTTCTGGTGAGGGGAAGGAGGGGCAGCTCTGGTCTCTGCTCTGTGTGACAGTGCCAGCACCCAAGGGAATGGCCTGGAGCTGGATTTTGGGAGAAGTTTCTTCCCCCAGAGGGTGCTGGCACTGCCCAGGCTCCCCAAGGAATGGGCACGGCCCCGAGGCTGCCAGAGCTCCAGGAGCTCTCAGGGATGCACAGGGTGGGATTGCTGGGGTGTCAGGAGCTGGATCNGCCTTGTGAGGAGCAGCTGAGGGCACTTGGTTTGTCAGCTGGAGAGGAGGAGACATCACAGTTAGAGCTTCTGGTGAGGGGAAGGAGGGGCAGCTCTGGTCTCTGCTCTGTGTGACAGTGCCAGCACCCAAGGGAATGGCCTGGAGCTGGATTTTGGGAGAAGTTTCTTCCCCCAGAGGGTGCTGGCACTGCCCAGGCTCCCCAAGGAATGGGCACGGCCCCGAGGCTGCCAGAGCTCCAGGAGCTCTCAGGGATGCACAGGGTGGGATTGCTGGGGTGTCAGGAGCTGGATCATGATCCTTGTGGATCTCTTCCAGCTCAGGATATTCTGTGACTCTGGGATTAAAGTGCCGGAGCACAGCAAGCTCCACTCTCCCCTCTCAGGCTGAGTCAGAGCACTCCGAGAGCAGCAGATAGGGAGGAAGGGAAACAGGAGGATGAAGCAGCTGCTCCTCTCCCGGCACAGAACATGAAGCTTTTCAAGTGCCTCTCTCTGCTTTGCTGGTGAAGGCAGCCCTGCCACCACCTGAGCCAGCCCAGCCCCCCCTGAGGGTGCCATGGCTGCAGGAGGGGCTGGCAGAGCTGCCCAGCCCGTCCCCAGGACAGGCAGCCCCCAAATCCTTGACACCTCACTCCAGACACCTCAGTGCGTCCCACGCCAGCCCTTCTCCTCCTCCAGACAGCAGGGAGGGAGGAATTGTCACCTGAATTTTGTTGCTGGGCTGATACCATCACGCTGCAGAGCCCGCAGCAGTGACACATTCACAGGCTCTCCTTTCTTCCTCTGACTCACTGGGTTTTGTAGAATTTGGTATTTTAGAGTTGGAATGAAGAGCTTTAAAGTACCTTGGAGGATTATCTGTGGCTTGTGAAGCTCCTGGATGTTCCTCTGAACCTCTGGATTGAATGTGAGGGCTTGAGGGGACATCTGGGTCTATCTGAAGGGGATACCAGGACATGTATTTATTTTTCCATACTAGGCTCTTTATAATCCTGAGGGCTCAGGGATCAGGAATAATTCCTCTTTCTGCCTCTGGATGTATAATTGGGGGTTTGGGGTTGGCTTTTCCCTTCTGTAACACCAGCAAGCAGCTGCAGGTAAAGGCGGATTTGCTTTGGGAAGATGCATCTTGACCTGATCATCAGTTTTGGATCAAGAAGGAGATTTTCCCTAAATCAAGGATCATAGGGATTCCTCTCTATTTCCCACCTTCTTCTGTAAGATGCAATTGCACTCTCCAAGGCCCCCTGGCTGTTTTTATTGGGCCAAGGCCCTCCTGTAGCTGGAGCCCACAGCAGTAGCACGTCCACAATCTCTCTCTCTCTTTGATTTTGTAGTCTTTGGTATTTTAGACTTGGAATGAAGAGCTTTAAAGTGCCTTGGAGGATTATCCATGGCTTGTGAAGCTCCAGGATGTTCCTCTGAAGCCCTGGATTTAATTCCTGTTTCAGAGTTGCCGTTGTCCATCCTCCAGCTCCGTGTGGAATCCAGGGAAAGTCCCTCCCAGGGTTATCCTGGCTCATCCAAATAATTCACCAGAAACACTCAGAAAATCCTGCTGAGTGGCCATAATAAACTGCTCTAATAATGTTCTCAATTAATTATCAGCTCTATCTTTTTAGCAGCTGTCCTGCTATTTTATGGAGGATCAGTGTGGAGCAAACTCACTTCAGCAGAGTCCTTCTGCTCTTTGTTCTGGCCCAGTGTCCCCCTCTCGCTGAAGCTTTCCCAGTGCTCCCCATTAGCACAGGATGTGTTATTAAGCCCCAAGTTCCCCAGGAGTTTCTCCAAAGCCCAGTGCACTGCATCTCTAATTTAAATGCATTTGCCTCAGTCATACAATTTAATAACGACCACAGTTACAGTTGAGAATGAAAAACAACTCCTTAGCTCCATAAACTTGCAGCATTCCGTCCTTTTGGCTTCTTTTAATTACTAAGCAGAAATATTTTTGGAAGGTATTTAACTTTTCAGCACCACTCCCATCAATTTTATCATTCCCACTTAGCAGCAGGCTTCACACCAGCATTAGATCCCTTTTAATTCCTATTATCAGATTTCTTTGAGTCCTAACACTTGCCTGTTTTCTTCTTTTTTTCTTTGCCTCCCCAACCAGACTTTCAAATAGCAAAATAGCTCAGCTTAAAAGGCAAAGCCCAGATAATTGGGGCTGGATTAATTAATTTCTCTTCCCTTCTTTCCAGAGGTGTCTGCACTCCCAGCCTGTCACCTGCATTTAAAGGAATATCTTTACCTAGAACAACGTTACAGGAGCACAGAGATCCTTCACATGCATTTACTGTCGTGGCTCTGGCAGCCATCCAGCTGCCAAATTTATCCATAAGAACAGAAGAACTGGAAACTGGGGAGGGGACAACCAGTGGTTCCAGTGTGGTGGCGACTCACAGACCAGTTCCTTCATTTTTTTTAAATGTAGAGGGTTTGCATTACTCCAACAAGGCAAATAATCTGTGTTTATTTTTCTATTTTACATAATCTGTGTTTATTTCTCTATTTTAAATAATCTGTGTTTATTTTTCTGTTTTGCACAGCAGAACTGGGGGGTTTTGGTTTCTGGTTGACCAGGAAAACCCTCCTGGGAGCCAGGAGCACCACCCGGGCTCAGCACTGATGCGAAGAGGCAAAACCCATGTCCCCACCCCGGTCCCCCTGCCCCTCCCAGGCCATTCCCATCCTGCTCCCAGGATAAATGAGGGAACCACTTGCATTCCCTGGGAGAATGTGGGGTCTGCACCGACACCAGGCCGGGACCAACCCCTCCCCACACCCCTTTTGCTGGTGTCACCGTGTCACCTCCCAGCTGTGCCCCCAGGGAGGCTGCAGCCCCCCTGGGACCAGGAATTGTGTCCCCACTGGAGCTGGAGAAGGGGATGCTCCTGGAGCAAGCAAGGAGAGCTTTTAAAGGCTGCGGGGGTGTCCCAGCTCTGGCCCCTGAAGGGATCAGCCTTGGCAGCTCCTCCCTGGCATTTGGGCTCCACCAGCAGCCCCAGCTCAGCAGCTGCTCCTGGGGTGGGCAGATCTCAGTCCCTCCGAGCCTGCTGCAGGCCCAGCACTCCGAGGGGAGGTGGGACTCACCCTAGGGAGGGTGGGGCTGCTGGAGAAGCCAGGCTGGAGCAGAGCAGTGGCTTTGCCCGTGGCAGCAGCCCTCGGAAAGGCAGCAGCATTTCCTGGGATGATGAAGGACGTCCCTGCAGCCATGCAGGCACGTTGAGACATTGACTTCATAAATGCTGGCGTTATTTGGAGGAGCTCCCTGGTGATGCTCTCCATCCTCCCCCGCTGACCGCCGAGCCTGATCCCGCAGCGGGGACAGAGGAGCTCAGAGCGGGGAGGGAAGAGGATGGAGGCAGGAGCAGTGTATAGGACGAGCCAGGTGGTAGCCAGGCAGCAGCAGGCAGTAGCCAGCATGCCCAGGCAGGCTGGGAGAGCCCTTCAGGAGGCTGAGCCAGCCCTGAGAGCTGCTCTCCCCTCCCCGGTGCCTCCCCCCAGCTCTCCCCGCGCTCCCTCCGCTGCCCTGCGGTTCCACGGCTATAATCAAATCATAACTTTTATTAAATTTGAGATTACTTTTTAATGGAATCAATTTCTGGTGTGGTGCTTTTCCCTTCTGCCCCACGGCTCAGGCACGCTCTGCACTTTTGTGGTTTTACTCGGGTTTTTATCTCTGCTGCTGCCCTCACACCCGGCCCTGGGTGAGCACCCCCAACCCTGTCCTGCCCAAGAGGGACACTTGTCCCTTTGCCCGGTGTCCCCAGGGCAGCAATTCCTGCTGAGGCACAACGCAGGGGCAGCAGGATTTGTCCCACCTTCCAGCTGGCAGGGGGGATGGAATCAGCAAGAAAATTTCCCGCGGAGGGAAGGGAACCCTCCCCTTTCCCTTTGGCTTTGGGGCTGCATTGGAAACCCTGTGCTGGACCCAGTGGCTGTGGAGCTCCTGGAGGCACCTGAGGGATCTCCTTCATCATCCCCTGCAGGAAATAGAAATTCATCCTCTTCCTCATCCCCTGCAGGAAATAGAAATTCATCCTCTTCCTCATCCCCTGCAGGAAATAGAAATTCATCCTCTCCCTCATCCCCTGCAGGAACTTCAGCCCAGGCTGGACACTTTGCCTGCGGCTCTGTGAGGATTCCCACTCCGGGACAGCCCCACATGGACATCCCCAAGCACAGCAGCTCAAAGCTTCCCACCTCCATGGCTTTGCTGTTTCCTGAGAACCCTCTTGCCCAAAATGGCTTCATCTTTGCAGTTTTATGTAACTTTCCCCCCGTCCTCCCCTCCTCCCCTCGTGCTGATTCCTTTCCCTTTCTTCCCCAACACCTACAGACTGTATTATATCCTCTGATGCAAAAGCCCCATTCTGCTTTCACTTGGAACCATGTAATGACAACAAGAAAAATAACAGTGACAGCTTTTATTTGGTCCTGCTCCTGCTGATGTTCTTGAAAAGAAATTTCACATCCTGACTTCGGATCTCACAGTGAAACCTCTTGGATTCCGCGGCTTTCTCGGTGAGGATTTTCTAAATCCTGTATTTTCTAAAGCCTTATTTAGGAGCCACAGGTCAGGCTGGGTCCTTGTTGGTTCAAGACCTGGCTCTAATCCAGGCATCCCCCTCACAAAAACTTCCTCTCAGTTTGGAATTACCTGAGTGCTGCAGAGATGGATGTTGTGCTCCGAAGGCACGCGGAGCGTGGGCTCGTGGGCTTTGTGCTGTCTATTACAGAGGAGTCTCATTGAATTTCTGGGGGAATTTAAATTGAATTCCTCCAAAACAAATAAAGATGCATTATCTGGAATGCTTTCTTCAGATGAAGCTGGAGGAGCAGGTCCTGAGCCCAGGGATGTGCAGAGGGACCCTGAGGTTGCAGGAGCTCCACGTGGAGCAGGGAAGGGGTGTCAGGGGGTACAGACCCCACTGAGGGGTCAATCATGCAGGACAACCACCCCAAAAAAATCCATATCCTGACTTATTCCTTTCTTCAGCCTGTTTGATGCTCATGTTCACACCAAGAGCATCCTAAATGTTTGCTCTGAACACAATCCCTGTGTTCATCCCACTGCTGGAGCCAGGCCAGAGGAGGCTCCAGGATGAGCAGAGGGATGGAGCAGCTCTGCTGGGAGGAAAGGCTGCCAGAGCTGGCATTGTTCAGCCTGGAGAGGAGAAGCTTTGGGGTGACCTCAGTGGGGCCTTGCAGGGCCTGAAGGAGCTGCAGGAAACCTGGAGAGAGACTGGACAAGGGATGGAGGGCCAGGACCCAGGGAATGGCTTCCCAGTGCCAGAGGGCAGGGCTGGATGGGATCTTGGGCAGGAATTGTTCCCTGGGAGGGTGGGCAGGCCCTGGCACAGGGTGCCCAGAGCAGCTGTGGCTGCCCCTGGATCCCTGGCAGTGCCCAAGGCCAGGCTGGACATTGGGGCTGGGAGCAGCTTGGGATGGTGGGAGCTGTCCCTGCCATGGCAGGGGTGGGATGGGCTTTGTGGTTCCTTCCAACCCG
This sequence comes from Lanius ludovicianus, assembly GCA_013397235.1. Lineage (NCBI taxonomy): Eukaryota > Metazoa > Chordata > Aves > Passeriformes > Laniidae > Lanius > Lanius ludovicianus. Next base: position 163,022 of record VYXG01008618.1, on the reverse strand, counting down.
AACCAATCTGGGATTCTTTGAACCTTCTCTCCTGCAGAAATAAAGTTGAGCTCTGCTGTTTGATTTACTCAGGAAAAACCAATATAGTCTTTTCCCTCCAATCCTGGCTCTCCCTTTAAGTTTAAGGAAGGATCCACCAATTGATTGGAGTTTTGGTGTGTCTGCCTTGCTGTAACTAAAATATCTTCCATGCCTGAGCATCCAAGGGGCCAGAATTGGGTTGTCCATAATTAACACATCTCTAGAGGCCTTCACAGCATTAAACACTTCCAACACAGCATCAAATGCCTCTTTTGGGAATCTGAAGAAGACTTTATATTGTTCATTGCACCCCTCCTAAGATGGGAACCCAGAGCTTTCTCCAAGCTCGAGAAATCTCTCACACAGTGACAAGGAGATGAGAAGCTCTGAGTCTGCAGCTATTCAGGTAACTTTGCTCTGTCTCCTCCTTTCAAAGCCTGATTTTATTTCCCAGCCAAGTCCATTCTGGCTGTATCTGTTCCTGGGAACAAAAGGATGCTATTCTTTGAGCTTCATTTGAAATGTTCTTCCATGGTCATTTATGAAAAGCATAAAAATAGCATCAGTCCTGAAGCATGAGACACATCACCAAAAGCTATATATGTATATGAATATATATAAGAATAGATATTTGTGTGTGTTTGTGTGCAGTTTTTAAGGATGACATTCCCTTTTCTTGCCTGGCCATGTGGGGTTTATTTCTGCAAAGGGTGGATTTTTTTTCCAGTCTCACACAAATCACCAGGACTGGGGGAGCTGCAGCTCTGCCGTAACTCTGCCTGTAATTAATAAATCATCTGAAGAGCAGAGAGTAACAGGTCCACTTTGAGGGCCAACAAGAGACTTCTAAGTATAGAAGTCTTTGAAAAATTAAAATCAGAGTCCATTTTGGTGTCCGCTCGCAGCTCCTGGATTTCTGTTGCTCCAATCCATGGGGAAGCTCGAGTTTTGTCAATCTGAGCCCCCCTGCAGCTCCAGCAGATGGGAGTGGGAGCTGGGCACGGCTCCAGCTCCGTGGAGCTCAGGGGTGGACGTGCCCCTTTCCCGAGGATGGGGCTGGTGGCACTCCCAGGGCTTTTCCCAGGCTTTGCTGGCCGGGGAGAGCAGCATTCCCAACCCTGACTCCAGCTGCCTTTGCAGCCTCAGGTTGCAGTAAGTAATTAACTCTCTCTGTTACACTCCTCAATCAAACTGAGACATTCTGGCTGCTTCTCTCCAGTTTTATTAAATAAAACTGGATCAAAAGATCATTTCCTACAAACCCAGTCCTGTCCCAAGGCTGGCCATCCTTGGTGACCTGGGCAAGCTCTCCAGCTGCTCCAGCCGTTCCCTGACACCTCCTGCCCGTCTCCCTGCTGCCAGAACCCAGCTGGAAAGTCACTTTCCTGCCCTACCCTGGCACACTTTGGAAATACACATTTCATTCTCCAAGGCACCTGAGCTACCCACCCCCAGTCACCTGCCTGGGCTGGCAGCTCCTGATTGTCACCCTGTGCCCCCTGACTGCTCCCACTTCTCCCCTGGCACAGCAATCCCAGCTCGGGATGTGCCTGGGAAGGTGCTGGGTGCTTCCTGCCCCCTCCCTGCCCCCCCAAGGCACAGTGACCTGACCAATGTCTCCCTGGGCTGCTGATTTCCCTCAGAACAAGCACTACAAATTCCCTGGGCCTCGGAGGGAAGCCCATTTTTCAGTGCCACTTCCAGGAGGACAGCCTGTCCTTCCTGCAGAGCCATCCCGGCGTGGCAGACAAACATTATGTAAATGTGTGCTCCACAGGCACATCAGACTCGCTTCTCGTGCTTCATTAGGTCATTGGCAGGGAACATCAGCGCAGCCTCTCGGATCTGCGTCCTTCCCATCAGAGGCTGTTTCATGGCTGCTGTCCTGGCTGGGTTTTTTAGGAGAAGGGATTGTTCTTGCTGCTGAGGACTCCACTGGAGGCCCAGATCTCCACATGAGGTGTTTACCCGCTCTGTCTCTCCATCCACACCTCCAGTGAAGCTGCACTGGAAGAGAAGAGAGGAAAAATAAGTGCAAAGGATGAATGGAGTCAACCCCAGGCTGGTCCTGGGGATCACAACACCCTCAGGCCCTTCCTTTTGTCCCCATGGTGGTTCCAGCTCACTTCTCCTTCACTCACAGCTTGCTCCAGGGCTCCAGGACAGGGAGGAGAATGCTGTTCCCAGCAGGCACAGCCCACAGCCCCTGGGAAAGGGCTCATTTCTCCAACAATAAATGCACACAGGATACTCCGTGCAGCAATAACAATTTTCTTAAAAATGAAGTTTCTCTGCCAAAAGTCCTTGAATCTTGCTCTAATGACCCTGTGTCCTGCTGTGCAGTGCTGGCTTCCAGGGGTGCTCCCAGGACGTTCTGGTTTTACAGTGGTTTATGGGGGTGCTGTTATGTGCTGTCTCTGCACAGACCCTGTGGACACTCCCGTATGGATTTCCCAGAGCTCAGCTCCTACCCTGCCTGCTCTGGAGCTCTTCCTCCCAGTCTGCCCAGTCCAAACCAGCCACATCTGCATGGCTGTGTCCTCATGCTGCTCCCCTTCAGCTGGGCACCTTCCATCTCATGAGATTTCTTCCCTGAACCTCTGTCCGGGCCATTTGCACTCCCAATCCATCAGGGATTGAGGAGGAGGTCCAGCACTGTCGGGCATGGAACGCTTTACTCAGAAGGAGCACAGGATGAGTGGTTCCCTCCCATTGCAGGGAAGAAAAATGACAGAAATAATAAATTCTGGCCAANCCTGGCTGCAGGGAGGGCTCCGGGCAGGGCTCTGCTCCGGGGCCCAGCAATGGCACCAGAGCCACGGGCAGGGCCTGAGCCCGGCCATTGCCCTGCCCAGGAGGCAGAACTGCTGCCCTGGGCAGTGCCCAGCCCTGAGCAGGTTGTGCAGAGAGGCCGTGCAGTGTCCCTGGCTGGGGATATTGCAGAGCTGTGTGGGCACACTGCTGTGCCCTGTGCTCTGGGATGGCCCTGCTGGCACCGGGGGAGCCCTGTGGGCCCTTCAGCCTCACCCAGTCTGGGGGCTGGGACCTCTCAGTGTCTCTAAGAACTTGCCCAATTCCCTTTCCTGTGCCTGAAAACCTCTCCTCTCTTCTCCCTCTGACTCTTCCCACACGTTCAGGTGGGGCAGCTGCTCCAAACCCTGACTGAAGACCCTCCCTTGGGCAGGAGACCCTCCCCATGCTCCCAGCACAAGAAGAACCTTGAATATTCCAAGTAATGCTCCTCCATCCCTATATTTAATAATGCCATTCCTTTAAAATATGAAAAGCAGAGGGAATATAGAAGTAAATATAGTGCCTCCATCGCATTATGTAAGTAAATCTGATGCTTACCTGGAAGAAAGCACTGCAGGAATACTAAAAGTGAGTTGTTTGGTTTGACAGAGCACAATGAGCACCTGCCTTCATTACTCTGCTGAAATATGGGCTGCTCCGAGGCATTTTGACAATTATTTGTGTCATGCACTTATTTATTTATTTTGCCTTTAACCCAGCCTAGGTGTGCCAAGGGTTTTGTGGATAAATCCTCACACTGTGTGTGTTTGTGTGTAGGAAGTTGCAAGAGTTCCCTAATTCTTTGTGGAATGACAAGAATCGTTTGTTTGTTTGTTGTTTTTATTTTAATCCTGAAAATGAACATTGGTAATCACTGTTCTGCGGGGAGGAAGCTCAACACATTCCTGCAAACTCTGCTGAAAGCAAGCACGGGAGATTTCACCCTTGGAAAATATTTTGCAAAAAATAAGGCGTGAATTTGAACGCACAAAATCAATTTTTTTTGCATCCTTGGCAGCGAGAGCCTCACTCAAATTCCTATTAAGCTCTGGAAAGGCTGTTCTGTGTCAGGAAAGACAAAGTCTTCCTTGGATTTTCTTCCACAGATGCCAGGCTTCTAATGAAAAACCCAGCAAAACTAGTGGGGTTCAGTGTTCCTTCTGTAGCAAGCTGGTAATTAAAGATTGGGAAAAGGAATCCAAAACCCTAAAAATGGATGTGAGCCAAAAAAATTGAGTTGGGAATGGGCAACGTCCCCAGCCCGAGGGTGTTTAACAGCCCTGTCCCCACTGGTGTCTCTGCAGACCTGGAATTTCCAGGGTGGGCTGCACAGGAGGTTGTGGGGTGGCCATGGAAATCAGCAGCTCCTGGATCCACAGGGGGAAGCAGGACAGGGAATTGGGGTTTATACAGCTCCTGGCAGCAGCAGGATTGCCCTTCCCAGGGGTTGAGGCAACAAGGAGGAATGTGGGGTGCAGCTGGAGCACCTTTGCTTTTAAAAATGTCCATTATTCCTTTCCTTATTTTGGCTAGTGGAGGATATTTCTTTGAGTCAGGAGGGAACAGGAGGGATGCACTGACCAGTGCCGGGCTGGGAGAGCATCTGTGCTGTGTTTGTGTGTGTGAGGGAGCTGGGAAAGCAAAAAATCCTTGGACATCCCGGTCTTCCAGAGGCAGCACATCCACAGGGTCCCAGTACAGGAAGGGAGACGACAGAGAAGAAGGAGAGAGAAGATTTCCAAGGGCTGGAGGGCCAGGACCCAGGGAATGGCTTCCCAGTGCCAGAGGGCAGGGCTGGCTGGGATCTTGGGCAGGAATTGTTCCCTGGGAGGGTGGGGAGGCCCTGGCACAGGGTGCCCAGAGCAGCTGTGGCTGCCCCTGGATCCCTGGCAGTGTCCAAGGCCAGGCTGGACATTGGGGCTGGGAGCAGCCTGGGGCAGTGGGAGGTGTCCCTACCATGGCAGGGGTGGGATGGGATATTCAAGGTCCCTTCCAACCCAAGTCTTCTGTGATTTTGTGATTTTAAGTGCAAAGCTCCTGGAGTCAGTGAGAGGCTGAGGATGGGTCCTGTGGGAGGTGTGGGTGCTCTGGCCTCAGACCATCGCTCCTTCCTGGGGAATGAGCCCCTCCAGACTTGCTCTCCCACTGCTCTGAGTGTTTTCCCGGGATTCTCGAGGCAGGGAGAGCCTTCCCCTCCACCCTCTCCCCATGGGGCAGCAGGTCCCTGCTGGCACAGTGCCCGTGGCTCTGGCTGTGCTGCTCCAGGGCTCCAGGGCACCCTGGTATTGCCTGTCAGGGAGATTGGTGGCATCTGAGCTGCCAAACTTCCCGAGTCATTTCCAAAGCGCCGCTCGCCCGGCCCCGCTCGCCGGTGATGAATGGAGTTATTATATCTGCACAATCTCATCCTGCCCCCCAGCAAAACTCCCCGCTGGCTGCGGCGGGGCTGGGGAGGCACCCGGAGCTCTGAGCACATCTGTCTTGCAGGGAGAGGGAGGATTGAGGGCTGCAATAAGCAGCATTAAATAGCCGAGAGTGCGCGATTACAGCTCGGCTGCTGCGCTCTCCCGGCCGCTCTCCACGGCCTTCCCACCGTCCCTGGGCATCCTGGGCATGGGGAGTGGTTCCTGGAGCTCTCCTCCCACCTTCTGGTGCATCTCAGGGGGGGAAATCAGCTTGAGTGGCCCTGATTTGAGGTGGGGTCACCTCACTGCACAGGCAGGACTCTCTCCTGGTTGGGGGCACCAGTGGATGCAGTTCCCAGGCTCTTTTCTCTCCACCTCCACTTCCCAGCTTTGGGAATGTTCCCACAGAAAAGACCGGGTGTCAGGACCCCTGGTGGAAATGACCTTTCCTCCATGCCCGCTGTAGCACGTGTGCTGCCCAGTAAGAATTGGTTAATGCTCCCAAAACTTTGGGAATGTGAACCATCCCTGGCTGATCCCCACCCGCGGCGTTCCCTCTGCAGCTGCAGCCAGGACGGGCATTCCTGGGACGCAGGAGTCACCCACAGGTAGCAGAAGGGTGCCAGCCTGGAGCAGGACTTGCAGAGCGTGGCCTGGAGCCCCAAAGGATGGGGCAGGAGCTCCTGGGCTCCTCCAGCTCCCGTGGGGGTGGTGCCGCCGAGGGAAGGGATGATGTGCGGGTCGGGATTGGGGTTCAGGTGTCCTTAGGGGCACAGGGACAGTGACCAGGCTGTGGCACTGGCACAGGGTGCTCAGAGCAGCTGTGGCTGCTCCATCCCTGGAAGACCGGGCTGGACGCTGGGGCTTGGAGCAGCCTGGGACAGTGGAAGGCTGCCCGTGGAATGAGATGAGATTTAACGCCCTTTCCATTGCATTCCATGATTCCGTGGTCCCAGGAGCCATCAGCGGAGGCGCCGCTCCCCCCGGGCAGTGCCGGTGGCACGAAGGGCGCGGGCAGCGTTCCGGC
>VYXG01008618.1:146118-156701 GCA_013397235.1 Lanius ludovicianus | reverse complement strand
GGAACCTCCGGCCTGCCCGGCCCCGGCCCCGCACCGGGGGCGCGATGCTCCGGTGGAAAGTGTGGGAAGAAGGGCTGGGAAAGGCCCGGCCGCGTCCCCCCGGAGCGGGGGCGCAGCGCAATTCCCACCCCCGGGAACAGAGCGGGGTTAACCCTTGCGGGCTGGGGAGGCCGGGACTGGGGGTGCGGGACGTGACTCGGTGCCTGCCCCGACCCGAACGAGGGGCACTGGGACACCCCTGCCCACCCGTACCCAAGCAAGGGGCACCGGGGACAGCTTTTCCCACCCCTGTCTGTGCCAGGGACACGGCGGCAGCTCTGCCCACAGGAGCGTCCTCACAGTGATGCCACCAGCATCAGCTTCGACCACTCATTAAAAGCTCCGAGTGACCAATCAGCGAGCCCCAGGGAGGGCTGGGAAAGGCTTTTGCTGTCGTGTCCAGGTGGGATCAGAGGCTGGAAACCCAACAAGGCACTTTCTCATCCTGGAACAGCACCAAAGCCCCCGTTCCTCCCCGAGTGACAGCCCTGCCAAGGCACTGTCACACATTCCCAGGCAGCATTAGAGAAGCAGGGAGCGATGGCAGCGAATTTGCATTAAAAATGGTCACGTTGGCATTTGCTTGGTGCTGAACACCGCTGCTCTTCAAAGCAGCACACATTTCACAGGGAAAGGAGAGGAAGGAGCGCACTGTCCCAGGTATGAGACCGATGCCTTTGTCCCGAGCAATTTTCATCTTAAGAATAAAAGAACTGCATAAAGGAAAATACTGCTGAGCACGTTGGTTTGCAATTTTCCAGCCTTTAAAGGCTGGTCCCATCACTTTCCTCCCAGAGAGGTTTGTTCTCTGGCCCCTGAGGACACTGTTTCCTTGCCAGATCCTAATTTTCAAACCTCAGCTCTTTCAGCCCGTTCCAATAAACATCACAAGAATGTTGCTAAATAGGGAAAGTGCTTTTTTTTTTTTTTTTGTTCTCCTTAAGCCTTAAGAAGGAGGGAAAGATTTTGTTAAATGTTAAAAAAAGGATTTCTGCGGGCTGAAGGCGCTGTTTATCCAAGCAGAGAGGGTTTGGAGAGGTAGGGAAGGGTTAAACCTCTTGGAGCTGGGGAAGTGGGTCTGGATAAGGCTGGAAAATCAAGGAATGTTGGTAGTGGGGGTGGAATGAGTGGGATGTTTGCAGTGCCCCTCTGTATGCCAGCTCTTCCCAAGGATGGGCTGAAGTGCCCGCTATGGGATGAAAATGCCCACCACCACCAGGTTGTTTCAGGCTGTTTCAAGGCTCTTGTTTGTCCTGTCCCTCATTCCAACATCCCTGCTCCATCCCCACTAGGCCAAAGCTGTGGCTTTGGGCATGGGGAGCAGACTCTGAGCCTGCCTGAAGAATGCCACACTTATTAGTGATTATTTTAATGGAGTGAAAGCTCATCAGTGGCTCTGGAAATGGAGAAGCTGCTGGAAAGCTCTGAGTGCACTGAGCTGGGCGCTCTGGGGTTGGCTGAGGGACCCTCTGTGGCATCACTGGGGTGGCTGGGGAAGCCCAGCTTCATTCTCTGGAATGTTCCAGCAGCTCCATGGGTGAGAGAACCCCCAAAAGGAGCCACTAAAGCTTTGAGAGAAACCAAAAACCCTGGAGCAGAAGATGCTGCTGGAGCTGCAGGGCTTTGCCCTCTCAGTGGGAGGGGAGAGCTGAGTTGGTTGGGCTGGAAAATTCCTGAGATTTGCAAGTTAAAGAGAGACAAATGAGTTGTAAGAGGTCGGTGCTTTCCTGGGTCAGGGGTTTTATCCAGCGACAGCTTCCCTGCTTGTTCCCAGGATGTGGAAATTTGGCTTTTCCTGCCTGAGCTGATGAGGTTTCCTGGCTCCAAGCGTGGCCTGGGAACGCCTGGAAATGCTGGGAAGGGTGGAGGGTTAATCCAGGGGTAACACCTGCATCGAGGGTAACCACGCATCCCGAATTTTGTGCCCACAGCGTTGGTTTAATATGCTCACACACCTAATGAAAATAATTTGAATTTCATGCAAAAATAAGGATCATTTTGATCCCTGCTCCAGCTGCCCATTCCAGCAGATCCCAGAACCTGGAATTCTGTTCCTAAATTCCCCACCACAAGATGGAACCTCATTTTAACTCGTGGTTTTCTTTCCCTTTTTTTCCTGCTCCTCTATTTGCAATTTCAGTCAGCCGAGCGCTTGCCACGCACTGAGACATCCCTTTAACTCCCTTTCCTGGATGTAATTTCTCGGAATTTTTGTGAAATCCATCTGCATGGATCCCAGTGCATACAAATCCAATGACACCATTCTAATCAGCCTTAAATGCTGCAGCAGCCCGCTCCCATTTAAGCTAATAGCTCCCAGCAGGCAAAGGTTGTTATCCTTTATGGACCAGCCCTCTGGGGAGCCACAGGGAACAGCTTGGAACAACAGGGAATGCATTTGGAAGTTGCCAAACTTTACTTACTGCCTCGCAGGGCCTTGGGATTTGGTGGTTTTTAATTTTTTTTAAATTTATTTTCCCTTCCTTACGTGCACGGCAAAGCTTTCTGAGCCTTGGTGTGATCGTCTAAAATGGGAATTTCGGTTTGTGATCTCAAATTCCCGGCGTTATCGGCCCTCACCTGCGTGGGCACCTGGAACATCTTGGATTATCTGGTTTTTAGCAGAGGAGAAAACTCGAGGGACCTCCAGCCTGAGAAATCCCAGCGAGCTGTGGGGATTCACGTGGCCTTCCAGGCAGGGAGGTTGGAGGCAGAATCCTTGGGAATGCCAGAGCTCTGCTAACAGGTTTGCAAATGGAGGTGCTTTGCTCTAAAAGGGGATATTTATTGGGTGTGCAGGTGGAATGAAAACAAGCACAGATGGGGGATAAATCTCCCTGAGCAGCACTGCAGCACTCTCAGATCCTTCAACATCCAGATTTTAGCACCTTTAGGCCCTCCCAGCAGCTCTGGGGGTGGGACAGGAGGCCTCACCCAGCACAGGAGGAGCTCCTGTCCAGCCACTGCCTTTTCCAGCTGCCTGGAATTTCCCAGGGTCTGACACTGAGGCTTCTCCACATTGGTCTGTGCCCAAATGTTGGGTCAGTAATGAGGAGAGGGGGTTTGGATGAAAGGAAAATATTTCATGGAATTCCAGAATCACTGAGGTTGGAAAGACCTCCAGGATCATCAAATCCAAGCTGTGCCTTGTCCCCAGCCCAGGGCACCGAGTGCCACCTCCAGCCCTTCCTGGGACACCTCCAGGGATGGGCACTCCAAACCTCCCTGGGCAGTTCCAAGGCCTGAGCACCCTTTCCATGGGGAAATTCCTGCTGGTGCCCACCCTGCCCCTGCCCTGGCCCAGCCTGAGGCTGTTCCCTCTCCTCCTGTCCCTGTTCCCTGGGAGCAGAGCCCGACCCCCCTGAGCCCCCTCCTGTCAGGGACTTGTGCAGAGCCACAAGGTCCCCCCTGAGCCTCCTTTGCTCCAGGCTGAGCCCCTTCCCAGCTCCCTCAGCCCCTCCTGGGGCTCCAGCCCCTTCCCAGCTCCGTTCCCTGCCCTGGACATGCTCCTCGAATTTCTTTGTACTATCAGAAGTCCTGTCTGGGAATATCCTGGAGAGTGTCAGGAAAAGCCATTTCATGGCACATTTCTCGTGTACAACACCTCAATCAAATGCAAAATCTGCTCAGGGCAGCAATGACTGAACCTGGTTTGGACCCACAAGTTCAAAGGTGGGTGGGGAGCTGCCTGCCCGGAGAAAATTTGGGCACCTCACTCTCCCAGCTTGGCTGGAGATGCCTCTCTGTGTTGCCTGCTGCATCCTGGGCTCCCAGAGAGCATTCCTGATGGGCTCTGGGATCTGGGGCTGGTAGCCTGAGGGCTTTGCCTGCCCTGCAGAGGATCTGCAGCCTGGCTGGGGCTCAGTGTCCAAACCAAGCTGTTGAAGCCTCCATTCAGCCCAGCTCTTTCCAGAGCTGAGGGGGAAAGAAACGAAAATGGGGTATTTCCATGGAAATCCTTCCTGGCTACAGGCTAATTCGGACCAGGGAAGGAGAGGATCCATCCCAACTCCCTGGAGGAGCCTGGGAGCAGGGAGGGCAGTCCCAGCAGTCCAAAGCTCCTGCATTGTCCTCTTCCCTGCCACCAATCCACACAAAGCTGGCCGTATTTCAACCTCCTGTGCCCACCTAAACTTTGTGGCTTTATTTTCACCACAGGCTCTTTGTTCCTGGATGCTCTGGAAAGGGAATTAGTGCCTAATCCTTCTATATGTGACTCCACGCTTTGCATATCATCCCTGTGTCCCTTGTCCCCAACATCTTCCCTTTTGTGACGAGCTGAGCTCGTGTCTGAACTCCTCCCTGATCCTGGAAGGTTTTTTCCTCCTGTCCTGGGAGATTACAACTAATTCAGTGCGCAGCCATGCATGCCAAAATTTAAATAATAAATCATCTCTCCCTGCCAGCAAACACCCCCGGACACCACGGCAAAGCCCCCCTTCTTCCCGGGAAAATGGGGCTCTGCCTCAGCCTGAAAATTCTGGGAACTGGGCACTGGGGGTGCCTCCCACCTGCCTGCACATCCCCCTCCCTTCCCTGCTTGTCTTGGCTCTGCTCTGAAGGAAATGATTGCATTGGGATGCTCCAAATGCCAGGGCAGGGAGCGGGGGAGCCCAGAGGAGCCAATGTGGGGCAAGGATTGGAGGGAAAAACGGGAGCAGGGAACAAAACCTGGGGTGCAGGAGGCTGAGAGTCGGTGTGTGACCCACGTGCCAGTGTGCTAAATTCCCCTCTCCACCAGCGTGAAAGGGTTTTATCCCTTAACCAACACCGTGGTGAGAGGTTTATTCAAGTAGAAAATTTTTAATTGCATTCTCTTGTAGTCAAATATTAATGGAAGGACCTTGTACAAATAAAAGTGAATAATGCAACAGCTTAGCTGACAACATTGTTTCACATTCATTGCAGATTGTGAACCTTCATTAAAATGGATTATTTTTGCTTTGGAGATTTAACCAGCAACATGACTTTCCCCTCTCGCTGGCCCTGTTCTGCCTGAGCCCGCAGAGAGCTTGGGCCAAGGAGGAGCTTGCAAAATTAATTCCGAAAGAAGAGGCTGAAACTTCCAGGACGTGAATTCTCCTCATCCCCTCGGCTCAGAGGAGAGTTCAGCATGGAAATCATCAGGCAAGGGGTTGGAACAGACCCTGCCATGAAGGAGGGCACGGGGGAGTGGGGCAAGGCTTGGGAAAGGCAGGGAAGGATCTAAGCTGGAAAGGAATCTGAGGTGTTCCCAAACCCAAAGGGGTCAGAGGGGGGCCTCTGATTTAGGACAACAGCTCCACCACTTGGGAGGGTCAGCTGCTCCTTCTGGGCCAGCCAGGACAGCCTGAGGGGTCTGAGGGCATCTCTGGCTCAGCCCAGGCTGGAGCAATCCTGGTCAGAGAATCCCAGAAGGGTTTGGGTTGGAACAGACCTTAAAGCCCATCCCACCCCTGCCATGGCAGGGACCCCTCCCACTGTGCCAGGCTGCTCCCAGCCCCAATGTCCAGCCTGGCCTTGGGCACTGCCAGGGATGCAGGGGCAGCCACAGCTGCTCTGGGCACCCTGTGCCAGGGCCTGCCCACCCTCCCAGGGAACAATTCCTGCCCAAGATCCCATCCAGCCCTGCCCTCTGGCACTGGGAAGCCATTCCCTGTGTCCTGGCCCTCCAGCCCTTGTCCAGTCTCTCTCCAGGTTTCCTGCAGCTCCTTCAGGCCCTGCAAGGCCCCACTGAGGTCACCCCAAAGCTTCTCCTCTCCAGGCTGAACAATGCCAGCTCTGGCAGCCTTTCCTCCCAGCAGAGCTGCTCCAGCCCTCTGCTCATCCTGGAGCCTCCTCTGGCCTGGCTCCAGCAGCTCCAGGTCCTTCCTGTGCTGGGCCCAGGGCTGGGGCAGCTCTGCAGGTGGGCTCTCACCTGAGGGGGCACAGGGGCAGAATCCCCCTCCCTGCTGCCCACACTGCGGGATCTGCCCAGGGCAGGGTTGGTTTCCTGGGCCACCACAAGGATTTTCCCCACTCCCAGCTCTCTCTGCTCTGCCTGTGCTGTCCCAAAGCTTTGGGGCCTCGGTGCCTGCAGTGCCCCCTCTCCTCCTGCAGCCCTGGGTCCCGTTCCCAATCCCAGCTCTGTGACCGTCCCCATGGAATGTCCCAGGCAGCTCCAGCAAATCCTCTCTGCAGGAAGGGATCCCAGATCCACGGCAGCTCTTTAAACCTCTCCAAGGTTGTGGCCCAAGCCATGGGAGCAGCCTCACATGGGAATCACGAGGCCGGAGGCTCCCTCAGGAGCAGGAGAGCAGCTCTGCAGCCCCAAAGCATCGCTTTGCTCCCGAAAATTCCAGAGTGATGCAACCCCAGTGCTCAGCTGGCCCCAGCATTGTGGTTTTGTGGGGGCACGAAGGAGCTCCCACGGATTGTCCCAAAAAACCCTTTCTGCTTGCTCATCTGCATATTGCTCGGCTGGGAAGTGGAAGCTGTTCCTGATCTCTCCAGCCACGTTTTCCTCGTGCCTAACCCGGGATTAATTGGGTTTGGAGCTGTGGCTGTGGGAAGGCTCTGATGTCCTCCAGTGCAGTTTGACTCCCGAGTTCCTTGGCAATTCTAATTCCTCGCTTACATTTCGAACAGTAATTCCCTGTTATTTTTAGTCCTAAAACATTATGAACATAGAGGAAACCAGACACCTACAGAAGTTGCCCCTGTGCAAAATTATGAATGATTCAAAAGTGCTGTCGCAATTGCCAAACTCTCCTGTTCTAAAAAGCTTTGTAATATTCACAGTATGGGCTTGGCTGGCTCCTGAGCAGTGCAAAACACTCGGCAGAAATTAATTGTCGAGCCTTGAATTTACCCTCAGGGAATCAAAGATAAAAGCATCGAGATCGGGGGCTGATAAGGAAACCCCACCCTACCCCCTGCGCAAAGGGAAACGGCTCCTGCCTCAGTTTCCCTCCTCCAGCATCGCTCTGGGGGGTGGGAAAGAGGGAATTTTTGCACCAGGGGATCCTCTTAAAGCAGCTTTAAGGGGTTGGATCGATTAATTTGCCGCCGATATCTCTGGTGCAGGTGTTCAGTGTCCCCATGGAAGTCACCGCGGGGCCACCCGCTGTCACTGGGAGCTGCGGGGTGACCGGGGCATTTAGATTTGTACAAAGGCCTCACTGTGGAGGCAGACGGGCCCCTGACACGGCAGCGCCGAGAGTCCATAAAGCAGCAATTATCCCTGTTATTAGATCATCCCATTTCCAGGCGGAATCCTTTGCCTGTGGAGCACGCAAAGCAAGCCGGTGCCTCTCCCAGCGCCGGGCTAATCTGTGCTAATCCATTATGTAAATCACCCGGACAAGAACCAGAGACAATCGCAGAGATGTCTCGCAAGCATCCGGCGCTCCTTGATGAAATCTGCCCCCCAAACGCCGTGCTTTGGGCTGCGGGGTGCCGGGAGAGCTGTGCGGGAGCAACATCTGCGCTGGGCAATTCGGAGGCGCAGTTTGGAGCCCTGGGGCACCTGCCGAGCTCAGCTTTTTCATGGGGCTGCTGCTGAATCGGTGCCCGAACATTCCCCGGCCCTTTGAAACGAGACCTCTGCCCCCAAAGCAGGTCGTTTTGGAGCAGCTGCTGTCGCCTCGGGGCGATGCTCTCTGCTCGTGGAGTCGCTCCAAAGTGTGGCCCTTGTGACCAGGACCTTCGGGAATCTCGGGGACAATAAAACTTGCCTAGGTCAGGAGACAGAGTGTGGTTTTTTGTTACTTGAAGCCTCTGGCGACATCTCTGTGAGGCAGCAGTGGGGCAGCGGGGGAGATCCCAAAGGGCAGCAGAGCATGCGGGGATGGAATTGCTGACCTCAGGAACAGCAGGTCCGTGCTGCAGAGCTTCTCCTGCACGTCCATCCCGCCCCTGGACACAGCTCAGACACCTCTGAAGGTGCCCAGGTGGCTCTGAGGTGTCACCAAAGGGCTCTGCCCACGCTGCTGGCTCATGTGGTTCTTCCTCACAGACCTTGGCACGGACTCCTCATCGCTGGTTCCTCAGCCCAGACCCCGCGGTGCAGATCTCGAGCAGATAACTACGTGAGGACGCTCTCGTGTCTGCCACGAGGCCTGGCATCAATCCACCGAGATCTGGGCTCTCCTTGCGTTGTGTTCCTTGCTCTCCCATCGCAGCAGGGAGAAGCAAAGCCACAAGGGGATGCCAGATAGATTCTCGTCTCTGCCTGGATTTCTGCTCCTTGGGAGGGAATCTGGGCTGTGGCGATGAATATTTTAGAATGTGGGGCTTGGGAATCTCAGTGGCAACATGTTTGAGCAGCACTCGGCAAAGCAAACACAGCCCTGGCTGTGTCTGTGCTCCCGCTGTCTGTCGGCATCTCCGAGCCGAGCTGCGAGACTGCGCCGGATCCGCGCCTCGGAGCCGGCTCTGCCTCCCCCCGCCAGCCTTTTATTCAAATAAACCCTGGGATAACGACATGCAGGAATCCTCTGCTCCCGCAGTGTTGATATTGCACATTCGGGAGGCACTGCAGAGGGGGTGCATGTGGGCAGAGCCATACGGGCGGTGGCAGCTGCTGCCAGGCTGGCACAGCGGAGCCGCCGCCGCTCCAGACGCTTCCCACAGTCTCTCACTTTGCTCGAGCGCCCAATTCCCTGCCGGGTTTGAGGTGCTGAGCCCGTCCACGCATCCCGGGAGGGAGGATCCAACCAGCGGCGCCGCGCTGGGAGTTATTTCGGGAGAAGCCGCTTTGCTCCGGGCTCATCCCGGCTGGAATTGCTCAGGGATGAGGCGTGGTCCAGCTGCAGGTGTCTGGGGCCTGCTGGTGGCTGTCCCCCGGCTGGGGGTCCGCAGGGACGGCCCTGGGCTCGTGGGATGTTTGGATGGAGGAGACACAGGGGATGCTGGCACCTGGAGCTGCCAGGACACCAGGACACGTCCAGCAGCTCCACAGCCACCTGTGGGAGCACCTGCACGCAGCGCTGGGCACTGCTGGCCCTCAGGACAGCCCTGACCCCAAACCCACAGTGGGGACAGCCACACTGGGGGCTCTGCATTCATCATGGAGCCCAAAGCGACAGGGACACCTTCCCTAAACTGCAAGCCATGTCCTCCCTCCTCATCCCCATTATCCCATCCCCGTCCCCGTCCCCATCCCATCCCGTCCCCATCCCCATCCCCATGCCATGCCATGCCATGCCATCCCATGCCATCCCATCCCATCCCATCCCATCCCATCCCATCCCATCCCATCCCATTATCCCATCCCACCCCATCCCACCCCATCCCATCCCTCTGCAGCCCAGTTGGACCCTTGAATTGCTGCTCGGGGGGTGCCAGGTGTGGAAATGCCTCTGGAGCCCCAATCCCAGCTCCAGGCAGGGGGGCTGGAGGGAATTCCAGCCGGGCTACACTTTGGGGGGAAGCAGGAGAGGGGTGGGAGAGGAGGGAACTCCGGGATGGGAGACCAGAGAGCTCCAGGGGCAGCTGGAGGAGGCAAGAGCACGACTCGGGAAAATTCCGGGTATTTTCCTATGGAAAGGCGCCTCTACTTCCAGCAGGGGTGACAAAGCGATGGAAAAGCAGGAATTCCGTGCCCAGGAGGGGGAACGGCCCAGCCTCCGGTCCCACCTGCAGCTCCCTCCTGAGGCTCCTCCCCCAAGGGGCTTCATCACATCTGGGCTGGGTTTTGCCGGGAAAAGGAATTTTCAGGCCGGACAGGGCTCCAGTGCTTCTGCTTTTTCCATCCTGGCTGAATTTTCAAACAGTTCTCCTAAAAAAATTGTAAAAAAAGAAGGGAATAAAACATGGAAATGATGCTGGAGGCTTTGGAGTTTTGAACAAAACAGATTTTCTTCAGAAAAAAACACCACAAAAACCCACACGAGCAACCCAGAACTGTTTTCAAATCTGTACATGTTTTTTTCATGCAGAACCCTGCAATTTTGGGCCCAAACGATGTTTTTTAACAAATGAAACCTGTGTTTTTTTATCTCTCACACAAAAGAAACAAAAGATCCAAAGGAAATTGTGATAAATTACCCTGGAAATAGGCATTTGCCATGTGCTGACGGATTCTGGAGCATCTTCCAACAGGATTTTCCTGGGATAGCTGCATGGGGCCATCTTGGGCTGGTCCAGTTTGTCCTGTCTGGGTGATGAAATGATCAGAAAACCCCCAAAATTGGCATTCAGGCCAAGCTGGTGCCTCAGTGCAGCTGCACCAACATCCCCTCAATTCCCTTCCCTCGGCTGGGATTTCTTCCTGCTGTCCCAGCTTTGGATTCTTCCTTGTGCCTTCATCGAAACCAGGGGAAATTCCTTAAAAAAGAACATTAAATAAAGCTACGTGGAGAGTTAAAACAAAATGAATGGTGGGGGGGAATTTTTGGGGAATCTTAAAGATTTTCTCTTCCCCAAAGAACCCATAAATAGGGGATGGGAGAAGGATGGGAGAAACTTTGGGTGATCCATTCCCATTGCAGTAACTCAGTCTTTTCCCAACCCATTTGCTATATTCCCATCCCTCTGGGGCAGGAATTTGCACTATTTTAAAAGAAATATTGTTGTTGTTATTA
>VYXG01008618.1:100509-136200 GCA_013397235.1 Lanius ludovicianus | reverse complement strand
GCTCCTCTGCCAATCCCGGTGCCGCAGCCCTGCTCTCACTGGGGATTTGCTGCCCTTTGAAGCCCTGGAACTGGTTGCTCTCAGCGTTCCTCTGACGAGCTCAGCCAAGAGATGGAAGTGCTGGGAGGGAGCCAGAGCAGAGCCTGCTCCTGCTCGAGGGTGGAGAAACAGCAGGGATATTTCTCCATCTCTCCTCCCTCTCTGTGCTCCGTGACACTGAGCAGCCTCCAGAAAAGCCTTTGGAAACTAGGGGCTGCCCTCTGCCTTAAGACAGGCTTTATTTTTTAATCAATAAAAAAATCATTATTTTCATTATTAAAAACGTTTAATATTTCTTTTTAATTAAAAAAAATCTAATAAAATCCTCCCTAAATTTTAACTTACATTTTTTCAAAAAACTTCGGCCTCTAATTTAGTTTTTAATTTTCTAAACAGTTCTGATTTTCTTTTTTTGTTGTTGTTTGTTATTTCCCCAGGGTCTCTTCTCCCACCATAGCTTGGAGTAGAAGTAGGAGGCTTCCCAGACAAACTAGGAATGGTTTGTGTGCCTGAAATTCGGAATTCCTTGAAAAAAATCCCAACATTTCCCCAGATTTTTCCCAAACTGAGTTCTCTCAGATACCTTCACTGAGTGCTCTGAGCTTCCTGATATTGCCCATTCCCTGATCTTCCCTGCCACCACTTTGGGATCATCAATGCACACCTCCTGGTCCCTCCCTGCCCACCACAGCTGTGCCCACACCCCAAAAGGGTGCCCTGGTGTAAATCCCTGCCTGGGCAGGGGGCACCGCGGTCTCCGGATGGCACCGCCCGGCAGAGCCGGTGACTCCCCGGAATTCCAGCTGCCCTGGCAGCCGGAGGAGGAGGCAGCAGAGCCATGCTGGCTGTGCCATTGGGAGCATTTTCCCCATGAGTTATTGCCAGGTTAAAGGGTTGTGATGGTGCCAATATCCCGAGCCGGGTTATTGTGTTATTAATGTGAGCCTGTCGCTGGCCATTAGCGCCGTGATCAATCCCCGCTGACAGCGCCTGCTTAGGCTGTCACACTTTGTTTTATCTGCCATCCTTAGACTTTTACTAACTCAGAAATTGCTAATCCAATCTCCTCTAACCCACTTAGGGGAGGACATTGTCTCTGTGCTGCTCAGACGCCGGAGCTGGGCCTGGCCAAGGATGTGCTGCTGGCAGGGGAGGTGGCTCAGGGGTGACCGAGCCAGCTCGTGTTCTTCAGGGAATCATGGAAGGGGCTGGGCTGGAAGGACCTTAAAGCTCATCCCATCCCACCCCTGCCATGGCAGGGACACCTCCCACTGTGCCAGGCTGCTCCCAGCCCCAATGTCCAGCCTGGCCTTGGGCACTGCCAGGGATCCAGGGGCAGCCACAGCTGCTCTGGGCACCCTGTGCCAGGGCCTGCCCACCCTGCCAGGGAACAATTCCTGCCCAAGATCCCATCCAGCCCTGCCCTCTGGCACTGGGAAGCCATTCCCTGGGTCCTGGCCCTCCAGCCCCTGTCCACAGTCTCTCTCCATCTTTCTTGTTGGCTCCTTCAGGGCCTCACCCCCTCACAGGGAAGAATTTCCTCCTGCTCAGGAGAACATTTTGCCTCTGGTACCGACTGAACTCCAGGTGACTCCGTTACCATCACAGGACTGGGCAGAACTGGTGTGAGTGGCCAGGGAGGGAAAGCCCCAGGTGGGCAGAATGGGGGTGTTCAGGAGCTGGGAATGGTGTGGATGAGGTTGGGATAACGCTGTTGGGATTATCCTGTTGGGATTATCCTGTTGGGATAATGCTCTGCACTGTGCAAGAGGAGCCCAGGCTGCTTCCCAAGGGCCCAGCTCCCGGCCTCAGGAACGTGTGACATTCCCACAGATCCTCGTGTGCCATTCCCACAGGTCCACGTGTGTCATTCCCACAGACCCACGTGTGCCATCCCCACAGACCCACGTGTGCCATTCCCACAGACCCACGTGTGACATTCCCACAGATGTGTGACATCCCCACAGACCCACGTGTGCCATCCCACAGACCCACGTGTGACATTCCCACAGACCCACGTGTGCCATCCCACAGGTCCACGTGTGTCATTCCCACAGACCCACGTGTGCCATCCCCACAGACCCACGTGTGCCATTCCCACAGACCCACGTGTGACATTCCCACAGACCCACGTGTGTCATTCCCACAGACCCACGTGTGCCATTCCCACAGACCCTCGTGTGTCATTCCCACAGGTCCACGTGTGTCATTCCCACAGACCCACGTGTGTCATTCCCACAGACCCACGTGTGCCATTCCCACAGACCCTCGTGTGTCATTCCCACAGGTCCACGTGTGTCATTCCCACAGACCCACGTGTGTCATTCCCACAGACCCACGTGTGCCATTCCCACAGACCCTCGTGTGTCATTCCCACAGGTCCACGTGTGTCATTCCCACAGACCCACGTGTGTCATTCCCACAGACCCACGTGTGCCATTCCCACAGACCCTCGTGTGTCATTCCCACAGGTCCACGTGTGTCATTCCCACAGACCCACGTGTGTCATTCCCACAGACCCACGTGTGCCATTCCCACAGACCCTCGTGTGTCATTCCCACAGGTCCACGTGTGTCATTCCCACAGACCCACGTGTGTCATTCCCACAGACCCACGTGTGCCATTCCCACAGACCCTCGTGTGTCATTCCCACAGGTCCACGTGTGTCATTCCCACAGACCCACGTGTGTCATTCCCACAGACCCACGTGTGCCATTCCCACAGACCCACGTGTGCCATTCCCACACACGTCCAGGCTGCTGGCCCAGGAATTCTGCTGCAGTTCTGTGCTCACACCCAGCAGCTCCTTTTTGCTCCCTGGCTCAGACAGTTTTGTCTCCTCAGCTCCTGCAGCCGCTCCCTCCGTGCTCAGCCCGAGAGGCTCCAGCAGCGCCCCGAGGCCTGCAAAAGGCAGCTTATCAATAATAAATGATAGCGATTCCCGAGCCAGAAAAGCAGGACCAAGTTCCCGAGTCCCAGCAGCTCCTGGCGCAGCAGGGAGAGCTCCCAAAGGACGGGCAGGGAGGGAGAGGCCGTGCCAGGGTCAGCCCTCTCCATGGGCAGGGAAGCAGAGGGGCAGAAAATTCCCAAATTCCTGCAAGGCACGGCCTCGCTGTGTGCAAACACTGTGGATGTGAGCCCTGCATCCCCCTGGGAGGGCAGCAGGGGTTGATCCGTGCTGAGCTGTCAGCAGCACCAGGGACACCCGTGGCCTTCCCTCCAGCACCTCCAGGCCTCTCCGCAGATCCCGAGCCCTATTTTTAGATTTTCCCATCTCGATGAGGCTCTGGGAAACAGCTTCAGCTGCTGCCAGGGACGGGCCCGCGCTCTCTGCCCGCTGCAATTCCGCGGGTGCCGCGTTCCCAGCGCCCGGCAGCGCCTCACAACCTTTGCTGTGCGGGGCAGTTTCTCTCAGCTGCGGTGACCTGGTGACCCTGCCCGTGTCTGGGTGCCACCGTGTGATGTGCCAGCACCACCCCAGGCTGCTGCTGGATGCATCCAGCACAGGAAGGACCTGGAGCTGCTGGATGAGCACAGAGAGGCCACGGAGCTGCTGCCAGGGCTGGGGCCAGGCTGGGAGAGCTGGGGGTGCTCACCTGGAGAGGAGAAGGATCCAGGGAGAGCTCCGAGCCCCTGCCAGGGCCTGAAGGGGCTCCAGGAGAGCTGCAGAGGGACTGGGGACAAGGGATGGAGGGCCAGGACCCAGGGAATGGCTTCCCAGTGCCAGAGGGCAGGGCTGGATGGGATCTTGGGCAGGAATTGTTCCCTGGCAGGGTGGGCAGGCCCTGGCACAGGGTGCCCAGAGCAGCTGTGGCTGCCCCTGGATCCCTGGCAGTGCCCAAGGCCAGGCTGGGCATTGGGGCTGGGAGCAGCCTGGCACAGTGGGAGCTGTCCCTGCCCATGGTGGGGGTTTGGAACTAAATGATCCTTAAGGGTCCCTTCCAGCCCAGCCCCTTCCATGATCCCATTCCAATGAGTTGTTAGGGAATGGATGATGCCACAGGAGCACAGGGACCATCCAGGGCAGGAGGGACAGGCCTGGAACGACATCCACGAGGGAAACAAAGCAAGAGGCACATTCCATTGGAGCTCCCTGAGTGCCAAATCTGTCCAAACAGTTGCAGGCTGGGCCCTCTCGGGTTGTCAGAGTCACACACGGAGGGAAAGGCACAAATCCCCTCGCAGCTCTGCAGCCTGTGCTATCAACATCCACATCCAGGAGTGTCAGTGGGAAACATCCCAGAGAGGAAGAGTCACAGCACAAGGTGGGGCTTCACAGCCTCCCGTGGGGGGTTGGTACAGCTGGGGAGGTAATTCTTTGTTTTCAGTGGTTTTTAATATCATCATGATGTGAAAACTGAGAATTTCATGTGAAAGGCCCAACTCATCACTCATGTATGCAGCGAATTAATCCATGAGGCAAAGCATTGGCTGAGCCTGATATAATTTTAATTTTGGGCACCACATTTACCCATTTTTTATACCAGGACAGGCTTTCCAGCCACGAGGGAGAATTCCCTCCTTTTCCCAAGGCAATGCACAACTCCTTGGCTGCATCTTGGGTGTAAAAAGAGAAAAACCAATGAAACTGTAAAATGAAAGTGTATGAAAAAAACCCAGACAAACAATGGGATTTCTCAGTGAGAGAGGGAAAAAATGGCCCTGTTGGGGGTGAGATCCACAGGATTGAGATGAGTCATGGAAGGTTTGGCTGTGGCTTCATCCTGCTCAGGGATGGAGCTGTGTCCTCCTCGCTGGAGATTGCAGCAGTTCCTCACTTTCGGGAGACAAAGGCGCCAGCCAACCTTCCCTCCTGCTGGGCTGTGCAGGAGAGCACCATTAATAACCCAGCTCCTGAGCCCTTTTCCCCACAAAACTCGGGCTGTAATGACCAAACCCACAATCTGGTGACAATTCCAGCGTGCCCTCCCTGGCTGGGCCATTGTGCCTGGAGCCCTCCCTCTCCCTGGGAGCTGCGGGAAGGACGAGCACACCTGGAGCTGCTGGCAAAGGACAACAAAAGGTCTTTTTTCCCCCCTGGAATTCTGCAAGGTCTGCTCAGGAGAACGGCTGCGGTGTCACTTTGGGTGTGACAGGACAAGCCCCGTGCTTCAGTCAACAACCAGGGCTAAGCACAGCTCAAGCCCCCGTGTTCCTGCCGGCTTTGAGAGCAGCTTAAACTGTTTAAGCAGCTGCACTGCAGTTTAAGATTAAGCTAGTCTTTTGAGCAGCCTAAGCAGTTTAAAATACTCCAAAGGCTTAACATTAGAGCCAGTTTAAGTTGCTGGAGGGGCTTAAAGCGGGGATGTGCAGCCGGAATCTTCACAGGCTCTGCCACAAACGGCGCTTTGGAGGGTCTGATAAGCCCCGAGGAGCAGGGCATGGATGTTTGCATAGGGCACAGTCCTCTCCCAGCCTCTCCTGCCCTTGTCCAGCCCGGATTTCTGGGTCTGTGCCAGCTGGAGAACGCTCTGCCTTTATCCTGCAGCATCCCAGGAGCTGCTCCTTCAGCCTCAGAGCCAAGAAAAGAGGGAAAACCAGCTCCAGAAACCTTTTGTCTTAAAGCTGGAGAAGGAAGGAGAGACCTCCTGCACTGAGCCCAGCCAGGGTGGAGCAGGAGACTCTGGAGCAGTCTGGAAGAAAGTCCCAGTCTGAGAGCCTGGGTTTGGGAGCCCTTTAAAGCAGGAGGCCTTGGGATGCTGCAGGGCTGCCCTTCAAGGAGCAGGGAGGCTGAGGGAGGCTTAAGCTGCTTTAACTCAGCCTCAGGACTCGCTGCAGCCTTAAGGCCTTTAAGCCCTTGGGTGACACCGAGGGTTTAAGGTCTTAAACAGCTTTAAATGGGGCTTAAAGGCTCGCTCACCTTCACTTGGGACTCCTCCCCCTGGACAGCACCTACCTTGTGCAAGGAGGGCTTGGATCCAGTGGTGCCTCCCAGGAGGGGCCCCACAGCACAGCTTTGGGGTCTGGTCCCCTTTCCTACAGCTCCAGGGAGTGGCAGTGGGGGACAGGCGGCACTGCCATCTCCCCACAGGCTTTTGGTGAGAGGCAAAGCTCTGGCCATGAGGAGAGGAAGGCAGTGGTGTCACCTGGGGGACCTCTCTCTCCCTGCTGCTGGTGACTGAGAGAGTCACAGGGGATTTTGGGGACCAAGCACATTCCCAGAGGGTTCTCTCCCCTGTTCCTGCAGGGTCAGTGCTGGGATAACCCCGTGCTGCTGACAAGAACTTGGCTCTGACACTTCCCCAGAGTGCAGCTCCCAGTTTGGGGTTTGTGATGCTGACCTTGGTCCTGCCTGGGCTCAGATGGGAGGGAAACAACCCTCAAGGGGATTTTAGTGTCCCTAATTCCTTGTGGGGTGGCTGCATCCCACCTCCAGGGCAGGGAGTCAGAGCTCAGGAGCCCCCTGTGCCATGGCTGTGCCTGCTTGTCACCTGCCTGTCCCCTGACCCCAGAGCCACCCAGGGGACACACAGAGCTTCCAGAGCCTTCTCCCTCCCTGCACTGGAGATGTGGAATGCCAGCCTGGAAAAATCACTCTCCAGACTCCTCTGTTATGGAGAGGAGCACCTTCAGTCCTGGGGACAGCCCTGGTGCCTGTGATCTCTGCGTGTGACCAGGAGTCTGCTGGAACTTTTAATTCCATGGATGTGCAGCCCCTGCCAGACCTTCCCAAGGGAGGCTGCACCAGGGTGCAGCACCCTGGAAAGATGGATTTGTGCACACAAAAATCCCAGGATCCCTGAGGCTGGAAAAGTCCTCCCAGCCCATCGAGTCCCAGCTGTGCCCCATCCCCACCTTGTCCCCAGCGCAGAGCACTGAGTGCCACCTCCAGCCCTTCCTGGGACACCCCCAGGGATGGGCACTCCAAACCTCCCTGGGCAGCCCCTGCCAAGGCCTGAGCACCCTTTCCATGGGGAAATTCCTGCTGATGCCCACCCTGAGCCTCCCCTGGCCCAGCCTGAGGCTGTTTGCTGTCACTTGGACACCTCTGAGTGGCATGAGGAGCAGCAGGATCCACAGAAATCCCTTTTGTCTGGGCATCTGGGGAGGCTGCTTTGGGAGGCTGAGGACAGGAGGATTCCTCCCTGGTTGGGTTCCTCCTCCCATGAAATCTCAGGTGAGCACTCCAGGCTAAGACGGAAATGCCCCTGGGGGTGAGGGCGTGTCCCTGGCTCGGTGACATCCATCAGAGCCCCAGCCCACAATCCCCACCCCGGGAAGGAGCATCCCATCAGCAGAGGGGGTCAAAGCAGGGAAAGGGACAGGGAATATTTGGGCCTGCAGGTGGGGAGAGCTCCCTGCCTTGTCCCACTGGGCCTGAGGGGCTGCAAACCCCACAAACAACCCGGGATGTGGGATTTGGGACACACGGCCTGGCCAGCCCCCAGAGTGGGAACTCCATGGACAAAAGGACCTGTCTGGACTGCTGGATGTTCCTTCCCTTCGTTTTGTAAGCTCTGAAGAGGTTGCACCATTTTTTTCCTCAGCACAGGACCCCTCCAATCGCTGTTTTTCCAAAGGCACCAGAAGAGTTTGTGAATTCTGCAGTGCCGTGTCCTTCCCACCCAAAGAGCAGCAATCCAGAGCAGCTGTGAACCAAAATTGCTGCAAAAGCATTCCCAGAGCCCCCCTTTTTTAAAAATGGGAACACAAAAACCAGGCCTTGCAAATCTGCACCTGGCAGGGCCTCGTGTGCTGCTGCAGCAGGTGAGGACCCCTCTGACAAATGCCACGTTGGATTTTTCCAACCCATCTCTTCCTCCTGCCTATGGAATTTAAGCGTGGAGCTCTCAGCCCAGCTGTGCTATCACAGAGTCCTGGGAGAGGCAGCTGAGTCAGGTCCAGATTGATTAGAGCTGGTTCTAAATTAATTCAGCAGGGAGGGGCATGGAGGACCTGGGAGTCGCTGCTGTATTTTGATTTTTCACGCTGGGATTGTGCTCTTGATGTCACTGTTCCAAATGCTGCACTTGGAAGTGCCCATAATATCGAAAAATGTCTTTGTTATCTAAATAAAAGGTTGCATTTCAGGTAAAAGAGGGGTTTAATAACAGTAATTTTCCCTTCACTCTGCTAATTTGGCCGGCTGAAAGGAGCAGCTTTTGTGCCGTGAGGCTGCACAGGAACACCGGCAGCCCCTGGCTCGCTCCCTGCTTTTGCAAACCAAATTTCTCATTCAGGTGCCTCGGTGTGGATGGAATTTGGGCTCCTGGGTTTTTAATTCCTGTACTTTTAGCTGAAGCTAATGGGTTTTTAGGGCAGGGGAGTTCTTCTCCACATGATTTGTGGGGTTTCTCAGCAGGATCAGGACCATTTTCACCTCTGGAATCTCCCTTGGAGGGGCAGTGAAGTTTCCCAGACATGTCCTCAACAAGGAGACTTTACTTGTGTTTAAATCCTTTATCTGTTCTGTTCATCCCAATTTAAACCCAGACCTTGACAAACACTGGGAAAAACAAGAGATTTGTCAGGGATTTTGCACCCATCCGCTGTGGGCAGAGAAAGCTCGTTAGCTGCTCCCTAATGAGCCAGCCAGCAAGGCCAGGAAACCTGAGACTAAAAAGAAGCCAAGATGGAGCAGAATGAAACATTCCTGTTTTCAAAGAGGGAAAATTGGGAAGGGCTCAACAGAACAGACCCAGAAGGGCTCTGTGTGTTCAGCCCCACAAAACTTCCTCCTGTTTTCCTGTTCTCCAGCTGCTCCCCAGGAGCTGCCCCGGGCCCAGCTCCCCCTTTGCCAGGCAGGAGATGTGGAGCTGGAGGAGAGGGATAATGGGGAAATTGGATGTGGTGGCTTCCTGGGATACTCCCAGCCTGGTTTGTGTGGTTTTTAGGATGTAACTGCCAGGAATGAGGTGTTCCAAGAGTGGCTGTCCCTGTGCTCCTGCTGGGCAGGAGAGAGGCAGGGGCTGGGCTGAACGGGGTGCAGTTTTTCCAGGTGCCTGAGTTTTCCCATAGATTTCTCCCCCTGGAGCTTGAGGGACCCACAGGAGGCCCCAGCTCCAGCACATTTGGGGTTTTCCCAGAGAAGCCGCAGCCTCTGCTGGACCTTCCATCCTTCCCATCTCTGATCCCCAGCCAGCACCACGGATCTGGTGCCCCAGACCCCCCAAAAACCTGCAGGGCTGTCCAGCCCTGGGCAGGGCAGCAGTGTGGGATCCCCTCCCGCCCTGTCCGTGGTGTCAGACCCCACTCCCTGCCCAGCCCGTGCCGGGTTTGGTGTCCCTGCTGCCCCGGGATGTGGTTGCCATGGCAATCCGTGCCCGAGGTCCTGTGGGGAACAACGTCCCCAGCTCCTTCCCTGCTCCTGCTGGGCAATTCCTGCATCCTGAGGAGATGCTCCCCTGCAGCCCCTCACACTTTCGTCCCTGTTTCACCTCCAGGCTGCTGCAAAAGTGTCACTGCCGAGCAGGATCAGCTGAGGAGGGGCATTTTTGGCTTCCCAGAAATGTTACAGAGATGTTCTCTGATAACATCACAAAAAAAAAACCCCTCACCCACGCAAGCTGTGCATGAGCAGAGTTTCTGAACCCATTTTCTAATTGCTCTCTGTCATTAAGAAGGATCAAAGTGAGGCTGAACCATTTGGAAACGTGTCTGGAGCCGGAGCCCATGAGCTTTGTCTCCTAACAGACATTTAATAGGTGGCTGATTAATGTGAAAGTGCTGCTTCCCTCAAATATCAATATTAACTTGAACTTTGCCTTAAGTAAGCTGGAGGCCACATTTGAAAAAGGAATGTGTTAAATAAAAACCAGCCATCCCCACTGGAAGCTTCTCCTTTGACTCCTTCTCGTTGCTGGCCCTCAGGTAATGACCTGAGCCTGTTTTTCTGCCCACGGAGGCACAAAGGGAGCTGTAAGTCCTGGGAAGCTGGATTCCCAATTCCTGGGGCCAACAGCGGGGTGGGAACGCACAGGAATGGTCGGGCACGGGGGATCAACGGAGCTGCTTCATCCCCACCCACACCCAAAACCCACTGCAGATATTCCATCAGGAGAGAAATGACTCCAGTAAGGAGCCTGCTGAGCTGCCTGCCAGGGAAAGCTGCATTTCTGTGGCCCAAAGAGCCTGGTTTTATTCCCTTTTTCTGCCCCATCCTGGGATCCTCCCCGTGTGCTGCTGATCCCTTGGCTGTGGGGTGTTTTTCTCTGTTATTAATGAACTGCCAAGCCCGAAAATAAAATGGAGCCGGGTGTACCTGCATAGAAGAGAGCTGATTTAATTTGCTTTAGGTTGCTCAGTTTGTGGGGAGGACTAACTCCAAAACCCTTCCTCTTCCAAGGAAAAGAGCTGCTGCAGCAGAGGAGCTGGGGGAAGCATGGGAAAAGGGGAGGAAAAATTGGCTTGGACCACTTCAAGGGGGTAAAATGAATCCTGTGTGGGAATGAATCCCCCAGGGCTGGATCCAGGCCTTGGTGGCTGTGGGGTGATCAGGGGAGCCTGGGCAGGTTCCTGCAGGATTTAGGGATGGCAGCTGAACCCCAGAAAACAGGGATTGTACTTCCAGAATAAACCCCTCAGCCCTGATCCCTGGGGAGCCCGGGCTGAGGGGGGTGGGGCAGGCTGGGTCCTGCAGCCTCCCAGCAGCATTTCAGGAGATTAAATTTGCTGCCAAAATGGACATCAGCTGAATTTGGGAAGGAATTGGGAGCTCTGCTTTAAGGACCTGAGGGGAAGGAAGAGGTTTTATTCCACTTCCATGGAGGCTTCCACAGCACAGAGAACAGCTGGAGAAGGAGCCTCCTGCTCAGATGGGAGGGCAGGGGCAGCTCCATTCCATCCCAGCTGGTCCAGGGCAGCAGATCCCTGTCCTCGCTCCAAACTCCCTCCCATTCCTTACAAGGAATACCGAGGTGGTGCCTGAAATATTCCCAAACACAGGGAAGCTGGGAAAGCTTTGCTGCCATCAGGGGCCTGGGGAGGGCAGCCACAAACGGGCTCAGTATTCCCAAATCCCAGAACAGCTGAGCTTGGAAGGCAGCTCTGGAGATGACCTTGCCCAACCTCTGCACAGGCAGAGTGACCCAGAGCTGATTTCCCACATCCAGGTGGGATTTGGGAATCTCCAGGGATGGGAACATCATAAGCTCTCGTGGCCACCTGTGAACTCCAAGTGTTCAATGCCCTTCCCAATAAAATCTTCTCACATGAGAGAAAATTCCTGTATTTCTGTGTGTGCTTGCTGCCTCTGGCTGGTCACAGGGAACACTGGGAACACTGGGAATATTGGGAAGACAAGGCTCCCACCAGCTCATTTCTCCAGCCTGTGGATGTCCCTCTAAGGGACAGTTTGCCCATCAGGTGTGTTATGGAATCATGGAAAGGTTTGGGTTGGAAGGGACCTTAAATCCCACCCAGTGCCCCCCCTGCCATGGCAGGGACACCTCCCACTGCCCCAGGCTGCTCCCAGCCCCAATGCCCAGCCTGGCCTTGGGCACTGCCAGGGATCCAGGGGCAGCCACAGCTGCTCTGGGCACCCTGTGCCAGGGCCTGCCCACCCTCCCAGGGAACAATTCCTGCCCAAGATCCCATCTAAGTGTCCCCTCTTTGGGCTGAAATCCTGTCCCTGGGGAACAGGACCTGCTGTCCCACCCACTGCACCCGCTCCTCCTGGCCACAGGAGGACACAGGGACCTCCCTGGAAATGTTTTCTCCCTGCACAACCATTCCAGGGCTTCCAGTGGTGGGCTCCTGCTGGAGTTGGGAGGGGTGTGATCCCCCTGCAAGGAGCTGGGATGTTTATCCAGGTTTGCTGGGTTCAAAACCACAGGGAGCAACTGCCTGGAGCTGGAAACTGCAGAGCCCACAGTGTGTGAGTGCCATGAGTCCCACAGGAACTCAGGGACAAATCCAGACAGTCTGGCTACAAACCAGTCTGGGGACAACTCTGTGGGATCCCCAGAGCCTGGGAACCCTCATGGGTGCCCTGCAAAGGCAGAAGATGCAAATCCGTGGTCAGAGGAGCAGGAGGTGGGAGCCAAATGAGGGATTCCTGTGCCTGGAGAAGGAATTCAGCAGGTGTGGATCCTCTCCTCCTGCAGGAATCAACAGAGATGGCCTGGACTGAGCCCTCATGTCTCTCCTGGGGTCCAAGGTGGGAAGAGCCTGGACCAGGATGTGACTTCCTCATGGGAACGGTGCTGGCTGAAGCAGCACAAGAGCGTTCAGGAGTCTGGAGAGCATCTTCTGCAGATGATGCCTTAGGTTTTAACCCTCATATTTTTCCAATCCTGCACTGCCCAGTGTGTAACTCTGAAGTTTCCTGCAGCCTGTTCACTTCTGCTCTCTCGTGCCCAGCAGACACAACAAAGCCTCTCCAGGCCTGCTCTTCAAGGACACCCAGACTGTCCTGGGCCCAAAAAGTATAAACCAAAAGCCTCTAAAGGGGGGCAAGTCTGGGGAAATGACATCATTAAACTGAAGCTTTAACTGGAGAATTATCCTTGATGATGCCTTTTCCTGGTCTTAAAACCAAGAGTCAAACCCTATTAGAACCAACCAAGCCGAGGTGTCCCTAAACACCACACAGGTCAGTGGGATTGCAAACCTCATCCCAGGAAAGCAGACAAAGACTCTGGAGTTTAAACCTCCCCAGGAGAAAGGGCAGCAGATGTATCTTGGCCATCAGGATTAGGATAAAGGGATTACAGCACCTGCTCAGTCCCTGAACTTCAAAGGCTCGTGGCACTCACACTTTTCGATGTATCCCAGGGTAATTAAGCAAAGCAACTTTAAAAGAAAGGAATTTGGGCAGCCTGGAACTCCTGGGGGGGTTCCTTGCTGGAAAAGCTCAGCCACCATCCCTGCTGGGAGGTTCAGGCTCCTGCTCCACCCCGCTGCCTGCTCCTGCTAGGTCTTCTCCCAGCTCTCCGGGTGTGGGGTGAGGAAGGGGCCGGAATTCCTGCAGGGATGGCTGCTCCATGGGTGGGTGCTGCTGGAACCCCTCTGGCCACGTCCAGGACGTGCAGCAAACCTGCCAGGAGCAGTCACTGGTGATGGACAAGCACATTTTGGGAACCCCTGGGATCAAGATGAGCTCTCCATCACTTGTGAGCCCCTCCTGGACCAGGAACGTGGCAATGCCAGGACCTCCAGGACCTGCTGCCCTCCTGAAGCTGCTCCAGTGGGTGCTGGGTTCAGGGTTCATCCCTAGGCTGGGAAAACAGCTTTTCTGGATGATTCCTGCTTCCCCGGCTGGCTTGCAGGGGGCAGAGGCAGCGTCCTGCTGGGCTCTCTGTGACTCACTGTGCCACCCACTCCCCGAGGAACGGGAATGTTTGGGCTTTAACAAGCGAGCCGAGCCCTGGAAATTGCTTGTGGAGTATTGATTGGTGTCCAGGCTGCAGGGAAAAGGGATTTTCAGTCATTAGCTGGGAGATGTCAGAGCTGTGGGACTGATCTGAAAGCAGCACAGAAATAGGAATTATTCTTCTTGGTTTGTTTGGGGGTTTCATTCCCTTTCCATCGAGCCTCGGCTACCATTTACAGGAGTCCAGCCTGGATGCTGCCACCGAGGGGGAAGTGTGGAAAAGCAGCACAGCCACACCCAGAGCAGAAAAAAATGGGAATTTTCTTATCCCACGTGTCCACACGACATCTGTGGGCACCTGGAGGTAATGGGCTCCTCCTTCTACCCCAGTAAGGGCAGACTGGTGCAACTGGTACCCCAGGGAGCAATCCCTGCCTCCGTCCCTCCCTCAGGAATGAGTCACGGAGCGCTCATGTCCGGCTCCTTCCCGAGCGCTCGCCTCGCTCCAATTAGGCAGGAAAAATGTGTGGAAATGGAAGGAGCTGTGGGTAATTTCCAGCAGTCGGGAACTTTCCTGCTCTGCTCCCAAGGTGGTTGAATTCCAATCGATCTGTGGATGTGGAGCTCACTCTGCACACCTTCACTTCACGCCTCCCAAAATATTTTGGCACTGTCCACATGCCCGTTGTTCCCACCGGGAGTGGCAGGGGCAGAGGAAAGGGCTCAGTGTCCCGGCAGGAAACATTCCCAGCTCCTGTTGGCACATTCAGCCGAGCATTCCCACCTCTGCCCGGCCATTCTGCACTTTTTTAGGATCTGCTTTGGATTCCCACCTGCAGCCTGCTCCAGTGTTGACTGGTGGCCGGCATTTCCTCCCAGAGGTCATGGGAAAACACAGGGATACAGAGCTGGTCTTCAGGAGAGACCCAAATCTGCTCTGAACAGGCAATTCCCAACCCCACAGCCAGCAGCTCCTCTTTAGGATCTGAATCAGGGCGTTAGGCAGAGCCAGCCAGTTTTCCCTGTCTCCAAGCCTGTATCCCACAGGGATCCTGTGGGATTTCAGGGTCCCTTCGGAGCTCTGATGCAGCTCTGTGCCCCCTGGAGCCCCCCGGAGCCATCAGCAGGGATGGGCTGCAGGATCCAGAGCCATCCCAGCCCTCCCAGGACACCTGAGCTCTCTGAAGCTCCTCCAGTGCAGGCCTGGAGATCATCCCACCCCTCAAATCGTGTTGCCCCATATTTCTCCTGGAATATCCTCCTCACCATCCCTCAGGAGTGACTCGGGATGGCTCCTGCACCCGAATGTGCCTTTTCCCGCAGCATCCCGGGCTGTTTTGGGGAGGGGATTGCAATTCCCCGGTGCTGCCGTGCAGGTTTGCTGCTCACCCCTCGGGGCAGGAGCATTCCCAAGCTCTGCAGCTCCCAGAGCCTTTCTGCAGCACCCAAACTCATCCCGAGGGGCAGCCAGGCATTCCAGCTCCCTGCCAGCCATCCCTGGGATGCACGGACACAGGGAAGGAAGGAAGGGAGGGAGGGAGGAAGGTTGGGAGCACCTCTCCCTCCCCGAGCCACACTGCCAGGGCAGCCTTCAGTGAAATATCCATAACTCCTGGCTATCAAAAAAATAAATCCAGCCCAAAAGTGCCAATTCCTGGCCTGCACGTGCCCCCCTCCTGGCTCCCCCTCAGCCCCACGATCGATCTCTGTTTAATTAAACCCTGGCAATGACTCTCACGTGGGGGCAATTCTGCTGACTCGGCCACTCGGGGATTTTTATGCATCTCTCCCTGCTTTGCTTTTCCATTAACTTATTTTTCCCTTTGTAATAAGGGCTTGTCAGTGTAATTTATCCAGCGGCGCGGGAAGCACGGCCAGCCCGGGGAGCCATTCACAGCTTGCCAGGGATAAACACAATTACACATTTTTAAATGTCAGCCTTCAGGAGAAGGAATGGAAAAGGTAAACTCTATAAATTGCAGAGAGACTCACGCACACAGAGAGTGCTGCTCCCTCTTTGAGGAACTTCCACATCCACAGGCAGGTCCTGCATCCCTGGGATGCACAGGAACAAAGGGAAGGCCTCGAGGAATCCATAGAAAGGGCCAGCAGCCCTCGTGCTTTGCTGCAGAGGGCTTTAGAAGGCAGCTGGTGAAGTGTGGTGGCCTGGCAAGTGTCCCCTCCTTGTCACCCACTGCAGGCCAGATGCAGGGGGAGAGCCCTGCTGCTCCCTGCTCAGCTCCCAGCAGCTGCTTTGATCTCCCGGCGATGAAAAGAGGAGAGTTCAGCTGGATTAAATGAGAGCCACTTACATAATCTGTTTAAAATTCCAGCAGCACACATCCAGGGAAAGGGAGAAGGGGAGGGAGGAGCTGTGCTGCTGCTTCCCCGCTCCTGGTGGGCTTGGGGGTGTGGGGAGCACCCCCAGGTGACAGCGTGGCAGCCACCGGGGCACTGAACCATCCCGGAGGTCTGCTGGGAAGAGAGCAAAGCTGCCATGGAGAGGGCAGGCTCCTAATTACCAGGCCCTACTAATGAGCAGCAGTTTGGGCTCTGTTGAAAGCCACTTTTTGCAGAGGGTGTTGTTTTTGGGGGGTGCTGCACCTGTGGGTTTTGGCTGGGGCAGTTCTCCTGCTCTGAGCCCCGAGCAGGTGGGATCCAGAGCAGCTTTGCTCCTGCAGTTCCCAGCATTCCCAGAAAATCTGAGCTCGCTGAAGCTGGGATTTTGGAGGCCCCACCCCTCAGGTTGTGTTGCTCAGTGTTTCTCCCTGAATACCCACATCTCCACCCCATGGCATCGATTCGGCCTGGCTGCCCCTCATGGCTGCTCCATCTAAAGGTGCCTTTTCCCCAAGCAGCCCGGCTGTTTCGGGTGCCAACACAATCCCTGTGCCTCTCTCTGGGATTTCCCACCTTCCTGGGGAGGGGAAAAGAGAATGGATTGGCAGGGTCTCCTCATCTGGCTCCTTGCAGCCTGGAGGGAAGGAGTGAGGAACCAAAGGGATGGGGCTGGAAGTCTTTGCAGGGGTGGGGGAGAAACTGGACTTCCTTTTAAGGATCCTGCCCCAGCATGCTGGAAGCTGGGAGGGTTTAGGGGCAGAAAGAAGGTGTTGGGGAATGGAGGGACTCTGGGGTGCTTCTGTTTGGCTGCAGAGATGTGAGCACAGGAGGTGCCCGTGGTGGGCGTGTGTGCAATGGAAATGCCCCCCGGGCTGGTGGAGGTGGCACAGAGCCCAGGGAGGTGCCACAATGCCCTGCCCACACCAGTGGGCCCAGGCTGAGCCCAGGGAAGGGCAGCAGTCGCCCCTCTGGAGCAAGGGGAGCTGCCAAGGTGGGGTCTGCCCTCGGGGAGGGGAGGTGTTTGCATGGCTGAGGGGACACCTGGGCTCCCTGAAAGCTCAGCTCAAGAGCTGGGTTGAACTCACTGCTGCCAGCCTTTCTCTGCCATAACCTGAGGGGGTCCCTCAGGCTTAGATGACCACTGACCACAGAGATCACCAGGAATTTAGGGACAGGACAAGGGGGAATGGCTCAAACTGACAGAGTTTATGTTGGATACATGGAAGGAGTTCCTTCCTGGGAGGGTGGGCAGGCCCTGGCACAGGGTGCCCAGAGCAGCTGTGGCTGCCCCTGGATCCCTGGCAGTGCCCAAGGCCAGGCTGGACATTGGGGCTGGGAGCAGCCTGGGACAGGGGGAGGTGTCCCTGCCCATGGCAGGGGTGGGATGGGATGAACTTTGAGGTCCCTTCCAACCCAAAGCAGTCCATGATGTTTTGAGCAAAGCAGAGAAGTGGTGTAAGATGTGCAGCTGGGACAGCAGCTCTGAAAACAGACCGATTTAACATCACTGAGAGTAAAAAAATTAAATGATTTCTCATCCAGTGCTGCCTGAACAGCCAGCCCTGCTCTCCTGGCTGCCTCTTCCAGGTACAAGCACCTCTTGAGCTGGATGCTTTTCCTGAGTCTGCTGTTTAGCCTCCAGAAAAAAACTCCCCAGTCATTAAGTTTAGGACCCTGCTGGCAAGGCAGACAGTGCTGTGGGATCACAGCAGAGAGTAGAGTGTCTTTAATGAACAAACAAAGCAGCAACTGCGACCAGAGAAAACAAAATGCTGGTCCCAGACAGCCGAGGTTGCCAGACAAAGAGTTTAGAGGAGGAGTAAGAAGGAGCAGAGCTAATGTTTGCAGAGCTGATGCCAGGATGAAAGGGAGGAAATGGAACCAGAGCTTTTTTATGGCATTGCTGGAGGAAAAGACAGGGAAACAACGCTGGCAGAAATAAACTTTAAACACAAACAGCTGGTACTACACCCATCAGAGATGGACATAAAGGGAATGGGACTGCAGAGATGGCTGGAACTGGGGGCGTTGGGGAGCTCTGGCAGCTCTGTGAACACAGAAGGGCTCCCAGCCACTTGTTCTCTCCCTGCTGCAGTAAACGGAGCCCCAGCAAGCCTGGGAAAGGCTCTGGAAGGCAAAAACCAGAGGAGCTGTCCAGGGAAGGGTGGAAACCCTGGGACACCAAGGCAGGCAGTGCAGGTGGGCTGGGGACACTGGGATGTCCAGATCCCAAACACAGGAATTGTTTGTGGAATGGGGACTGGGAAGGGACAGCCTCAAGCTTTGTCACCTCAGCAGGTGCAGGGGCTGCAGTGGAGGCTCCTGGAAACCTCATGATGCTGTCCCTGCCTTCCTGGAGACCAGCCTGGACTTCCCCCTGGCTGAACCTCAGGCTGCTGATCCCCTTTGGGGTGGTGTCAGCTGCTTTCCCTGCACTGAGCTGCTTTATCCCTCTTTTATTTTTTTTTTTTACCAGTGGCACAGCAAAAGTCACTGCAAAGTGGCCTTGGCTTGGGGTGACGGTGAGCAAAACCAGCCTGGAGTGTCCTTTGAACCTAAGGGCTAAATGTGATATCTCCTTTAAAACTAAGGAGTTAAGCCTGGCATCTCCTTTAAACCTAATGATTTAAGCTTGGCATCCTTTAAACCTCAGCAGTTAAGCCTGATATCACCTTTAAAACTCAGGAGTTAAGCCTGGCACCTCCTTTAAACCTTGGAGTAAGCACTGGTCGCTCCAAGGCAGATATTTCCCCCTTAGCTCCTCTGGAGCTGGCAAACACACTGAACTCCCTGGACTTTGCCTCCTGCAATCCCAAGGAGACCCCAATCCCATCCTGGTTTTGGGGACTCCTCCCTCTCCCCGTTAAAAGGAGGAGCTCAGTTTTGTCGGTCCGTGACTGATGCGGCTCCGGAGTCATGAGCAGCGATTTTAGGCCGAGGGAAGGAATCAAAAATTGAGATCCCACCAAAATCCATCCTAGATTCACAGGCAAAAGCAGCCTGGCCTCTCAGAGTCTCTGAGATCCGGCTGCTTCCCCCCAGCAGGAAAAGCAGGGAATAACTTTTCCTAAAACTCATCCAGAGGCCAACCCAGACCTCCCTGCCCCAGACTGGGAATGCCTCTGGCTTGCCCAGGAAAGGTCTGTGTGTGCTCAGACGTGCTGCACTTCTGAGGAGAGGCACAGGAATTGTGTCTGGAGACTCTTTCCAGGCCTTTGATCCAAATGCTCCACGTCCACAAGCCCGAGCTGTGCCCAGAAGCCTCGGGATGCCCTTGCCAAGCTGCTCCTGCCAGGATGGTTGAGCTCCCAGCCGTGCCACGGGTGCTGCAGCTGCCTGGCTGCTCCCTCCTGCTGCTTTCCGAGGGTTTGTGGCAGCTCCACCTTTGATCCTGGAGTGAATGTCGGTGGCTCTGCTGCTCCAGCTGTTCCTGGCTGGCCTCATCTCCGCGGTGTTTTGTGTTCCTACCAAAGCCTGGGCCTGGGCTGGAGTGCTGGAAAAGCTCAGGAGCCTGCTCAGCTTTCCCCTGCTCAGCTTTCCCTGCCTGTTTCTTGAAGGGTTTTGTTCCCCTTTATGGCCACCAGGTCCCAAGGTCTGTTGGAAGGCAGCGATGTTTGCTGGAATGGACTCCAGCTCCTCCCGTTATCCAGCATTTCCTCAGGAGCAAGCACGGAGGGGACTCCTTCCCTTATCCCACTGGATGGTGTCATTTTAATAACAAATAATCCTTTTCCACGTTTATTTTGGGCTCTAATCCCATCCTCCAAGATGCTTGCAGCTCCTTCCACGCTAAACCAGCGTTTAATGAGCATCCTCCACAGGGCAGCAGCCAGGTCCCAAAGGAAAAATGGAATGACATTGGACAGATGTGCTTTGGAAAAGCCTCCTTGGAGCCTCTCCTTCTGACAAGGAGTCACTCACAGCTCCTCTGAAAACCTCAAGATTTCGGCAACTTTTGCTCTCGTGTTGGAAAAAATTCTCCCCAAATGCTTTCCACGTCTGTAGATTTCCATGCTTGAGTTTGCTGCAAGATGGCCCAAACCCCCTCTAAAATTGGTGTACGAGGTCTCATCTGCTGGCACTGCTTCCCCTGCTGCCAGGAACAGCTGTGATAATCAGGAAAAATGAGATTCAAAACCTTCAAGATGGAAAAAGTCCGTAGTTGACTCTTTTTTTTTTTTTTTTCCGGAGCAGCATCTGCATCAGACTGTTAGAAAACGAACTCTGAAAGGAGAATTCCTACAAAATACCTCATTTTATTTGACCAAGAAGTCCCAAGAGACCTCTCCTAAGAAGCCTTCAAATATCAGTGCTGGGCATTTAGTGGTTACACATCCTCTCAGCTCTGCCACTAAAGTAATTTTCTTTTCTCCAAATTTCATCTTAATGGTGGTTTATAGCATATGTTCACCGTGTTATTCATTAGCTCGGGGTAAATAAACCTAAAAATGAGGCGAAAACCTACAATAAATATGAACAGCAAAAGAGTGGCTCAAGAAAAATTTGAGGGGAAGTGAAGCAGGAGGATTTTTTTCCCTTCTCTGGCCATTAGCTTGTTGTTTGGAAATCACTCAGCCATCCCTGTTTACTTTTCCTGACAGGAATTATGTGATTACAGCACATTACGATCCCAATTTCTGGCAGAAAGGCTGGCTGGAGGACACTTAGGTGAGGATTAGGAGGGGAAAGTGGCTGGATTTTGAAAGCTGGGATGATGGGTGAGCAGGGGGGCCCTCACAGGTGCCCTCCGCTCTCAGCGCTCCCCACAAGAATCATGGAAAACCTCCGGATTTTCCACCTGAACTGGGCGGTCGTGGAGGTGCTGCTGAGGAGTCCCTGGTCAAACTGAGTGCTTGGACCGGGTCAGGTTGTGGTTTGTCCAGCCAAGCCTTGGAAAGCTCTGGAAGGAATTCCTGCTGCTCCTCTGGGGAGCTCAGCACCTTCCGAGGCGCAGCCTGTGCCTGCAGTGCTGCTCTGACGCTGCTGGGGAGGTCCCCATGGTCCTGTTTGTCCTTCAGGAAGGTGAAGGACACAGTGAGGTCACCCCTGAGCCCACTGGTGGCCACACTGACCTGCCCTTCCCGATGGGAATGGAAGGCTATGGAAAAGAACAGCCTGTGGCCACCGTGGGTTGGAATGCACAGGCCCCAGGGACTCCGTTGTCTCATCCCTGCTTTGCCCACGTCACCCTCGGACTCGGGGGCCCAACACTGGTGGTGCCTGAGGAACCAGCACTGGGAGTGGGAATTCCTTGCAGTTTCCCAGCCCTGTTCCCCCCATACAGGATGAGGTTTGAATTATTCGGGATGAGGCTGCTGGGGTTGGTTTGTCAGCCTGGAATGGTGCCAGGCAGGAGGACAGTTCCCACTTTTTGTAAGGTTCCTGTTGACCCCATCCTCAGGCTCCTCCTGGCCCCTCAGGAGTGGAGCTGTGTCCCTCACCCTTTTTAACCCCGTGGTGCCCCCAAAGCTGCTGAGGGGATGGGGACCCCCTCCAGTCTCGTGACCCTGTTTGCCCCACAGCAGGCTGGGGCCTGAATCATTCAGGATGACTTTGTGCTGGTTTTCCTCATCAGCCTCTCATTCCCAGCCTGGAACGAAGCCAGGCACGAGGATGATCCCCACTTCTCCCCGAACTCCCTGGGGCTCCTGTTGGCCCCATCCTCAGGCTCCTCCAGGCCCCTCCGGAGCGGAGCTCCCCTGCTTGCTGTGTCCATCACCCCCTCTGACCCCGTGGTGCCCCCAGAGCTGCTGAGGGTGGCTCTGTGTGCTCCTGATGAAGATATTGACCCACAGCAGCCCCACTATTGACCCCCGAGGCTCTGCTGATGCCTGGCTGCCAAGCAGCTGAGCAGCCATCGATCCCCCCGCTCCGAGGCTGCGGCCCGGCCGATTTCCCAACCATCTAACGGAGCTTTCATCCAGCCTGAACTTCCCCCGCTTCCAAATGAGAATCCTGAGGGGAAACAGCGGCGAAATCTCGATCAACCCGTGCTGAAGGAAGGCCAAGAGTGGGGTTGTTAAATGAAAGGCAGCGCTGCCCGGAGCCGCTGAAGGAGGGACTGCAGCAGAGCCGCGCTGGCTGCAGGGCAGGCAGCAACAGCTCACACGGGGGAATTCACTCCTGCTAACGAGCTCCCGAGGAATTCCACACTCTCCAGCAGAAGTCCCAGCCCTGGCTCCCCCCTGCCTGGTGGTTTGTGGGGCAGGGAGGGACAGGCTGGCACAGGCAGCAGCAGCAGCCGCTGCTTTGCTGTGTAATCACCCCTCGCGTTGTGCTGACAGCGCTGGCTTCTCAGGGGCACAGAAAAGCAATTAAAAAGGGTATTTAAAATCATTAGAGAAGTCAAACCTTGCACCCAAAGCTGCTGCGAGGCCCTGGGAGTGAACAAAGCACCGGGGAGAGGAGGAATTCCGCTGGGAATGTGAGGGCTGTTGGTGTTTATCCACTCGTTTGTGATTTGCAAGTTCCCATCCATTATGGATGTGGTGGCCTCCTCTTCAGATGGACTCGTGCTGCCAGATATATTATTAAGACTTATGGTGATAAACAAAGAAGAAAACATTTAATTGACCCCAAATGGCTGTTGCTGTTGGTGTCAAACGGATGAGAGGAGAGCTGGTCAAGCCGAATCACAAATCTGCAGCTGCTCGAGGCATTTTCCTAAAGACCTGAGACAGCTGCGCAGTGCAATTTCTCTCACTAATGATTCTTAAATTAAGAAATTAACCCCCTTCCACCAGCATTTGGATGGTGCTGGAGTGGGAGACAGGAACAAAAATTGGAGCGGAGTGCGTGGCAATAGCAACCGTGGACGGTGCCAAAAATACTTACAATGCTTGAGCCCCAGTGCCTGCAGAAATAAAACCACTCCACTGCCAGCTGAGACCCTGGACAGGAGGGGACAGTCCCCAAAGGCTGGGCAGCCCCACGCAGGATTTGTGGGGTGGTAGAGCTGGACCTGCCCCAGCCCAGAGCCCCCTGCCCTGGGCAGATCCCAGCGTGGGCAGCAGGGAGGGGATTCTGCCCCTGTGCCCCCTCAGGTGAGAGCCCACCTGCAGAGCTGCCCCAGCCCTGGGCCCAGCACAGGAAGGACCTGGAGCTGCTGGAGCCAGGCCAGAGGAGGCTCCAGGATGAGCAGAGGGCTGGAGCAGCTCTGCTGGGNGGGATGGGATTTAAGGTCCCTTCCAATCCATTCTGTGATTCTGCAATTTTGAGATCAGCTCATGCCACCATCTCGGTGCTTCTCCTGGGGCTGGTGAGGATATTTGGTGCTATCTCAGCTCAGCCCTGTGTTCCCAAGAGCTCCAGAGAGATCCAGGGGACTGAGGAGCCTCACGCTGGATTCCCTCCATGTCCTGACCACCCCAGGCTGCTGCAGATCAGGGAACTTCTGGGAGGGAGCAAAGCAGCAGCAGGAGGGCTGGGATGGAACTGGGAGGGATGAAGGGCCCTGCACTGATTCCTCTTCCATGAAAACTTCCTGCTGCGCACTGGGAGGCAAGGCAGGAGCAAAGGGAATCCTTTATCCCTCTCCTGAGGGAGTCCACCCCTGGTGGAGCTGAGCTGGGCTGCTCCCTGATCCCTGTGAGTCCAGTAATTGCCACTGGTTATGTCCCAGCCTTTGATCTGACTGCCTTTGGATGTGAGCTCCAGATCAGCGGGGTCAGGACGTGGCAAATGACAGGAAACTTCCCAGCTCTTGAAGAATCAGGGAATGCTGTTGGGGCTTGCACTGAGTCCTCAGAGTGCCCACAAAACGCTGCCTTTTTACCATCTTCCTGCTCTTTCTGAAGGCATTTGGAAATGGGGGATGCCTGGAGTTATTTTTTTTGGCTCTGGCTCCATGCTCATCCCCCCATCACCGAGAACTGTCTGATGTGTTTATTTTTGAGTGTGTGATCTTCTAAGAGATTGCTTTTACCCCAAGTCAGGGACTTGTATTTAGGAGTTCAGGCTCCTTTCTCCCATCCTCCCACCAGATCTTTGTTTCCATCATCTGCACATTTGCATAATTCCTTTCCTTCATGCCTTTCCCAGGAATTCTCACTTCTTTGCCAGTTTGAACAGTTCTGCTGTGCTTTGAGAGCTTTGGAAAGAGCAGAAGTTCCCTGAACACAAAACCTTTGATATTTCCAGCCATTTCCTCGTTTCTATTTAGGTCAGCACCTGTTTGGGGTGGGAAGCTCAGGGCAGGGTGAGTTTCTTTCCTGGTCATCCCACTCAGCCCTTTGGATCCTCCCGGAGTCCAGCACATTCTCTGCTGTGTCAGATGTGCCCAAATGCCAGAATATATTAATTACTTCCCAAAAAGCTTACACAGAGCTTTGATTTCCTCAGTGCACATAAATCTTGTTTGCTGTGAGCTCTCCTTTCCAGGTGCCTGGTGCTGAGATGAGGAAAGGCTTTGGATTCCTTTGGAGTCTTGGATCTCTCCTTCACAGGAGCTGTAACACTGAACTCCTGCACTGAACAATGCTCCCAGGGGCACCTTCCTGTAATCCATATTGCACATGGAAATCCTTGGGAATACGGCAGGTGGTGGCAAATTTACTCTCCTTTCCACAAGGAACATCTGGCTCATCTTTCCCTGCAAACATTCCAGGGATGGGCCGGGTGGTGTGGTCAGGCTGATTTGTTCTCTGGAAGGGATAATGAGAGAGCTGGATGGGATATTGGGCAGGAATTGTTCCCTGGGAGGGTGGGCAGGCCCTGGCACAGGGTGCCCAGAGCAGCTGTGGCTGCCCCTGGATCCCTGGCAGTGCCCAAGGCCAGGCTGGACATTGGGGCTGGGAGCAGCCTGGGACAGTGGGAGGTGTCCCTGCCATGGCAGGGGTGGCACTGGACGGGCTTTAAGGTCTTTTCCACCCCAGACCATTCTGGGATTCTGTGACAATAAAAATCTTGGATAATGGGGCGCTGGAGAGGTGCCTCCACTCCATACTCAGAGACTTCTTTTCCTTTGATCCAGAGCAACCCAGAAATGAGGATGTTTGGTGCTTTGCATCCTCGTGGCTTTTCACAGGAACCCAGGATGGATCTGAAATTCCCTTTGTAGTCTGCTGCACTCAGCAATCTCCAGCATTTTCCCAGGCTTGCAAACCTCCTGGCTCTGCTTCCCCACTCAGTTTTGCCTCCTCCTCTGTGGAATGTCCTGGCAGGAGATGGTCCCAGGATTTCCTGTGTCACCAAGGCCTGCCACAGACACACCTGCAGCACCGGGCAACAATTTCATTTTTCCTTTCCTTTCTTTCCCATTTTCCTTTCCCATTTTCCTTTCCCATTTTCCTTTCCTTTCCTTTCCTTTCCTTTCCTTTCCCATTTTCCTTTCCCATTTTCCTTTCCCATTTTCCTTTCCCATTTTCCTTTCCTTTCCTTTCCTTTCCTTTCCTTTCCTTTCCTTTCCTTTCCTTTCCTTTCCTTTCCTTTCCTTTCCTTTCCTTTCCTTTCCTTTCCTTTCCCCTTTCTGGACTCACACTCAAATTTCCCCATCCCAGACACTTTTCCATCCCCTGGCAGGTTCTGCCCCGCTGTTTTTGGGGCCGACCTTGCACCGTGGGCTTTCCCCCGCACTTCCATCTCTGCCAGCCTGCCGAGGTGAGCCTGCTTTGACTGACAGAGGCTTCCCTCAGTCAGCCCCGTCTGCCGTGCCTGCCTACATTCCCTCTTTTTTATTATTATTATTCCGCCTAGGAATGATATGTTGTCTTTAAATCCTTGCTGACTGCTTAAAATTCTCCCACATCTTTGGAGTGTTTAATTATTCCCCTTCAGGAGCGGGTTTAAATTGACTGACTTCCTTTCAGCCTCTGATTTCACACGGAATGGCAGCGCCGCTGAAATTATTCCAGCCTCCCTCTCCTCCCAGAGCTGCTGCCTGACCTGGGAACAGCAACCCTTCCCACCCAACCTTCCCTCCTCCAGCCGCCCCTAATTCCATGCCCTTCTCCTTCCCCCCAGCCCCGCGGATGCAGCCGGGCAGCCCCCCGGGGCATCCCCGCGCAGCACAGGCGCGGCTTTGGGCCGGCTTTAAAGCCTGGGTGGTATTTTGGTCCCGGTTTTTGTCTCCAGCTCCCTTCTCCAGGGGGGATTGCTGATGTTCATTAGCTGCTAATTGGTGCTGGCGAGCTGCGACTTTCCCCCCCACGAGCCCCGCAGCTCCTCGGAGCAGCAGCCGGTGCTTAATTGGGGAGTGTGAGTGAGGCTGGGGGTTCACAGAGATCGCCCCACTTCTGTTCTCTGCCGGCGCTTGACAATTACGCGCGGGTTTGATTAGGAAAATTTTGATGGGTTTTACTGTTCGGGCTCTTTGATGTTTGGAGGGAGCTTTAGCTGCCTGGAAAACGTGCCGGAGCATCCCTCAGGCACGGGGAAATGGGAAATAGCGGAGCAGCGCCTTCGGAGAGGCGTTTGGTAGCCACATCCCTGCTCGTCGTGGTCACCGAGCCAGGCACAAACAGGGACTAGCATTTTCTGCCCAAAAACCAGTTTGAATTTGTTGGTTTGATTGATTGAAGCAGATTTGCCTGGAAAATGCCCCAGTTTTGGCTCCCTGATCTGTTTTTGAGTGGATCTCTGTGGGTAAACGTGGAAAACAGAGGGAGGTTGGGTAACTCCAATGGGAAGAGCAGGCTCAGGGTCCACTTCAACCCAGCAACTCCCCCCGTCCCAGTGCCTGAGACAATTCCAGACCCAAAACCGCTGGGCGAGGATCCAGAAATTCCAATCCAGGAGCTCTGGGCATGTGAAAATGGGGTTTCTTAGGGAATCTTGAGTTGGGCATGTCCAAGACCACGGGTTTTGTTGGTTTCCCTGTTTGAATCAAATTCCTGGATGGGGTGGCAGAGGTCTCTGAGCCCACAGGTTGGATTTTTTGGAGGATTTTTTTCCTCTTTAAGAAGGAATTCCCTCGTTCCTGCGCTCTGTAAATTTGTTTTGCTGCTCTCCCAGCACCTCTGTGCAAGGCCAGGACTTGTCCTCTGCCAAATTTCTCAGTCTAAGCCTTGAGCCTGTCTCAGCCCAGAGTCTTAAACCTAAAGCTTGGCTTTATTTCACTTTAAATTTGTGAACTCCAACTGTGATGCACCGAACTCCTTGACCTGGAGAAGGGATTTTTGATAATCATGGGTTTTTCCTTTGTCTTGCAAATTCTGGAAGTTCCTCAATGTCCCATTTATGGCCCAAACCATTGCAAAGCTGACCTGCTCTTCATTTTACACCCACAGCTGGCTCCTTCCCATGATCCTGATATTCCATGGGGTTTCTGAGGGGCCCAAGGACCTAAAATAAAATAAAATAAAATAATAAAATAAAATAATAAAATAAAATATAANAAATAAAATAAAATAATAGGAAAAAAGAAGGACAAGGCCATCACTGTCCCTGCTGCTCCACAAATCCAGCTGGGATTCAGCCACAGAGGGATGTGAGAACCAACAGAAGGATCGGGATAAATCCTCCTCTAAGGGCTGAGAAAAGCAACTTTTAAACCAAAAAGTAACCTCTCTGTTTTCTCCACCTCCATTTTGGCCCTCGAAGGTGCTGCCCCACCACTCTGAGCCGCCAAAAATTCTCCCGGAGCAGGCTCATCCAAGCTTTTGGGGAGGAATCTGGTGCTTAGAGCAGACAGGAGGTGGGGCAGCTCCTCCGCCTTGCTCAGGCTGGACTGGTCCTGCAGGGAGGAATTCCTGGGAATCGGGAGAGGAAGAACAAAGCTGCAGTGCCGGCTGTGATCGCCCCTCCCTGCTGGGGCCGTTTGGAGAGATTGGAACAAATCCTTCCCAGCGGCTCCCACTGGTAACCAGTTAAGGGCTCACCCCGAAGGTCCCAGGGGTGTGGAGGCTCCTGGATGCTGCTGAGGTCCTGCCCCTGAGGGAACAACGTGTTTCCTTCCCAGCCAAGGCTGAGGAATCCAATTGTGCTCTTCTGCCTAATTGAAATGAAAAATGCTGCCATATCAAGCCATTGAAAATATTACAAGCTTATATCTTATTAATTTGCTGTGGGAGCCGTGCCCTGAAATGTGAATCAAATCCTGAATGAGACGGTTTGAGGTAATTCACAGGTCTGGATTTGCACCGTCCTCCCTTTTTGCTGGAGTTTGTTGTTGCTGGGCAGGATGACAGCCTGGAGATGAGACCTCATTTTAGATTTTACAGATGCTGCGAGTGCGAAAATGAATGAAACCTCGGAGTGTAATGTTGCATGTTATTCAATTATTATCCTTCAGCTGGGGCCAGGCAGCTTCTCCAGCTCCAAATCCGGGCTGGAGAAGCAGGAGGCAGCACGGAGACTGCGAGGAAGCACAGAGTGAAACATGGAAAGTCCGGACCTGCAAAGGATGGAGCTT
Organism: Lanius ludovicianus; assembly: GCA_013397235.1. NCBI lineage: Eukaryota > Metazoa > Chordata > Aves > Passeriformes > Laniidae > Lanius > Lanius ludovicianus. The sequence goes on along the minus strand of VYXG01008618.1, from coordinate 108,220 downwards.
CTGGAGCATTAAATGGGCTGAGCCCTGAGGTGCAATCCAGGCTTTCCAAAGGAAAGGCAGTTTCCCTGGAGTTCAGGGTGTTTTCCCCTCGGGCTCCTCCGAGGGAGAGCCTGGTGGATCCACACAGCACAGGAGCAGCCCCAGCATCTCCTCAGGAGAAGGTTTTGCTTTCCATCAGAGTGGGACATGCATGGAATTGGCTCCAGCCTGGGGGTGCTGGATCCATGGATTGTCCCTGGCTGTTTCCAGAGGGAGCAGTGGGGCCTCTCATTTCAGTATTGCCCAGAGAAGCTGTGGCTGCCCTGCCCTGGAAGGGCTTTGGAGGAACCTGGGATAGTGGAATGTTGCCCATGGGTGGTGTGGGCTGGGCTTTAAGGTCCTCCCTACCCAAACTGATTCCACGATTTCGGTGTGAGCTCGGGCCACGCTCTCGGTGTTTCTCTGTGCTGGCTGCACCTCCCCTGCTTGCAGAGCAGGCTCATTCCCTGCTCCCAGGCCCAGCCCAGCCCACTTTTCCGCCAAACCTGTGGATTTGATAGTTTTTATCCAGGTTGAGGGGAAGGAAGTGCTGCTGGGGCCTTCTGTGTGGTGGGGCATGGCCCAGGCAGGAGCTGCCAGGGTTTGGACTCGGGCAGCCCCTTATTTGCTGCTCTTTGGCCTGGCCCAGCAGCTCATCCTGCTAATTACAGATATAAATAATGATCATTTGCCTCAGAACTGCCTTCTGGGTGGCCAGCAAGTTTTCCAAAATCTGGGATGTGAACCCCATCCCGTCCTTCCCTGGCTGGATGTGACTCTGTCCCTCTGCAGGTGCTCCCTGCTGGCTCTTCACCTCTCAGTGCTGGCTGCTCCATCCTGGCTCCTTCTGTGCTCCCTCCCAGCATCTCTGGCTCCTGGGAGCCCTTGCACCCCCCAGCACCCTTGGGTGCGGTGCTGAGCGCCCAGGAGCTGCTTCAGGGGCAGAGGGGAAACAGCAGGATCCCATTTTCCTGCCTCCCTGTGTGCAGAAGGAAGGCTGGGAAGGCCTCTCAGAGCGACCTGAGGTTGGAGCAAAGATTGTGCACTCCCAAAGGGAAAAAAGGAGGATTCAGGAAGGCCTGGAGCTGTTCTACCCCATCTTTCGCTCCACACAAATTGAGAGATGCCCTGAAGGTGTTCTGGGCTTTTCCTCCTCAGGCTTTTCCCCTCCTGCTGCCCCTTGTCCAGCCACGCTTTCCAGGCACTGAGAGCAAAATCCTGCCTGGGCACACCCAGCGATGCCAGGAAACCTGAACTCCAGGTCTGGGCCCACCGGGTGTGTGTCTGGGGAGGGTCCAGGCATCCATCAGAGGATGGAGAGGGATGATCAGCAGCCTGTCCAGGGGCCTGGAGGGCGGGTTGGGATGGGGGGGCTGTGGGCAGAGGCAGAGGCAGCAGCTCTGGGTCCCGCAGCCCTTCCCGGCTCCTGCGCCTGCCTGGGGTGTGGAGCAGCCTCTCCAGAGCTCCTTCCCCGCCGTTTGCCTCCCTCCTGCCCTGCCCCTGCCCCTGATGGCTCGGTCCGAGGGGATGTGTGCCCACCCTGGCTCCGGCTGCTGCTGGGCTTGGCGCAGGGACAGCGGCCCCTGGGCATGGAGGGATGGCAGGAAATGTTCATCCCTCGTCCAAGGCAAAGCCGTGGTGCTGCAATCCCTGCAAAGGGGAATAAAGAGACCCAGAGGAGAAAATCCAAGCCCAGCGCGCAGCCCGTGATGGAGACATCAAGGACGGTGCCCCAAACCGGCTGGAGGAGGAGCCGCTGGAATGCCAGGGAGGATGAGGAGAGCTCTGCGGCGGCCACAGCGCTTGGCCCAGCGTGTGGGACCCCATCCACGGCTGGAAAAGCCAAATTCACGCCGTCAGGAATGAGCATCCGGGGGTTTGGTGATTTTCAGCTGGCACCTGCAGCCCCGAGCCGGCTCAGCGTGAAAATGCTCAGCACAAACGCCCCGGGCACCCCCTCACTCCCGGCCCCGTCCTTGCCCTGACATTCAGCGTTTAACAAAACTTGGAGGGGTTTTGGCACCGCGGCAGGGAAGCACTCGGATTGCTCTGGAATCAAAGCAGGAGGAGCATTTGGATGTCCAAAATGACCATTTCTGCTCTGTTAATGCTGGACAAATATTGATTCCCGGCCACTGCCAGCCCAGCCCTTCACTGCTGAATGCTCAAGGCTACTTGGATAAACAAATGCTTTCTCATGAATATTCTTATTTTAACACATCCCCGGCATAACAATGGCTCGGGTGGAGGCTCATTATGCTTTTCTTGGCGCTGGCAGTTGGAGGTGACATTGTGTGGCACTCGGGTGGCACAGCCAAGGAGTGTCCCGCTGGGGAGGGTCACTTGTCCGGGGCACAGGGCAGCTGTACGGTTCTTGGTCTCTGCTCGACCCTGAGCAATACAAAAATAAATTGCAGTTCCTGCTCTTGCAGGAGGGAGGGAGGAGCAGCCAGCACAGCCCTGGATCGTTCATTCATTCGTTTAGTGGTGCTGGCTGCCAGAGCCCAAGGGCTGCAGGTGATGAGATTCCCCAAAATCTCCTCCCCAGCAGCTCGGACGCCTGGCTGGGGCTCAGCCTGGGACCCTTCCTGCCCCTGCAGCCCTGAGACAAGGGGCTAATTACAGATATACAGATATAAATTATATAATATAAATAAAAAGGAGTGACTGTCCTGTGCCACCAGGGTGTGGCAGTCCCACATTCCCGCTGAGCTGGGACACACCAGGAGCTCCCTGGAAGGGTGACAGAGTGAGCTCTGGAATTGTAGAATGGTTTGGGCTGGAAGGGAGCTTAAAGCTGATCTTGTCCCACCCCTGCCACGACAGGGACACCTCCCACTGTGCCAGGCTGCTCCCAGCCCCAATGTCCAGCCTGGCCTTGGGCACTGCCAGGGATCCAGGGGCAGCCACAGCTGCTCTGGGCACCCTGTGCCAGGGCCTGCCCCCCCTCCCAGGGAACAATTCCACAACAATCTCCCATCCAGCCCTGCCCTCTGGCACTGGGAAGCCATTCCCTGGGTCCTGGCCCTCCAGCCCTTGTCCCCAGTCTCTCTCCATGTTTCCTGCAGCTCCTTCAGGCCCTGCAAGGCCACAGTGAGGTCACCCCAGAGCTTCTCCTCTCCAGGCTGAACACTCCCAGCTCTCCCAGCCTTTCCTCCCAGCAGAGCTGCTCCATCCCTCTGCTCATCCTGGAGCCTCCTCTGGCCTGGCTCCAGCAGCTCCAGGTCCTTCCTGTGCTGGGCCCAGGGCTGGGGCAGCTCTGCAGGTGGGCTCTCACCTGAGGGGGCACAGGGGCAGAACCAGCCCAGGGCTCAGGGGGGTTCTGGAGTGGGAAAACAACATCCTGGCTTCCAAATGTTCTTCAGCTGCAACCCCAGAGTGTTCTTGACAAGTCCCCTGGGTTAGGACAGACCTCACTAATCCTGGCACAGCTGTCCCAGTGCCCATTTCTGCTTCCCACTCCCGGGATGGGGATGCAGCTCATGGTCAGCGGCTTCGGAGTGAATAATTCCCCTTAAGGGGACTCTGCTGAGCTCCTGGGGACACCTCCTGCTCCTCCTGGTCACAGCAGGACCCTCCTCGTGCTGACTCCATCCCTCCAAAGTGCCTGGGAACAGCGGTGCCCACCTGGCACCACTCCAGGGGCATTTTCCATGGATCCCAGCAACTCCACGGGGTGGAGCTGACAGTGAGGGGAAGCTCTGGAGGTGATTTGGGATAAACCAGAAGCAGAGGGAGCAGAGGATGAGGGTTTCCAGAAGAGCTCTTCCAGAATAACTCCTCCCATGAACATTCAGGTTCAGAACAAAAATTTACCCTCCTCATTCTGGGTTAATTACTCCAATTATTACCAACCACTCCTTGCTCGCATTTTGTGCAGGATCTAAAATTTGTGCCTGGTCCTGTCCCCCCGATGAGATCACCCCAAATCCCGAGGAGATGAATTCCTGACTCCCCCGGCAGCCTGCTTACTCCTTAATCCATTTACAGTGCTTTGATTCCATGGTGATAAGGATGTTAGAAATGCTAATTGATAAATGAGATGGGGTTCAGATCGGCTCACGCAGGGCAGAAATAGTCAAATGCATACAAAACTGGTATTATTTAAAACTCCACAGAGCTTCCCAGCCCTGGATAAACTCAGGGAAAGCTCATCCTTCCACGTCATCACTGGGTGCTGGGAGCTCCCGGGCTCTCCAGGATGGTTGGGAGAGCACTGAGGGATTGGGAACACCCGTCAGAGGTTCTCAGATTCAGGATGGGCAGTGCCAAGGCTTTAATCTGCCCTTTTCCTCTCTTTCCTCCCTTCCCTGGTGAGGATCAGCACAGTCCAGTCCAGCCCAGCCCAGCCCAGCCAGGCACCAGCTTGGGAAGGGGAAAACTCTGGTTCAGCTCATCCTAAGGACGAGCTGGATCTGTCTGGGGCTTTGGGTCCAGTCCCTCAAAGGGGTTTTGTTCACAGCAGCAGCAGCAGAGAAGGATCCAGGGAGAGCTCAGAGCCCCTTGCAGGGCCCAAAGGGGCTCCAGGAGAGCTGGAGAGGGACTGGGGATAAAGGATGGAGGGCCAGGACCCAGGGAATGGCTTCCCAGTGCCAGAGGGCAGGGCTGGATGGGATCTTGGGCAGGAATTGTTCCCTGGGAGGGTGGGCAGGCCCTGGCACAGGGTGCCCAGAGCAGCTGTGGCTGCCCCTGGATCCCTGGCAGTGCCCAAGGCCAGGCTGGACATTGGGGCTGGGAGCAGCCTGGGACAGTGGGAGGTGTTCCTGCAGGAGGTGGGACAAAATGAGCTTTAAGGTTCTTTCCACCCCAAACCATTCCATGATTCCACGAATAAAAAGGTTTTTGCCATTATTTTTACTTCTCTGCTGTTTATTTTTGTTTGCCACAGGGCCTGCTTTGGCTCCTGCCATGGCCATGGCCACCCTGGAATTGAGCCAGCCTTTCCATGGATGTGTGCTCTGCTCCTGGAGGGAAGGGGAGGCTCTCCTTGCTGGCTCACCACAAATCGAATCTGCAGTCAGAAAAACATCCCAAAATTGCACAAGCCATCACAGGCCTGCTCAAAATGGAAGATTCACAACCATCTCTCTCCCACCTGCAGGCTCTGGCTCCAGGTTTTCCAGGGATTGAGGGCCTCTCTTCCCAGCCCTGCCCGGAGGCTGCGATCCCCTGCCCGTCTCAGTGCTGCCCTGGCCCTGCCGAGCCCCACATCCCAGGGATGCTCCCATCCCCTGGGGCAGCCCGGGGAGCCCGCGGAGCCTTCCCGACCTTTTCCTTCCCCTTTTCCATGGGAACAAAGGCTCGGAGGTGCTCGGAATGTCAGCCACCAGCACATCCCCTCTCTGCCGTGGGCCTGCTCCTGGTCCTGCCCCGGTGACAGACGCTGGGAATTGATCGCCTCGGTGGCTTTTTGAGCTGCGGTCTCGGCATAGAAAACAGAAGCGGAATTCCCGGCTCGGCTCGGGAGGAGCGGGCTCCAGACACCGGCCTGGGCAGCCAGGGTAAAAATTGGTAAAAATAGCTGTTGCTATTTTTGCCAAATGCTGACAGGAATCACATGGAAAAGGCGCAGCTGCTCTGCACATCGGCACCCGGAGCTGACCTGGCATCCTCGGGATGCTGCTCCCAAAAAAAAGCCATTTCCCACTCCCTGGGAGTGGGGTTGGGCTTCCCAGAGCCCCCGCCCGGGAAAGGGGGAGAGGTGGCAGCCCTGTGGGGAGGGCACAGCATCACCTGAGGAGAAGCAGGGTGGGAATGGCACCCTGAGGGCGATGGACGTGAGACCTCATGGTCCCAAAACTTAAAGGTTTCTCCTACTCCGATTTGGTCCGTGATGAAGTGTTGCAGGTATTTTAAACAGGACTGGAAGTGCAGCAATAAAATCTGTTCTATGAGCTCCAAACATGGGAATAAACAGCACCCAGAGCTGACCCAGCACCCTCAGGGTGACGTTCCCCTCCTCTGACCACACAGCTCCCAAAAAAAGCCATTTCCCACTCCCTGGGGGTGGGATTGTGCTTCCCAAAGCCTCTCTGGAAATGGGAAGAGGGGTCCTGTCCCTCCATCCCTTGTCCCAAGTGCCTCTCCAGCTCTCCTGGAGCCCCTTTAGGCCCTGGAAGGCATTAAAGGGCTCTGCTTCATCACTTTGAATCTGTTTCCTTGTACCTTCCACTGTCCCAGGCCGCTCCAAGCCCCGTCCAACCCGGCCTTGGACACTTCCCGGGATGGAGCAGCCACAGCTTCTCTGGGCAACGCTGAAGTGAATTTTGGCTGTCCCAGCGCTGCCACTGCTGATGGGGACAGGCCTGTGCATCCCTGCTGCGTTTGCAGAGCAGAGTTTGGGCCGTTTGGGAGGCTCATCCCAGGCTTTGGGCAGGAACAAAAGTGATGGGAAAAGGCAGCAAAGCCTTTGGGATGCAGTAGAGCCAAACAGGAGTTTGGGATGCAGGGAGCTGAGATCTCCAGGTCTCAGAAATCCAGGATCCTGCCTGAGGGCTCGGGCATCTCCCTGCGGGCACCATTCCATGTCTGGGATGTCAGGGAATGTGTGCCCCAGCTGGGGGGGGTGGAGGTGGCAGCCCCGGAGTGCAGGGAGCACCAGAGCCTCGTGGAGCTCCTGTGCCGGCTCTGGATGTATTTGTGGATTCCTTGTGACATTTTTATTAGGATGAGATAGTTCCCCTGAAGGGGGATGAATAATGGAGAGGCAGCTTTGGATGCAGGGAGGGAGGGAGGCAGGGATTGCTCTGCCTGGAGACACCTTGCTGAGTGCGCCTCCCTTCCCCCTGTGCCCCTTCCCTCGGCATTCCCAGACCCTCTCCCTCCTTCCAGAGGGTGTCCGTGGCCTCTCCACTGCCCAGCACCTGATGCTGGGTCAAGGATGTGGAGCAGCTTTCCAGGCTCTCCGAGGGGAGGCCGCCAAGGAGGGGGAGGTTAAAGGCAAGGAGCGGAGGTGGGGTGGGAAATCCCACCGGGGTGTCCTGTGTGGATTTCTGGGAAGCCTTGGGAAGCTGAGAGCACGAGGGCAGCGTGGCTGGGCTCACAGTCAGGGCTTGGGGGGCTCTGCTGTGCTTGTGGGGTGAGTGAATCCGCTGGGTTTGGAGGAATCTCCTCCTGGCCACTGTGGATGGCAGCTCCGATGCCATGGGCTGGCTTTGGAGATGGGAAAAACTCAGCAGGATCGGTTTCCGTGGCAACCCTGCTCCGGAGCTGGAAGCAGCAGCAGGGCCCCATCCCTGCAGCCGTGTGGGAAGGCCCTGCAAGGGTGGGGGGTTCCAGGCTGAAAGGTGCTCCCATCCCTGCCTGGCACCAGGAGAGAGGCTGGAGCGGGATCTGCAGAGGATGGGATGTGGGGCTGAAGCCACTTATTCATCCCATCCCACCCCATCCCATCCCATCCCACCCCCTTCCATCCCATCCCATCCATCCCGTTACCCCANATCCCACCCCATCCCACCCCATCCCATCCCATCCCATCCCATCCCATCCCATCCCATCCCATCCCATCCCATCCCATCCCATCCCATCCCATCCCATCCCACAGGGCAGGATTCTGCTTCTTTTTCCTGGGGATCCCCTTTCCCCACCATGCACCCAAAGGGAAAATCCCACAGGGGCTCAAAGGCTGTGGACCTTCCTGGGATATCTGGGATGGATGGATGGATAAAGGATGAATGGATGGATGGATGGATGG
>VYXG01008618.1:70707-100325 GCA_013397235.1 Lanius ludovicianus | reverse complement strand
GGATGGATAAAGGATGGATAAAGGATGGATAAAGGATGGATGGATGGGGGGAATTGCCTTGGAATGCTGTGGCCACAGGGATCAATAGCACCACGTGGGACCATTTATATCCCTCCAAAGGGAGCATCCAGGCTGGAATTAGTCCCATTAAAATGTCTGTCACTGAGTATTAATTGGGATATTAATATGTCATGGCATGGACTTTATGGGCAGCATAAATCCCGGGATTAATCAGGAGCATTCCTGGGCCTGGCTCTGGCTGCCCTGCTGGCACAGGGCTGTCCTGGGGGGTGGCATGAGGCACCTGCTGCTGGGGTTGCCTGGGCCACGTCCCTGCCAAACCCGCTCTCCAGAGGTGTCCTGAAGATCAGGGATCAGGAACAGAGCAGTCCTGGCAGGGCTGGAAGGGCAGGATTTGTCCCTGTCCTCACTGGGATGGGGAAGGAGGGCTCAGGGTGGGGAACCAGGGTGGCTTTGGAAGGGAAGAGGGTGCACAAGGGATGTGGAGGGGCTTTGGGGTTTCCCCATGGGATGGTGGCACTGCAAGCCAGAGGGTCCCCAGGCACCCTCAGCTGCTGGGTTGGGGCCCTCCAGGGACAGCGGCTGCAGCTCCAGGTGCCCCCAAAGGCCTTCCACCCTCAGAAATGCAGACACAGCAGCACCGGGGGCACTTTGTAGTTGCTGGCTCTGGGTGTTCCTTTTCTCCCCTTTCCTTCTGTGTCTGCTGCCGTCAAATCATGGAACTGTGCAATGGGTGGGGCTGGAAAAAACTTAAAGCCCATCCAGTGCCATCCCCTGCCCTGGCAGGGACCCCTCCCAGTGTCCCAGGCTGCTCCCAGCCCCAATGTCCAGCCTGGCCTTGGGCACTGCCAGGGATCCAGGGGCAGCCACAGCTGCTCTGGGCACCCTGTGCCAGGGCCTGCCCACCCTCCCAGGGAACAATTCCTGCCCAAGATCCCATCCAGCCCTGCCCTCTGGCACTGGGAAGCCATTCCCTGTGTCCTGGCCCTCCATCCCCTGTCCCCAGTCCCTCTCCAGCTCTCCTGGAGCCCCTTCAGGCCCTGGCAGGGGCTCTGACTCTTCTTTAAGTGCTCACATTCACCTTTCAGGTTGCTTCAGATTATTTTTGGTTCTTTCCCTGAATAAGTTAAAAACAAAACAAAACAAAAGAAGGGATAGAAACCTTCCCCGGAATTGGGAAGTTCCAAGCTGCCCAAGGGGCTCCTGCTGGCAGTCGGAGAGCGGAATCTCCTCCCTGAGTCTCCCTGCCCCTGGCTCTCGTGGGGTGGCCACAGAAGGGAAGAAATCCTGGTTTTCTATGCAATATTTAAGGGGATCTAAGTTACAGCTGGCATCCATCCACTGCAAACAAACAGTCATGCGAGAGCTGAGCTGTCAGCGAGCACCTATGAAATTCCTGTGGAAAGGAGGGAGAAAAACACGGCTTTCAACATAAAATTTATCTCTGAAACATTCTCCCTTTGATTTAAGGGGTCTCCAAGGGCAAATCCTGGACCCTCCAGCCCCTTGGCTCAGAGTCACCATGGGCAGGGACACAATGGAAGGGCCGTTATTGAGTTGGTGATGCTGGATTTTGAATTTGTGTTGGGTTTTTTTGAGCGGAGAAGGAAGAGAGAAGCAAACAGACACAAGGGAAGAAAAGGGCAGGGAGAAAAAAGGTAAAAATATCATTTGCCGTCGACTTTGGCTTCGTTGCTGAAAAATGTCAAGGCTCCAACCTGCTCCTGTTTGAGATTTGAAGGGAAAGCTTTGGCACAGGGCTGGCAGCAGCGAGTTTGCCACGGGATCAGCGCCAGACACTTTTCGGGATGAGATGACAGGAGCAAGAGCGGGAGATGACGTGGGAGGAAGAGGTGCACACCACCAGGGGCTGGCAGAGGGGCCAGCTGGGCCACCCTGGGCCATTTGTCACCCCAGGAATGCAGGGGTGACACTCCCGACCCAGACTGGTCCCTCTCAGAATTCCCAGCTCCTGATCCGTGTCTGTGTGGAGAACTCCTCCTCCTTTCCCTTCGGTGACTCACCCGGAGTGGAGGAGAAAAAAGCACTTTATTCCTCAACATTGTTATTTTGGGTCCGTGGAAAGCAGATTGTTCATGAGGCAACAAGAGAACAACCTGCCAGACACATGGAGGGGTCAGACGGGCCTGATTCATCTCCAGTCCTGGCAGGAAGCTCGAGCCGGTTTTGATGTCTTTATCCCAGCAGTGACTCACATCAACTGCTCCCGAGCGCCTTTCCAGAGCCTCCTCCCTGCTCCGGGGCTGGGAATTGTCTGCTCGAGGTGGGGAGAGCACCAAGCTCTTGCCAGGTGTCTTTGCCTCACCTGAAACAAGAGGATTCCGACAAATCTGTGTTTAATACCCGAGCTCGGAGTGCAAAACGGGAACAGGTTCTTCCCTGTCCCTGCGCACACCGGAGAGCTCCGTGGTGGATCTCCTGTTTGCTCCTCAGCCTCACCTTCTGGAGCAGGAGCTTCTCCAGGAGGGTTCTCCAGGGGCACGTCTGGGATGAGAGCCCAGCAGAGCTCCTGCCATGCAGGGGGAAGGGATGTTGGGAGAAACCAGGAACCTGAGGGGTCCTGAGGCTGGGAGATCCCTGGAGATCCTTGGATCTCTGGAGAGGGGCTGGGGGGGAGTTTGGGAACTCCAGACTCAGTGGGAGTGGGGGGAGATCAGTGGTCTGCAGAGCAGGGATGGAGTGAGGGGGGCCCTGGCGTCGTGTAGGTCCTTGGAGAGGGGGAGGAAAGGTCGCTTGGTGCCCGGAGGAGTGGAGGAACAGGGAACATCCCAGACACCACCAGGCTGGTTGGCATCACCCACATGGCCCACGTTGGGGTTGCTCCTCAGCGAGGAAGGGGTGGGACCATCTCCAGGACCTCCGGTTTTGGTGTGTGAGGTTTTGGTGTGTGAGGTTTTGGTGTGTGAGGTTTTGGTGTGTGAGGTTTTGGTGGACACTTCCCTGGTGCTGAGGGGTGCAGGGAGATGCCACCACCCACAGGTGGAGGGGTCTGACCCATCCCAACTTCCCCTCTCCAGCAGATGACAAAGGGATCATCCCAAGGGAAGACCCATTGGCAGATCTGACCCTGAAGATAGAGGCTGGGTGAGGTTTTGGTGGGCGGGGTTTTGGTGGGCGGGGTTTTAGTGGGTNGTTGGTGAGGCTTTTGTGGGCAGGGTTTTGTGGGCGGGGTTTTGGTGGGTGGGGTTTTAGTGGGCGGGGTTTTGGTGGGCGGGATCTTTCTTGGGCAGCCAAAACGGGATGCAAGAGCAGGGAAAGGGTGATCTGTGCTGCTCCTCATGTCCTGGAAAAGTCCTGGAGGGCTGTGAAGTCCCAGCCAGGCCTTTTCCATCTTGGGCTTTTAGTCCTCTGCATTTCCAAGAGTTTGGGACAGATCTGGCCTAAATTGGGACATCTGATTTTAGGAATTTTGCCCTCTCTGCTGTTTTACAACTAATGAGACCAGTACAGGTTAAATCCACAAGAAAAAATTCCCAAACCAGTCTTTCCAAACTGCCTTTCCCTGGAAAAGCACAGCTCCCATTTCCATTTGTATTCCCGGCCAGAGATGGGAGCTTTAATGTCAACACTTGAATTAAAGGGGTTCTCATTATTTCTGAGGAAAATCAGCTGCTGGAATGGGATTTGCAGCGGGAAGCTGCAGGGATTGTGTGTCTGACACAACAGGTTCCAGCTCTTCCCCCAGGTGGAGACAGGCAGATCCTGAGAGGGGATGGAAACCTTGGAGCCAGGGATTGCCTGAGATGGAGCAGTGTGAGGGATTCCAGGGTTCCACTGTTAATCCCTGTCCCCACAAAAATGGGACTTGACAGAGCTCCGTGTCCTGGGGTCTGGGCCAGCCCTGAGTGTGCAGAGCAGAGGTTTAAACATCAGATTTTGGAGCTGGGAAACAGCTGGAGAGGGGCAGCGCTGGATTTGGGATATGTTGCTCATGAATCCCACACCAAGGTCCTTGAGAACAGGAGATGCATGGCCAGGACAAGCTGATTCCTGGGATTTTTTGTGGACAGGCCTTTGAAGAGCTCAGCCAAGGTGGATTTAGGAAGTTGGGATCAGCCACACTCTGACTGAAGGGTCTTGGAGATCTCCAGCTCTGGGGTTGTCAGCAGGGAAGGATCTGGGGTAAATCCACGGAGGCCACGGAGCTGCTCCCAGTGCTCTGGAACTCCCAGGGCTCTGGAGCCAGGCTGGGAGAGCTGGGGGTGCTCACTTGGAGAGGAGAAGGCTCCAGGGAGCGCTCAGAGCCCCTGCCAGGGCCCAAAGGGGCTCCAGGAGAGCTGCAGAGGGACTGGGGACAAGGATGGAGGGCCAGGAGCCAGGGAATGGCTTCCCAGTGCCAGAGGGCAGGGCTGGCTGGGATCTTGGGCAGGAATTGTTCCCTGGGAGGGTGGGCAGGCCCTGGCACAGGGTGCCCAGAGCAGCTGTGGCTGCCCCTGGATCCCTGGCAGTGCCCAAGGCCAGGTTGGACATTGGGGCTGGGAGCAGCCTGGCACAGTGGGAGGGGTCCCTGCCATGGCAGGGATGGGATGGGATGAGCTTTGAGGTCCCTTCCCACCCAAACCATCCTGTGAAATTGGAGCTGAGGTTCAAGGATTTTTTTTCCTGACTGCAGGAGTTGGAGGGATCCCTCCATCATGAGCTGGGAGAGCTGAGGATGCAGGATGTGCCCATGCACTGATCCAAGCAGGAAAACCATGGACATGCAGCAGCACCCGCTCTATTTACAGTATTTTACTGGGCTGTTTTTATTTTTTATTGCCCTATAAACCAGGAATAAGTGATCAGAAACAGAGGAATTCAGTTCTCATCTGCCACAGCCAAGACAGAGAGAGAAGCTGAGCCATAAATCGCAGAGTCCATAAAAAATTCCAGTGTGCTCACGGAAGTGCTGCGGAGCAGACTCCAGGTAATGATAAAGCTGAACACAATTACCGAGGAAAAAAAATTATTTTAAAAATCCCGGGATATTCTCAGCTGGGGAACGCTGCTGATGAGCATTTTAGGAGGCTGGATGGGAAAATATCCACATGAAGCCAGGGAAGTGGGAATAAAAGTGGGTTTGGCAACAAATCCCAGGCGGGGCATGTCTGGGAGAAGGAGCAGCAAGGTTTTCCTTTCCATCCTCTCCGAGGTCACCTTGTCCTGCCCAGTTCCTGGGACACACCCAATCCCAATCCCAGCTGGATGAGAATTCCCTCTTGCCTTTGGCACCAGTGAGGCCACAAACCCAGATTCCCGAATTGTGGCTGCAGAACTCCACAGGAAGGGAGGAAAACTCCCTCAGATCATCCCTGCCTCCGTTTTCCTTGGATGCAGAGCCTGACATGGAAACAAGGAGCGAGTTGGAGGAGTCCAAGTGCATTGTCCAGGTGATTTTGGTTCATCAAATTCCCATTCCATGCCCTGATAGCTCTTGGATCTCATTTCCCTCTGTGCAACTGCAAATTCAAGTGCTCAATTTATTAAGGACAACTCACTTTATGGTAATTTTAAAAATTAGGGAATTGAAAATAAAGGTGATTAACAGAGCCTGCAAAGATCCAACACTTGTCAGGAATTTTTTGGACTTCATCGGGAATCAGTAAATCTCATCGATGAATAAATGTTAGATCAGAATTAATATTAGCAGCGTGGCAACTTATCCTAATTATTGCATAACCTATTTTGGAGGGGTAATTTTTATATCAGCCTGAGCTGCTGGTCTTTAATCTTTCATTAATTTCATTCACAGCCTTCTCTTAATTTGCCAATCAAGCTTTATATTTGAATTAAAAGCTCGGGGACTTGGACGTGTCAAGTCAACCAAACGATTTCAAAATTGGGATTTAGGAATTTCGACAGTTCCTTAATTACTGCAAACATGAGGCGCATTCACCGCTGCCTTTCCCTCTCTGTGATCCTCCTGATCATTCCCTTTCCTCACCACTTCGGCTCTTTTGTTTTTTCCAGGACTAGGTGCACCAAAAAAAGGGTTTTATGGGCAGGAAAACAGAGAAATTGGGCTGGGAAATAAAGGCCTGGTTTGTACCACGTGTTCTGCAGGTCCCGTCTCATTAGGGCGGCTCTAATTGGTGGAATTATTAATTATCAAGGCCTGGCTTTGCCAGAGTGAGTTTTGGATCCAGGACAGGAGGGTGGGACGGGTCCCTCCTGCCACCCCTGCAGTGGGAGGGCAAGAGGGAAGGGCCTCAGAAAGGGGAGATTTAGAGCAGATTAGGAAAAAAATGTTCATTCTTAGGGTGGCCAGGCTTGGAAGAGCTGCCCAAGGAGTGGGGAACCCCCACCCCTGGAGGGGTTCAGGAGGTGTCTGGGTGAGCTGCTGGGGGAGGGGTTTGGGGTTTTGGAGCTGTGGGGGCAGTGCTGGGTGATGGGTTTGGGGTTTAGGGGTTCCAGGGCAGTGCTGGGTGATGGTTTTGGGGTTTAGGGGTTCCAGGGCAGTGCTGGGTGATGGGTTTGGGGTTCCAGGGCAGTGCTGGGGGATGGTTTTGGGGTTTAGGGGTTCCAGGGCAGTGCTGGGTGATGGTTTTGGGGTTTAGGGGTTCCAGGGCAGTGCTGGGTGATGGGTTTGGGGTTTAGGGGTTCCAGGGCAGTGCTGGGCGGATGGCCGGACCCCAAGCAGGACTGAGGGACAGTGGCACAGCAGGGCTGCGGGCACAGGAGTCCAGCTTTGCCCATCCTGCCAGAGCTGCCAGGCCTGGGAACCCCAGGGCATCAATCCCAAAGGCGGTGCCTCGGTGATCCCCAAAGAGGCACCAGGAGAGGGGCAGGGACTGAGGGCGGAGCAGGCGCTGAGCTGGGGGTGGAAGTTCGCTCTGGAAGTGGTGAGTCCAACACCGGACTTTGAGAAACCCAAACCTTTTCCCTGCCCGGGGAGCGCTGAGCTGGGACCCGACCCCAGCTGGCTCTGCCTCCATCTCCTAATCCACACCCCGGGGGCTCCCAGGAGCAGCAGCAGCAGCAGCAGACACTGCTCCGGAGCCCCCTTTCCCCAGCCCTGCGAGGAGCTCCTGACCTGAGGCAAGGCAGAGGGAGGCTCCCAAATTCCCCTTTTTGTGCAGAAGGGCCCGTGGGGCTCCCAGGGAAGGCAGACGGGAGCGCTCTGCAGGTGCCTCTGCTCGGCACTCACCGAGCCACAGCCCTGGCACTCCCCCCTTTCATCTCCGGGCTGTAAATGTTGCAGCTCTGGCAGCAGCCTGAGGGCAAATTGTTTGGGAAAGTTTGAGTAAAGCAGGTTCAGCTTCTTCAAAGTAGGAAGGGGCTGACAAAAATACATAATTGCCTTCTTAAGAAAATAAAAAGCAACTTTTTTTTGGCAGATTGGCAAGTACACACTTCCTACGCGCTCTCCCTTCTACCCCAAACATGATTCCAGCCTTATTTTTATTTCAGGAACGATGAATTATGAAAGGGCTCTCCCCTCCCTATTCCTCTGCCTTTTTCCCTCTGCCTCCTTCCCTCCCTCCCTGCTCCTAGCCCGGGCTCTGTTTGTTTGTAACCTCCACACACAGACCTGGCTCTGATTTGCTTTACCCACACGTTGCAGGGCCCCCAGGACAAGGATTGCTTTCCTGCTGCTTTGGCTTTATGAATAAATCCTTTCCCAACCCCAAATCCCCCTGCGGAGCCACAGGTGAGGGATGTGTTGGATAAATCCCAGTGCCCCCTGTCCCTGGGGAGAGGTGGCTGTGCGTGCCCAGAACCCAAAAGGAGCTGCCACGGCCCCTCCATCCCATGGGATGTCTCCTCTCCTGGAATTCTGGCTGATCCCGCTGTTTCCTTGCTGCTGGAACACTGGGAAGCTCCAGAGCTGCTCCATCCTCCATCCTCAGGGACTGACCACCTCAAAGGGCAGCCTCAATCCCTGTGGAGAATCCCCCTTTTCCCAGGGGCAGGGGAGGAAGGTGGGAAGGGGTTGTGGGGCTTTGCAGAGGATCCGTCACCGGGGGGGTGGGAGAGGCAATGGCCAGGAAAAGGCTGATCCTGGCTTCACTCCTGGGTGGAATCTGCTCCAGTTCCCACGGACTGGCAGGGCTGAGGGCCAGGGAAAGGAGCTGGGTGTGGAGAGAAGCGTCCCTTGGAGCTTCTGGGATCAGGGAGTGAGGAGAAAAGGGTTAGGAAGTCCCTGTGTGAACAGGGATCCCCCAACCCTCCTCCCTCTGAGTGTCCTACACGTGGCTGTGACCCTGCAGGGCCCCACTGGCTCCAAAGTGGCTTGGGAGATGCAGGCAGAGGGTGGGGAATGCTGAGAGATTCCCACTGGGCTCCTGGTCATGGCCTGAACACCCAGCTGGGGACTGGCAGAGCTGCTGGGCATGGAGCTGGGAATGCCACGGGAACCTGCCCAGACATCCTGAGGAGCTCCTGTGTCCTGTACACCCCTGCAGCCTTCTGTGATGGGAAAACTCCTGAACTGTTGGGTCTTTCCTGCTGGGACCAAGGAAAGAGCAAAGAACTGCCCCAAACCCCCTCCTCCAGGAGAAGCTGTCCCGGTCACTCTTCCCTCCAGGAGAGAGGCTGGAAAGGCACCAGATCTCCTCTCCCTCCCTTCCCTCTGTCCCATCTCTGATGTGCAGCAGATGCTCCCTCACTGGGTTTGTCCCCTCTGGTCACCCCCAGCTGCTTCTGAGATCTGGGATTCTGCTCCAAGAACATCCAACAGCATCTGCTGATCATCCCAGCCCCACTGGGCACCCCCTGGCTCCTGTCCGGCCTCACCGGCCACCCCCGGGCACTGGTGGGGGGCCAGGGCCATCACTGGCCACTGCCCTGGGCTGCAGGGGCCCAGCTGTGCCCAGAGCCGTGCCAGCTGCTGCTGACAGGAGCTGTGGCACTGCCAGAGGTGCCGTGCACACAGCCAGGGGTGAGGCAGCTCCAAGGAATCCCATGGAGAAGCAGCAGGAGCGGGACCAGCCCTGGCACCCCCAGGGCTTCTCCTGCTGTTCCCAGCACACGGCTCCAGTGCCTCCCTTCCTGGGGCTGCTGCCACCCCCAGCACGGTGCCAGGCTGGCACAGCCTCTGTCCCTGCAGCTTCCTGTCCCCTCAGGACACCTGTGAGCCTGGCAGAGGGAAAAGTCACCGGCTGCGGTGGGTCCCTGTGACTCCCCAGGGAATGAGAGGCTCCCAGACCTGGCAGAGGAGGTGGCAGCATCCAACATGGAGCATTTTGGAAGTCAGGGATGGCTCCCCAAGGGAGATGTCCTGCAGTGGTCAGGGTCTTCCCAGGTCTCCTGTTCCTGCACTGTGGGCTCATTTAACATGGACACGGGTCCAGGGAGCAGGGATGGGATTGTGGACACCTGCATTCCCAATTTATTCCCTCCAAAACCAAGTTCCTGCCTGTTTTCTCTCCCTCCAGTGGGATGAGGCACAAAATTCCTCTCCCTGGAGCAGTGGGAGAGCAACCCCCCTCCCCCAAAACTGAGCCCAGCCACATTTGCCCGTCCCAGCCCTGCAACCTCCAGGTGCAGATGGAGCTTCCCAGGTTTCCACATCCATCTCTGCAGTGCCTCTGGCAGAGCAGGGAGCTCCTGAATGTTTGATTTGGTTGTTAGTCCACAACATCATCCACCCGAGGAAGGCAGGAGTGCTGATCCAGGCAGGGAATGCTGACCCAGGCAGGGAATGCTGACCCAGGCAGGGAATGCTCCATCCCAACCCAGCCATGCCTCTGCTCCCAGTGCTGGGGGGTTGCAGCTTCTCCTGGCGTGTTCTGCCCTGCTGCACTCCCAGATTCCCCATTTTCCTCATGTCTGTATCCCTGCTCCCATAATTTGTCCCATATGGCCGGGCATGGTGTGTCCATGTGTGGTGGAGCAGGGACATCTGCTCTGAGCACGGCAGGGCCAGGAGCAACAACCTGTGAGCCCCCAGCCTGCTGTGGGGACAGACCCTGATGGGAACAGGCCAGAACCATCCCAGAACCTCCACCCAAAGCTCTCCTGGCCAGATTCTGGGAGACTGCAGCCATCTGCACTTTGCTTGTGAGTAAACACTCACATGGGGAGGATCCTGGCTGGCTTTTTCCAGGGAGTAAAATCCAATCCAAGCCCCTGGACACTCCCAGCTGCTCTGGGCACCCTGTGCCAGGGCCTGCCCACCCTGCCAGGGAACAATTCCTGCCCAAGATCCCATCCAGCCCTGCCCTCTGGCACTGGGAAGCCATTCCCTGGGTCCTGGCCCTCCAGCCCTTGTCCAGTCTCTCTCCAGGTTTCCTGCAGCTCCTTCAGGCCCTGCAAGGCCCCACTGAGCTCACCCCAAAGCTTCTCCTCTCTAGGCTGAACAATGCCAGCTCTGGCAGCCTTTCCTCCCAGCAGAGCTGCTCCATCCCTCTGCTCACCCTGGAGCCTCCTCTGTCCTGGCTCCAGCAGCTCCAGGTCCTTCCTGTGCTGGGCCCAGGGCTGGGGCAGCTCTGCAGGTGGGCTCTCACCTGAGGGGGCACAGGGGCAGAACCAGCCCAGGGGCCAGGGGGGTTCTTGCTTTTATTCCCAGCTGGATTTTCCCAGCCTGGATTCTTCCCTGGGCACGGCAGATTTGCCCACTGCAGTCAGAATTCCAGGGTGCCCCCAGAATGGGGGGACAGAAGAGTGGCAGCAGCACCGGGGTCATCACAACTGGGTGAGGTGGGAGAGGTGGGAGGAGGAGTCAGGGTGGGAAAGGTGGAATGGAGACCCAGGATGGAACGGGGAAGGTGGAATGGAGATCCAGCTTGAGGTGGGAGAGGAGGGATGGGAACTGAGCTGAGGTGGGATTTGAGGAGCCAGATTGAAATGGGAGGGGTGGGATGGAAAACCAGGCTGAGGTGGAAAAGGCAGGATGGGGAACCACGATGAGGTGGGAGGGGTGGGATGAAGAGTCAGGGTGGGGAGGGCAAGGTGGGATTAGGGGTCAGGATGAAATGGGAGAGGTTGGATGGGACCCAGGATGAGGTGGTAGAGGAGGGATTGGGAGCTGGGCTGAGGTGGGATGAGGAGCCAGGCTGAGGTGGGAGAGCACGGATGGGGAAGCAGGATGGGGCAGAAGAGGCAGGAGGGGTGGGAATGCAGCCTCAGGGGTACAACAACCCCTCCCAGCCGGCTCCAAGTGCTTCCAGGGGCAGGCAGAGCCTGGATCAGGGCACAGCTGTTGGGAAGCAGAGGCACCTCGGTGCTGCCCGGGCCGGGATGCTCCGGAACATCCCAACATCCCAGCTGAGCCCAGCCCGTGCTGCTGCTGCTGCCGAGCAGGGCCGTGCCCGGGGTTCATCGCTATGGAAATCACATTCCCTGGAGCTGCCTTCCAGGATAATCAGCATTAAAGGGAAACTATTTTCTAGTTCATTAGAGGAAAGCTGCGTCCCCGTGGCTGCTGCTGGTGGCACCTCCCTCCCTTCGGGAGCAATGAGCTCCGAACACAGCGACATCCACACCCCAAATGTCACCGGGGAAAGGCGACAGGGAAGGGCTGCTCCTCCTCCTGCTCCTCTGCCATCCTCCAGGAGCGTTTGGGGGATTCCCTTGGATCGTCCCTCACCCCACAGGCTCTGGGCTCCTTCCCTCCTCTCCTTGCTGGCGCTCCCAGCCCTTGTTCTGGTGTGATCCCCGGCTTCTCTGCTGCTGGGAGCCTCCCTGAGAGCCGGGCTCTCCTCGGGCACTTTGGTGGCTCTGCCAGAGCCTTCTCCTCTCAGCAGGATGCTCTGAGGTTCCCTCGGGGCTGAGGCTGTGCTCC
The DNA here is from genome assembly GCA_013397235.1 of Lanius ludovicianus. Lineage (NCBI taxonomy): Eukaryota > Metazoa > Chordata > Aves > Passeriformes > Laniidae > Lanius > Lanius ludovicianus. Next base: position 88,579 of record VYXG01008618.1, on the reverse strand, counting down.
CCATCTCCCAGACAAAAAGCAGGGTGTGGAGTAGGCCTGATTCCCTTCCAGAGATCTCTCCAGGGATTTTTCCGCCCCCCATGTTTCCCTTGGGTTTTCCTTGGCTACAACATCCTTTGGCCACAACATCGTCTCACCAATTCCTTCCTTCCTTCCTTCCTTCCTGGAATCCATCCTGGAATCCTTTCCTTTCCTTCCCTTTCCTTCCCTTTCCTTTCCTTTCCTTTCCTTTCCTTTCCCCGGAATCTTCACTCTGGCTCCCAGGAAACCTTCCCTACGCAGGATGTGGCATGAGGGGACCTCAATTCAGCTCATGGACTTTGGAATTTCGTGTTGATTTTCCACTTCCCCGTGACCACAGGGAGTGACTGGGGGAGTGAACTGCCAGCAAACCCCAGGAATTTTCACCCTTTGAGGTTAAAAATGGATCCGAGGGGCTGCTCCCAGGCCAAATTCCAGCAGGGGATGACAAAAGAGCCTCTCTCAAGCCCCGGGTGGACGGAGAATCCCAGCACAAGAGGACATCCAGCTGCCTTTGGGTGGCCCCAGGACTTGGATTGCCACGAAGAGGGACAACCCACAGGAGCTCCCGCCAGACTGAATTGGGACCTTTTCCCTAAAATTTGGTGTGCTGGAGGTTCCATGAGGAGAAGGCATGCTGGGCTTTCCCTGAGTGGGGCCAGGGCAGTCACCTCCAAGGGGATGGGGCTGAATTCCCTAAGGAATATTGCACCAGCTCCAAGAGCACGGTCCCAGCTCATCCCCAGCCCTTTGGGACACAGCTGGGCTTTGGGAGATCCGGGAAGCAGCCACGGTGTCCCCACCCTGCAGCTGCATCCCCCCGGTGTCCCCACCCTCCATCTGCCACCCACCTGCACATCCACAGGATTCCAAAGCTCCTGCTGGTGCCAGGCATCCCTAAGGGGATCAGCCAGCCCCTCCTCCTCCGTGGAGCCAGGCCTGGAGAGGGAAAAGATTCCCAGATCATCACCAGCAGAGAGGGCAGGGACAGGAGGACATGGATGCAGAGTAGGAGTGGCTTTTTTGGGAATGGTTTTGGTGTGTATCCATCGGGAATGGCTGCCCTGCCAGGAGCAAACTGAAGGCATGGAGGGATTTGGTGTCCTTCTGGTGGCATCCCAGTGGGAAGAGGCGAGGAAAAACCTGGGCATGGAGCAGGAAAAGGACGGATCTGTGTGGTGGGGCAGCCCCTGTGTGCAAGGAAGGGATCACGGAGCCGTTGTCCACAGGGAGGTGGAGCTCTGTCAGGATAAGGGGGAGATTGGAGAGAGCTGGAATGAACATCCCAGTAAAAAACAACCCAGTTCTGTGGGAAAAAGCACAACCCCCCCATCCCTGGTAGCTCCTTCTCAGCAGCTCCAAGCATGGAAAGGCTCGGTCCGGAGCTAGGATGGAACTCCAGTCCTGCAGGGGCTGCCAAGGCTTGGCCTTTCCCAGCTTCCTCCTCTCTGGCTCGTGGCTGTGGCCAGGGGATTGCTTGGCAAAGAGGCCAGGCCTGGCAGATGATCCCATAATCAGCGGGATAAGCCGAGCCCAAAGCCCCGCTCCCACCTCGCCTCAGAACTGCTTTTGTTCCCGGCCCACCAAGGCAGAGCTGGGCTGGAGCTCCGGTGCCCTTTTTAAGGATTCAGCCTGAATTCCCAGCCAGGCTGTGCAGATGAGGATGAGCTGGGATGAAGGGTTTATCCCTCCTCCCCAGAACCAGCCGGGATGGCTCCGCAGGCGCCAGGAGAAGCTTGGAGAACATCCCGGCGAGTGGCAGCCAGGCTGCCTCAGCTCTCAGGGAGAACACTCTGCTGTCAATCAAAGGGGAGCTTTTCTCCAGCTGTTCCCATGCTCAGAAAGAGCCCAGAGGTGTTTTGGGATGTGTGATCTCGGGAAGGGGTGGGGGTATGGAAGGATGGGACAAACCTGCTGCAGTCTGAGCCCGCGGATGGAGCTGGAGTGACGCTGGTGGGGGTGTGGGGCTGTGACAGCACAGGCAGAGCCACCTCTGACCTACCCTGAGCGCTGCCACAGCGAGAGGAATGCTCTGGGCCATGTGGATGCTCAGCATGCCCGGCCAGGCCTAACAAATCCCAGGATCTCTGAGGCTGGAAAAGCCCTCCCAACCCATCGAGTCCCAGCTGTGCCCCATCCCCACCTTGTCCCCAGCGCAGGGCACCGAGTGCCACCTCCAGCCCTTTCTGGGACACCCCCAGGGATGGGCACTCCAAACCTCCCTGGGCAGCCCCTGCCAAGGCCTGAGCACCCTTTCCATGGGGAAATTCCTGCTGGTGCCCACCCTGCCCCTGCCCTGGCCCAGCCTGAGGCCGTTCCCTCTCCTCCTGTCCCTGTTCCCTGGGAGCAGAGCCCGACCCCCCTGAGCCCCCTCCTGTCAGGGACTTGTGCAGAGCCACAAGGTCCCCCCTGAGCCTCCTTTGCTCCAGGCTGAGCCCCTTTCCCAGCTCCCTCAGCCCCTCCTGGGGCTCCAGCCCCTTCCCAGCTCCGTTCCCTGCCCTGGGCACGCTCCAGCCCCTCCAGGGCTCTCTGGCCAGGAGGGCCAGAACCGGACACAGCCTTCAGAGGTCTCTCAGCAGGGCCAGCACAGGGGACGGGCACCAGACAGGTCCAGGAAGAACTTGGAAGATGGGAAGAACGAGCAGCCTGAAGCCCTCTCAGGAGACAGAGCTGAAATCCCCTGGAAGTTGGGATAAACAGCTGGAGAAGAAGGAAAATGGGCCAAAAGAAGCTCAGAAGCAGCTTCTGCACTGACAAGAGCAGGGCTTGAAGCACTTGAGGGCTGCCCACTCCTTGGGAAGAGGGGGCTCCTTCTGAAGTCCCGCTGAAGGAAAGCGGGGAGGGCTCCACTCCACACCCGAAGGCTGCTCCCGAGAGCAGCACCGGAACAAGGCGAGTCCAGCACGGAATTTGCAGCTCATCAAGGGCTGAAGAGGCAATTTTGTAATTAGGAGTGAGAGCCGCAGATCTGATTGTGATCCGGAGCAGGAATTGGGGCCGGGCCTGGCGGGAAGGCCCTCGGTGAGCCCTCTCCACAGCGATTGTCTGCTGCTGGTCCAAGGAAACCCCCCCGGCTGCTCTGAGGGTTACGGAGGGCTGGCACGGCTTGGGCATGGCGGGCACGGCAGAGGATTCCAAGTGCCACAAGAGGCAGGAAAAACCCCAGGCAGGGACGGGCAGTGCAGGAATGCAGAGAAGGGGAAGCCCTCAGCACATCCCCTGGCTTTGCTGGTGCCTCCTGGGGAGGAGAGGGGACAGAAGGCTGGGAATTGTCAGGAATTCTCAGGACAGAAGGCTGGGAATTGTCAGGAATTCCCAGGAGAGAAGGACAGCAGTGCAGAGGAGGATGAGAGCAGCCAGGTGAGAGCACGGAGGGGATAAATGGGTGTGAGCCAGATGGGATGTTCAAAAAGGACGGTGCTGAGGTGAAGGTCACCTGTGAGCAGCAGGAGCTCTCCAGCCCACCCAAACCTCACTGTGTCCATGCAGGATTGTCCTCTGGATCCCAAACCTTGAGTGATGGCTGCCCAACCATCTCCAGCACAGCTTAATTTGATAAGAACCCTGAGCCACTTTAAACACTTCAATCACGGCCCCTCTTAATCATCTCCTCGCCGAAAAAAATAATCCCACTTTGCTTAATCTCTCCTCCCGTGGAAATCCTGTCACTCCTTTATTGTCTAAATGACTTTCCAGGGCTCTCTCTCCAACACAAAAATATCTGATTTCCCAGGAATCCACAAAAACAGGACTTGGCTCCCCGTGGGGTCTGAGCCGCTCCGTGGCACCGGGCATGGCAGCTCGGGGGGCACCTTGTGAGGGGGCAGCCCCTTCCCTGCACTCGTGGAACGACTCATGGAACCACCTGGATCCAGGGGGCTGCATGAGGCCCGCAGTGGTGCTCACCCTGGAATGTCTCCTGCATCCTCAGTCTCCAGGCTCAGGATGGGGATGATTTGGAATAGTTTGGGAAGCTGGTTTGGTTTTGGGGGTTTGGTTTGGGGTTTTTGTGGTGCTGGGCCTGCAGAGCAGAGGGAGATGAGGGCAGGGGACCAGCAGTGACAGGATGGGACAGCTCTGCTCTACAGAGGACCCCAGGGGTGCTGCAGAGTCCAGTAAAACCTCATGTCCATGGAGATCTTCCCACAAGGGCCCAGCAAATCCATTTCCTTCCCTGTCTGACCCAGGAAATGCCCTGCACAGCCAACACTGGCACTTGGATTCCTGCCCTCGGAGAAGCTGAGGCAGAAGATTCCAAATCAAGGATTGTCAGGATGTCCTGGCTGCACTCCCAATTTTTCTCTGCAGCTGTGACAGACAATAATGGAATTATAAATTATAAACAAATCAATATGAGATTTTTCCTCAGCTGCCTTGTCACCAGGATGCAGGATTGGAGGAGGAGCAGCAAACACCTCCCCAGGAATCCATGGGAGCTGGCACAGGCGTTGTTCCATCACGACCCAGACAGGGATTTTGCCTGGAGAAGGGATGGAGGTGAATCCACCCGCAGGAAATCTGTAGCTGTGAGCCTGTACCAACTCTGCAGAACCAAAATCTTTGGGTTTTAGGAATTTAAAGGGTGCTAGGCATGGTGCTGGCTGCTCCACTCCCACACAAGCAACACACAGGGAAAGGCAGCTGCTGCTTTTTTGTTGGATCCAGTCTCACAGCTCCTTGTGCCGAAAGGAAACAAACACGACGTGTCCGGATTTTGGGAAGCACTGGAGGAAAAGCAGCTGCTATTTAGGTGGGAAATGCTGTCCCCAGGTTGGGATGGAGCAGCTGATGTCCCCCATCCAACCCTTTGTCCCTGGTGTGGCGTTGTCACTCTCAGCCAGGCTTTTGTGCCGCCACCGAGGCCGAGCTCAAGCTCCAATAATGAATGGGTGCCTTCCAGTGGAGTTCATTGATTTGGGAGAGATGGAATTTCATAGCCCTGATGGATGTCTGGAACAGCCACAGGCACTGCAGGCTGCCCAGGGAGGCTGTGATTCCATGCAGATTTGTTTTCCTGACACTCTGGAGTGGGAATGGATTGTGTGCCCCAGCTCCTGTTGCACCCCCGGCTTCACACGTCCCATTCCAGAGGCAGGAAGGGAAACCCCATCCATTTCCCATATTAAATATGAGTGGATGCAGAGCTGGGTTCTTTATGGGGGTGAGGGATGGGTCTCACTGGGTACCAGCACCGTGGGTGCTGCATTCCCACTCCTCAGCCAAGGGGTTCTCCAGAAAAGGGGAAGTTAACTGAAATATCACACAAATTATGGCCTGATCCTGATGGTGATGGGGTTATCAGACCAGTGATGGGGTTATCAGTTCACTAATGGGTTGGTGAGATCATTGATGGGGTGGTCAGACCACTGATGAGGTTGCCACACCACTGACAGGGTGGTCAGACTATGGATGGGGTGGTCAGTCCATTGGTGCAGTGGTCAGTCCATTGCTGCAGTGGTCAGTCCATAGGTGCAATGGTCAGTCCATTGGTGGGGTGGTCAGTCCATTGGTGCAGTGGTCAGTCCATCGGTGCAGTGGTCAGTCCATTGCTGCAGTGGTCAGTCCATTGCTGCAGTGGTCAGTCCATCGGTGCAGTGGTCAGTCCATCGGTGCAGTGGTCAGTCCATTGCTGCAGTGGTCAGTCCATTGCTGCAGTGGTCAGTCCATCGGTGCAGTGGTCAGTCCATTGCTGCAGTGGTCAGTCCATTGCTGCAGTGGTCAGTCTCCTGGTGGCGTTGTCACCTCTGATGGGGCCATCAGACACCAGGACAGCCCCAAGCCAAAGGGGAGGATGCAGGGGCGAGTCAGGCTGGGGCAGAGGGTCCATGGCAGGAGCAGCAGGAGGATTCTCCCCTCCCCAGAGGGCTCCTGCCCAGTGTCCTGCTGGGCCACCACTGCTGCGGCCACACGGCCTGAGGGTCACCCCTGGGCAGTGCCCGGCGCAGGGACTGAAGCGAGGACACCACGTCCTCCCTGTGTGCTCTCACTTATTTGTTTTTCAGCTTGAAAATGAATATTTGATAACTTTGCAGGGATCGAGGCCTCTGTTTGGGGCCCTGATGATTTATTTATCCACCCATTTATTCTGCTGCAGCGCTGCTGCAGGGGACGGAGGTGTCCTGAGGCACCAGCACAGGCACAGATGTCCCATGTGGGGACTTCCAGGGCATCCCCGAGCTCCCTCTGCTCTCAGAGGGGACGAGGAAAGCAGCTGCAAACAGCTGGGCAAGGCTTGATGGGGCAATTGCTGGAGAAGATGCTCTTGCTGCAGCTCTGAATCTCCAATCAGGGAGTGAAAGGGAACAGAGAGAGAGAAATTGTGTAAAAATTAGTGGGAAGCGGGAGGAAAAGGATGATAATTTGCCAAGGAGATGGGACACACTGGAGACGAGCGTTGTGTGCTCCCTGAGGGTCACCTCCTGTAATCCAGGTGACTGACAGCCCCGGGATTTGGAAAGCTGCTGGGATTCGCTGCCTGTGGGACACCTGGAAAGGCTGAGCTGCCGTGTGGGAATGATCCTTGGAGCCAGAGGAGGTTCCATGTGCCCAGCCCACTCCAGGACAACAAAGGGGAATTAACGTCAGCTCCAGAGCCCTCCCCTCCCCTCCCCTCCCCTCCCCTCCCCTCCGACTCTTCCATACTCTCAGTTCCTGTAATTTTGCACTATTAATCCACAGGATGTCTGGAGCTAACATAAGCTTAAAAAGTAATGGAGGTTTTNCTTCCCTTCCCTGAAACTTCCCTTCCCTGAAACTTCCCTTCCCTGAAACTTCCCTGAAACTTCCCTTCCCTGAAACTTCCCTGAAACTTCCCCGAAACTTCCCTGAAACTTCCCTTCCCTGAAACTTCCCTGAAACTTCCCCGAAACTTCCCTGAAACTTCCCTTCCCTACGAGCATCTCTGGAGAGGTGGAGGCCACCTGGGCAAGGAGTGACCCGGGAGAAGGCAGGAGAAGCCTCCAGGACACAGAGAAGCCTCCAGGACACGGAGAAGCCTCCAGAGCACGGAGAATCCTCCAGGACACGGAGAATCCTCCAGGACAGAGCGGGATCCGCTGCCCAGGGCACAGGAGCAGAGAGGGAAGGTGCCTCAAGGGCTGCTCTGATCACGTGCCCTGGAGAGAAGCAATTTCTCCCGAATTTCCACCTTTTGTTCTCCTGCTGAATACCCCCTGATTTCCCTGGAATGGGAACAGCTCCCTGCTCCTCGGGCTGCACACACCGCGGCTCTTTGCTATTCATGGCCTCTCATCCCGCTCCTCGGGAGCCTTCCGCAGTGATTGGAGAGGGAGGGATGAGCCGTGCATGCCAAGCAGCAGGGACCTCGTTGGGAGCGCGGCTCCCGACCCGAAATCCTCGGGGATGAGGCGGATGAACGGCTCGGGATGCCAAACCTCTCCATGCAATCCTTGTGTTTCTCCAGATGCTGCGCTTGGCAGCCCCAAAACCGAGGTGGACTCGTGAGCAGCAGCTCCAGGAGGCAGGTCCACTCTGAGGCTTGGATTGGGGTGGGGAAGGGGATTTTAGAGGCAGAGAGTTCTGGAATCACGGAATGGTTTGGGTTGGAAGGGAACTTCAAGCTTCCGCTATCCCAGGCTGCTCCCAGCCCCGTCCAGCTTTTCCTTGGGCACTGCCAGGGCTCTGGGCACCCTGTGCCAGGGCCTTCCCACCCTCCCAGGGAGGAACTCCTTCCCAAAATCCCATCTAGACAAGACCCCTCTCAGTTTGAAGCCATTCCCCCTGTCCATACCCTCGGAGAATCTCCCTCTCCATCCTTCCTGTAGCCAGCATGGACAATGCTGCTCTCTGGTAGGGGATGGCCAGGGACACGCCTGATTCCTTGGAATTAATGATAAAAAACTGAACTGGGGGTGGAACAGCCCTGCCTGGGAGCCAGAGTGCCTTTGTGTGGGACAGCATTCCTGCAGGAAGTGCCTCTGGAAGGCCGCAATTACCCCGCTGTAACTTTTCGCCTCTCATTACTTGGGCTCTGTGATCTCTTGGGGTTTTGTCACAGCAACGCCTGAAAGGAGATTTAGGGAGGCTCTTTCAGCAGCTCTGGGCAGCAGCAAATCCCATCGTCCTCAATTGGACACCTCCCCGGGAAGGAGGGGATTCATCCTGCCCAAACGTGCAGCGTTTCCCTTTGGAATACAGAGCAGGCTCCTGACCTTGCACAGTCAAAGGGATTTATGATTAATGGCACCTCCGGTAACAAACCTGGCGTCGTGGATGGGATATTTTGGGTGCCCTCACTGCAGAATAATGCAGAGACTTCAAAGTTCCTGTGGCACAAACTCCCGAATATCGGGCTGGAATTGAAGTCAGGAATGAAATCAAAGAAGTAATGGTCACTTTCTTTAGCTGCTCTTCATTACTGAGGTTTTCCCTTTGTCTGACACTGTTTTTGTTGGGCCATCTCCACGGGAAGCGGCGCTTCCAGGAAAATGAGGGATGTTGATGCTGTTAAGGGGCTGTTGGAAGTGAAGCTGCCTTGGCAAAATGCTCTGTTCAACAGGTACGGCTAAAACAGGAGAGGCAGCAGAATTCCCAGGATTTCGTGGGCTTGGAGAGGCTCTTGGGTAGGGAGAACAGCTGGTTTGGAGGGGTGGTACTGCCCTGCTCCTGGGAATGTGGATAAATCCGGCCCCCGAGGCTGCCCAGGGCAAGGGCAAAGTCTCCTCAGGGGCGGAAATAACCTCAAAAGTTGTTAAATTGTGAAACAATTGTACAACCAGAGACTAAATAAGCAATTAATTCCATTTCAATGGAGTGTTTTAATTGATTACTGCACGGTGTGGCTGCAGCTGGGGAGTGTTTGGGTGACAACAACACATGGCCTTAATATTTTTCATTGGAATTACTCCTGGAATGCCCCCTCAGCTCTGACTGCACCCAGGGACGTTCCTCTGTAATGTTCCTTTTTCCTCAGAGAAGGATTCTCCTGGTGCTCAGTGCCCTCATCTTCATCCCTGCAGCTGGAATGGTTTTCAGAAAGGGAAGATCATTTTCCTGAGGAGTGGCAGGAGGAGGCCAGGACAGCAAATCCCCACTGCTTCAGTGCTTGCGAACCAAACCTTTGGGGCACATTTTGGTTTAGGTTTAGGGGAAAAATAAAAGAGAATTGTTTGGTTGTGTGTCTTCGTTATCATCATCTGTTAGAATAAGAGAGGAAAATCGAAATATCAGGAATCAAAACATCCCAGTGCCAAAAATGCTCAGGTTTTGGAGCTTGGTGTCATTCCATGTGGGAGAGGGAGAGATTGCTTTAAAATGGGAATGATTTCCCTCATGTGGGGTCTCTCATGCCCTCACAGCTTCCAAGCTGTGTCATTCCATGTCGTCCCCTCAGCCCTTGTGTGACACAGGTGACATTCCAGGTGCTGGTTGTGAGATCCCTTCCTGCCTCCCAGCTCCTTGGGATGGGGCAGGTGCTGCTTTTTGGGGATGTCCCTGATGTGCTAAAAGTGGTGCTGATTCGTGTGTCTGTCCTGTGCCACCTCTGGGAGTCAATGGGCATTGGATTTATTCCTTGATTCTGATTTATTCCTTGCCTTTTGCCTGGGAATTTGATGGCTCCAGTCCCTGTCTTGATTTTCAGGGAATTCCCAGAGTCACAGATTGGTTTGTGTGGGAAGGGACCTTAAAGCTCATCCGTGAGCCGTGGGCAGGGACACTTCCCACTACCCCTGGTTGCTCCAACCTGGCCTTGGACACTTCCAGGGATGGGGCATTTCCTGCTTTTCCTTCTTCAGTGGCTTCACCCACCTTGTTTTAACCTGGTCTCCTCCAAGGCTGGGCTTATTATTCCATTGAAAACCATGGAGGTGTCCTGAGGTCTTGGACCCGCTCACCCAGGGCCATCCCAGCTGGCATTCCCGTGTTCCTCTTCTGCCATTCCCTGCACACCCCAGAATTCCCACTCAGCTCCACACATTTCCTGCTAAAAACATTCACACTCCGGAACGATTTTGTGGAGACATTCCCATCATTCCCATGGGGTTTCCCAGGGCTCTGTCAGCAGCTGGCAGGACACACAGGGATGATCACTGGCCCTCCAAGCCATCCCAAACTTCCTCTGGTTTCCCTGCTGCCTGCCAGGACGTGGCTGCTGGGCCAGGCTCCCATTCCTGCCGGCAGGCACGGCTTGGGAATGTCCCAGCCAGGAGAAGCAGCGCCCCAAGGCAGCTGGGAGAGCTCGGGGCAGACATGGTGCTAATGGCTCCTGAGTGCCAGGGAGGGGCAGAGAGCTCCAGAATGGCAGGAGATTCCATTTAGGGAACGGGAAGGGCTGGAAGTGGGTCACGGAGCTGCACAGCCTCTCTGCCATCCCTGGTGGGAAGCCCTGGAACGCCGCGTTCCCCTTCATCCTCCCAGCCCGGTGGGTCCCGAGGTGCTCCAGCCCAGCTGGATGGGGCAGAGCTGCTTTCCTGGGACACCTGGAGCCAGAGAGGACACGGAGGAGCAGAGGTGGCCCCGTTAATTACCCCAGACCAGGCCTGGTGGCCCCAGAGAGGGGGTGGGAGGGGAGATTTCATGCCCTGGTTGTGTGTCCTACTTAGCGCCTTGCTGGGAGGGGAAAGGAGCAGCTGGAAAACTCTTGGAAACAGCTTGTTCCCTTTGGAATGTTCTGGTGGTGCTCAGGGCAGGGTCCGTGTTGGGCCTCTCGTTTAATCCGAGCTCAGTCCCTGCCCTGGGATAAACCAGCAGCTCTCCCAGGGCAGGGGGTCTCCAGCAGGGTTTTCCAGTTGATTCCCACATGTGAATTTCCTGGGATTGAGGAGGAGATGCCCCAACACCAAGAACAAACTCAGTGCGGCAGGAGAGGTTTAAATCCAAAATTAAATCCATTTAGGCCCAGTTGTCGTCAAAGTCCTCATCAACCACTGGGGTGTAGGACTCAAAAGGATAATGAGGAAATGTGGGAATTAAAGTGGGAGCAGCTGGTGACTCCCTCAAGGTCCTGCAGGGAGACCTGGATAAAGCAGAGGGCTGGGAATGACCTGCTGTGGAGTTTAACAAGGGCAAGGGGTGGGTTCTGTGCCTGTGGTGTAACCCTGGATGTTCTGAGAGACCGGGAATGAGGGGCTGGAAAACATCTGTGGGAAGAAGTCCCAAGAAACTGGTCCATGGCAAGCTGGATGAGCCAGGGAGGGACATCCCCGTCCTGGGGACATCCCTGTCCTGGGGACATCGGGCTGGGCCAGGGAGGGATTGTCCCACTCTGCTCTGGGGCAGCCTCACCTCCAGCCCTGGGCCAGTTTGGGTGCCCCAACATCAGAGAGATCCAAAGCTGTTCCCGAGTGTCCAAAGGAGGGGCTGGGGCAGGGTCTGCAGGGGCACCCGAGGAGCGGCTGAGGGCACTGGGCTGCTCCAGCTGCAGCAGAGGAGCTGAGGGCAGAGCTCCCCGGGGCTGCAGCTCCTGCCGAGGGCAGCGCAGGGACAGCCCCGAGCTCTGCTCTGGGACAGGGACAGCACCCAGGGAGCGGCTGGAGCTGGGCCAGGGCAGGCTCGGGCTGCAGAGCAGGGAAAGGCTCTTCCCCAGAGGGTGCTGGCACTGCCCAGGCTGCCCAGGGAATGGGCACGGCCCCGAGGCTGCCAGAGCTCCAGGGGTGCCCAGGGTGGGGTTGCTGGGCTGTCTGGGCAGGAGCTGGATCAATGATCCTCAGGGGTCCCTTCCAGCTCAGAATATTCCATGATTTCTACCCACACGTGAAAGAATGGGAGGAAATCCCTGTTCCACGAACCAAGTCCTGAGCTGGTTTGTAGGTGGGGTAGGAACGATCCATGTGCCTTTCAGGAATAAAGGGACAATGCTGGAGCTCTGGCAACAAAAGATGTCACCCACATGAGGAGATTTGGGAACGTTTCAGCAAATCCAGGGTGCAGATGGGGGCTTAGGGAGCCAGATAAGCAGGACACGAGTCCAATTTATAATTCATGTGACCATCCTGTATTCTGAGGGGCTATTAGGATGGAAAAGTGTCGGGAGGGCATTACTGGCTATTGTATCAAATCCTGGCATCCACACTTTTATCATGGATTAAAAAAAAAAATTAGAGGGAGCTCAGAGAAGAGCTGGAAGACTGAGAAAAGGTCTGGCAGACCTGCTGGGTGATGATAGGCTTAATGACTTCAATCTATTTAGCTCATCAGAGAGCAACTTGAGAGGTGACTTGATCATGGGCTCTGAGTACTTGCAGGGAGGAGATTTTTGATAGCAGAGGGTCCTTTAATCCAGCAGACAAAGCCAGGACTCCGTGGTGACAGGTGGAGCTGAAGGAAGAATAATTCCAGTGGCAGTTAAGCCAGCAATGTTTCCCAGGGAAGGTAATTAACTCCTGGAAGTGCTTGCCTGGGATGTGCTGAATCCATCTCCAAGGGAGAGCTGGAGAGGTTTGGCCCCATCTGAACACAAGTTATGGGCTCGGTGCCCTTCATCCATGTGGGAGTGAGGGAAGTCCCCTTCTCTGTGTCCTCACTCAGGGTCCTGCCTGCTCCCACCTGCTCGGGGGGCTGATCTCGGGGCGAGGACCTGCTCTGCACTAACGGGGGGCGGGGTGGGGACTTGTTCCCTGGGGACATTGCAGGCGTTCCTAATTTCAGGTCCCTCAGAGCTTCTCCTGTCTGGAGACGTGAGCTGGCAGGGCTGGGTGGGTCTGAGCGCTTTGTAGCCCCCGTTTTCACCTCTTCATTCTGTCCCCCAGCTCACCTTGGCTGTAGGAAATGCTGGGTCTGGCATCAGGCCTGCTTGATCTCTCCTCTGACCCCTCCTGGTGCTGTCTCCTGCTGCCCAAGGTGCATTTCAAACTCCAGCTGCCTCAGATGTTCATCTTTAGAGGGAAAACTCTGAAGGAAAACCAACCCCAGGGGGTCTCCAATGGCTTTGGGAAGAACATCCCAAAGAGCCTTTGCTGCTGGCAGAGGTCAGGGCTGGCTGGTCCTGCTCTGCCTCCTCGGGACACTCCCCCACACCTTAAAATCTGGGCTCGGTTTAAAACCAGCTCTGAGCCTTCCTTCCCTCCTGAGCTCTGTGGTGGCTGTGCCTCCTCTGGATCTACCCTGGGTCTTTGCTGGAGCTCACTCCTGGCTGGCTCCGTCTCCTCCTGCACCCCTGGATGAACCCTGGACCCTGTGAATGGATCCCTGGGGCCATCTGGGAGCGCTGAGTGCAGATCCTGTGGGATCCTGTGGGTGAGGCACCCCCGTGCTGGGGCTGCCCTCAGCCCCTGGCTGTCCTTCCCTTGGGAACAGCTCATCCCTGGGGTGGGAACCCCTCTGCTGAGCAGGAATATTTCTTTTCCAAGCAGAGCCTTGCAGGTGTGGCTGCACTGCTGTGCTATACCTGGAAATGGATCCCTCTGGCCATATTCCTTATCTTTTGGCCCTATTCCTCATCCTCTAGCCATATTCCTCACCCTTTGACCATATTCCTCATATTTTGGCCATATTCCTCATCCTTTGGCCATATTCCTTATCTTTTGGCCCTATTCCTCATCCTCTAGCCATATTCCTCATCCTCTGGCCATATTCCTTATCTTTTGGCCATATTCCTCATCCTCTGGCCATATTCCTCATCCTCTGGCCATGCTCCTTATCTTTTGGCCATATTCCTTATCTTTTGGCCATATTCCTCATCCTCTGGCCATATTCCTCATCCTCTGGCCATATTCCTTATCTTTTGGCCATATTCCTTATCTTTTGGCCCTATTCCTCATCCTCTGGCCGTGCAGGACACCACGAGGAGCCGCTCAGTGATTGGGAACTCAGCAGCTCCTCGATGTCCCCCCTGCTGCATTCCCAAGGTGCTGCTCCCCCTGTGCCACTGCCCTGGGAGGGCAGGAACAACACCCAGCAGTTCCTTGTCCCCCAAATCCCAACCAGGGGGTGGAAAATGGGGAATAAAAATGGGAGAATGGCAGCAAATGTTGTGTCCTGCTTTTGTTTTGGTTTGTTTTTTTTTAATGTTTTCCTGAGCTCCCTGGAGCCCCCAAATCAAGGGAGGAAACCTGTGGGCCCCTCACTGGGGTGAAGCTGGAGATCCCTGGTGCGTGGCAGCTCCTCAGGCACACATCAGTTCTTGTGTTTTCCTGGAAAAAACAGGAGTATTTTAGGCGAGACAAGGAAGAAGCTGTTGTGAGACAAATTCCTGTTTGCTGGAAGAAGCGAAGGCTCCCCGGCGGAATTGCTCGCCCACCCAGCAGCCCCACGGAGCAGGTCCTGGTGGGAGGGGGTGTGCAGACAGCTCTGCCTCCAGTGAGCTGCTCCCCAAGGCAAAAACAACACCAGAATTCCTCCAGGGCAGGAGGTTCAGACAGAGAATTCATTTCTGTGCTGTTCTCTGCAGGGATCCCACTCCTGCCTGGAATAATCTGAACCTGCAGAGCTCTGGTGCAGCAGAGGCAAACCTGGGATAACCACTGGGAATGAAGGAGGCTGTGCTGGGAGAGGCAATTGGGAAAGCTGGAAAAATCCTGCCTTTGCTGCTGCTTCCAGGGCAACAGCACAGCCTCGGATGGTTTGTGCTCAGGGAAAGGGGGAAGGGATTGGTGCAGGAGGCTGCATTTACCCATGGAATCATGGAGTGGTTTGGGCTGGAAGGGGCTTTAAAGATAATTTTAGATTTATTTTACCTGCTGCCACGACAGGGACACCTCCCACTGTCCCAGGCTGCTCCCAGCCCCAATGTCCAGCCTGGCCTTGGGCACTGCCAGGGATCCAGGGGCAGCCACAGCTGCTCTGGGCACCCTGTGCCAGGGCCTGCCCACCCTCCCAGGGAACAATTCCTACCCAAGATCCCATCCATCCCTGCCCTCTGGCACTGGGAAGCCATTCCCTGGGTCCTGGCCCTCCAGCCCTTGTCCAGTCTCTCTCCAGGTTTCCTGCAGCTCCTTCAGGCCCTGCAAGGCCCCACTGAGGTCACCCCAAAGCTTCTCCTCTCCAGGCTGAACAATGCCAGCTCTGGCAGCCTTTCCTCCCAGCAGAGCTGCTCCAGCCCTCTGCTCATCCTGGAGCCTCCTCTGGCCTGGCTCCAGCAGCTCCAGGTCCTTCCTGTGCTGGGCCCAGGGCTGGGGCAGCTCTGCAGGTGGGCTCTCACCTGAGGGGGCACAGGGGCAGAATCCCCCTCCCTGCTGTGGGATCAGCCCAGGACAGGGGGGGTTTATGGTCCCAGGAGACATCAAATCATTCAGTCCCACAGGCACCAGGCAGAGTGTTAGGAGCCAGTGAAAAGATAAAAAAAGAGGGGGAAAAGCAGCCCGGGCTCATTGTGCCACTGTAAATGAAAAGCCAGACAAAGTCTGGAAATTCATTCATCCGCATCACTCATGTTAAGCCTTAAAATGTTCCTGGTAGCCACTGGAAATCATTAAAGAAGTGACAGCTCCGTTCTCTGGAGGAGCAGGACTCAGAGTGGGGGGTACAGCAGATGCTTTAGCAAGAAAAATTCAATGAAGCCGCCTGTAAGTCAGTGATTTCTCTGACTTCATCTGCACATTAAAAATGCAAGTGAATGCCTTTTGGTGTTAGCTCTGCTCCTGGATACGAGATGGAGTCAATTCACAGCTCTTCAGTGGATAATACTTTTTGTTTTTCGCAGAGGCTGTTGAAACAGAATGGAAAATTAAAGCAATTTTTCCTGACAGCAATGCATAAACGTTGACCATGAAATGGCAAAGCAAAAAAACAGAACCAAGAGCAAGAACCGCTCGAGGAGTGTCTGAATTAGGCAGCAGCGAGTTCATTACAGCTCTCATTTGAATAAAGGCAGGAGATGATGCCCTTGCTGTAATGGAAATGCTCTTCAAGTCCGAGCCATCCGTGGCCATTACGGCCTGGAGAGGATTGTTTGGGGAGGAGATGGATGTTTGGGAAGGGGATGGATGTTTGGGAAGGAGATGGAGGTTTGGGAAGGAGATGGAGGTTTGGGAAGGAGATGGATGTTTGGGAAGGGGATGGATGTTTGGGAAGGGGATGGATGTTTGGGAAGGAGATGGAGGTTTGGGGAGGAGATGGAGGTTTGGGAAGGGGATGGATGTTTGGGAAGGGGATGGATGTTTGGGAAGGGGATGGATGCAGTCCTGTTCCTGCTGGGGCACAGGGCTGCTCTCCCTGCTCCTCGGATTCCCCCAGGGCGTGGGGCTGGATGCAGGTGGGTCCTGCTTGCCCGTAAATCTCTGGGAATGTTCTGCTCTGGAGCACTTCAGATCTTTCCCTGCTGGTCCAGCAGGGTTCTGGGGTGGTCGGGGAGGGATGATCCAAAGTCCTGCTTGTCAGAGCCTCTGGAAGGGGTTTGGAGCATTTAAAAACTCAAGAGAAACTGAAATCCTGGCTAAAGGAAAGACTTGGGACAACCAGGAACTTTCCATGTCCCAGCTCCCTGCACGTCCTACACGAGCTCTGAGGTGTCGCTGCTGGCCCCCAGGTTTGCCCCGGGCAAGTCTCTGGAAGTTGGAATGGGAGCACTGGATGCATTCCCAGTCTCTGCCAGCACTGGCAGGGGCTGCCCAGGGAGCTTTGGAGTGCCCATCCCTGGAGGTGTCCCAGGAATTCCCGGAGGTGGCACTCGGGGCTCTGAGCTGGGCACAAGGTGGGGATGGGGCACAGCTTGGGCTCAGTGACCCTGGAGGGCTTTTCCAGCCTCAGCAGCTCTGGGATTCCGAGCTCTTCCTTCCCTGTGGGAGCACCGAGGGTTTCCCACCTTTGCCTCCCTCCCTCCCGCAGGGCTCCAGCTGCTCCAGGGCTGGTGCCGAGGAACACCGGGGTGCTCTGCCCCGGGGTGAGGTGTGTGCTGTCCTGGTGCCACTGTCCCCGCCGGACACCCTCCCCCAGCACCATCCCCCTGGGGGGCATTTATCCCCCAGAGGAGCAGGGATTTGTGTGACACATCCCTGCAAAGGGGACGGGAGTCTCCCGAATTTTCTCACAGTCCTCCCCAAGTTTTCCCTTCCCCTTGGAGCAGGAATTAACGACTCCATGGCCTCAGGGGGGCTTTTCCAGTGATTCCAAGATTTGCACCACTCTGCAGCAGCTCAGCCTCGCTGGTGGCCGTGTCCTCACCTCGGTGGCAGCCACGTCCCAGGTGTCCCCCGCAGGAGCTGCCGGGGCCATCCCTGCGCCGCTTCCCTGGGCTCGGGAGAGCGTGGATGGGCAGGAAGGAGCTCGGGGAGAGCCCGGGAGAGTCTGGGGGAAGCAGGGCCGCGGTGGCCCGGCTGCAGCCAAGGGGAAGCGTGCCGTGTGTCCCGGTGCCACTAGATGTCCTTGTGGGAAAGGCCTTGGCGCTGCCCGCGGGCACGAGTGGCAGCGCCGGGAATTCAGGGAGAGCCGGGAATTCAGGGAATGGAGCCGGGGCCACCCCCGCCTCTATGCCCCCAGCCCCGCTTTGGCTCTTCCGCAGCCACGGATGCGGGAAAAGCTCCAGGGAGCCGCAGGGAGGGCACCTGGAATGCTGCAGCCCCGGGATGCTCCTGAGGCAGTCCCTGCAAATGCCAAGCTTTAGGAAAGGCTGGGCAGCTCTGAGAGGAGCGGAGCGGGCAGGGAGGGCTTCCCACGGCTCACATCCCACTGCAGAGCTCCTGGAGAGCCCCAAAATGCGGGAATGAGCCGGTGAACGCCGTGTCTGTGCGCCTCGGAGCGCCGGATTTGCACCACAGTTTGTTGGGACTCGGCCCTGCTGTGCCACCACCCGGTGCCTCTGCCCCGCTGCCACCGCCGGTGGCCGCGCTGGGCCAGGACCGTCCCCTGCTCCCCTCCTGCCGCATCCTTGGCAGTGGCAGCGCCGGGAGAAGGACGGAGCAGCACAAGGTGAAACTCTGCAGAGAGGAGATTACAGCT
Source organism: Lanius ludovicianus (assembly GCA_013397235.1). Taxonomy (NCBI): domain Eukaryota; kingdom Metazoa; phylum Chordata; class Aves; order Passeriformes; family Laniidae; genus Lanius; species Lanius ludovicianus. The sequence continues at coordinate 70,726 of VYXG01008618.1, read as the reverse complement.
CCTGTGTTTTTCCTTTCTT
>VYXG01008618.1:52031-69707 GCA_013397235.1 Lanius ludovicianus | reverse complement strand
GTGTTCCAGCCGTGTTCCAGCCATGTTCCAGCCGTTTTCCAGCCATGTTCCAGCTGTTTTCCAGCTGTTTTCTAGCCGTGTTCCGGCCATGTTCCAGCCGTGTTCCAGCCATGTTCCAGCCATGTTCCAGCCGTGTTCCAGCCATGTTCCAGCCATGTTCCAGCTGTGTTCCAGCCGTGCCCAAGGTGTGCCGGCCACTCCGGCTGCAGCCTGGCAACCGGCGGCAGCATCTTCGCGGGAGAAAGTTGCCCAAAATAGGAAGGATGGCAATAAATAATTCCTGGGGCTTGATTTCTGGGTGAAGCTCCTCATGTGTGTAGGGATCTCCCCAGGCTCGGGATGTCTCTGGACAGGTGGGAGTCCTGGGGGGCAGGGGGTGCTCAATTCCAAGTGTTGGAGTGGTAATTACTGGGAAGAGGGGAATCAGCAGAGAAATGACATTAATTACAGAGAAACCCGGACTGGGAGAAGGTGCAAACTCCAGTGTGGAGGGGAACACCAAGGGATCCGGGACGGGAGCTGTGACGATGGAAAGCAGCCCTGCTGGATGCAATTCCTGTGCTGTGAGGGGAATAACCCGGCTCCATCCATGGATGGATGGATGGATGGACGGATGGACGGATGGGATGGCCGAATTCCCTGGGAGTGAACCACCTGGAGGGCGGTGGCCTGGAGCAGGCAATGCTCAGCCTTCCCGGCAGGAGCTGGAAATTGTGGCTGTTGAGTGCTGCAGGCCCAGAGGAATTGCAGGAAGAGGCCTCCGAGCTTCCCTGAATCCCAAAGGGGATGTGGTTCACTGGATGTCTGCAGGGTTGGGCCCAGAAGCTTTGGGAAGTGCCAGAAACCTTCTGGGAACCTGGAAACAGGCAGAGGGATGAGGCCAGGAGTCAGAATCACAGGATCATCAAGGATGGAAAAGATCTCCAAGGTCATTGTCCAACCATCCCCCCAGCCGTGCCAAGGCCACCACTGACCATGTCCCCAAGTGCCACATCCACACTTCCAGGCATGGGGACTCCACCACTTCCCTGGGCAGCCCTTTCCAATGTCTCACCACTATTTCAGCAAGGAAATTTTTCCTGATACCCAGCCTGAGCCTCCCCTGGTGCAGCTTGAGGCCATTTTCCCCTGTCCCAATCATTTGTGCAGGGACTCCCCAGTGCTGGGCAGGGTGAGGGGGTGGGAACTGGGGGGGAAAAGGGACAGGACAGCAGGGATGGGAGAGCAGGAGAGGAAACACCTGACAGCAGATCCTGGGCTTGGCTGGTTTGGAGGAACCCTTGCAGTTACCTGGAGTCACCTGGAGAGGTGGGATGGGGTCTGAGAACAGCCCTTGGAGCTGCCACGGCTCTGGGGAGGGACAAAGAGCCCAGCATGGAGTGGGGGGCCCTGGCACGGAGTAGGGTCCCTGGCATGGAGCAGGGATCCCTGACATGGAGCAGGGATCTCTGACATGGAGCAGGAATTCCTGAAACGGAGCAGGGATCCCTGGCATGGAGCAGGGATCTCTGACATGGAGCAGGGTCCCTGACATGGAGCAGGGATCTCTGACATGGAGCAGGGTCCCTGACATGGAGCAGGGATCTCTGACACGGAGCAGGGTCCCTGACATGGAGCAGGGTCCCTGACATGGAGCAGGGATCTCTGACATGGAGCAGGGATCTCTGACATGGAGCAGGGATCTCTGACATGGAGCAGGGTCCCTGACATGGAGCAGCGATCTCTGACATGGAGCAGGGTCCCTGACATGGAGCAGGGATCCCTGGCATGGAGCAGGAATTCCTGAAACGGAGCAGGGATCCCTGGCATGGAGCAGAGACCTCCTGGCACACAGACCCAGGGCTCGCTTGGTCTCAACCCACCTTGGTGACAGTGGGACCATGCTGAGGGACGTGGCCAGAACCTCAGGGACGCAGCAAAGCAAGGGGACACCAATCTGAGGGCACAGAGGACAGGCTGATGTTGTTAACCCATGCTGTGCCACAGCCATCAGCTCCAGCTCATCCCCCTGGCACGGGCTGTGCCAGCTGGGACAGGGTCCATTGTCCCCACTGCTGGCCCATCCCCAAGCTCTTTCCTTGGCTCCCGTGTTTTTCCTACCCTGGGAGAACCCAGCAGTGCCTTTGCTTCCTGCTGAGCTTGTCTCCCCTCTTTGGAAGTGTCTCTGGGCTGCCCTTCCCAAACTTTTCCTCCTGGGACTGTGTCCCCACTGCTTTGAACACCCCGAGGATGCTGAGGGATCAGGGAGAGGTTTCCCTCTGCTGAGGAGGCTGCTGATGCCAGGGGTGCCCAGCAGCTCTGGCCTTGCTGGGATGTGGCACCAGCCCAGCCCTCTCCATATCCCGTCACTCCAGGAATGGAGGGATCCCAATCCGAGGGTGGCAGGGGGGTGTGGATGGGCAGAGCAGGGCAGGAGGAGTGGATTTGGCAGCTCAGGAACTGAGAGGTGCTGCTGTCAGCTCGTTAGAGCACAGCCCGTGTTCCCGGAGCCCTCAGCTCCCTCTCCTGCTCCTGGAACTGGGAGATCCGTGTGCCAGGAGCTCTCCTGGGACGGGGCTGCGGGGATAGCGAGGGTTTAAGAGCAGTGATGTGCTTTGTGTGCCCACCCCCTCCAGCCTGCCATTCCCACATCCTTGGGTGGCTGGAGTCAGCAGCAATCCGAGCTCCAGCCTTGCTGCAGAAATAATGGGATCCCAGGGGGCTTCCCGTGGCAGAGGCCTCGAGCAGAGCAGGACAAGGGGTGGAAGGGTTCCTATTTTACACAGGGAGGAGCATCCTCGGGCTGGCGTGGGCACGGTGGGGTGCAGGGGCTGCGCTGCAGCTCAGAATGCAGCACGGGGAGGCTGCAGCAGCCCCGCAATCACAATGGACAGATGTGTTTGGGGACAGCTTACAAGATTGCCAGCCCTTGTAAGCAAAGTATTTAGAGAGGGATTAACAGCAATAAGGACACGGCGAGGAATCTGCGGCAGGCACGGAGCAGGCAGATGGGTGACCCCGCAGGGACACTGCCCTGCACGTGGCCTGGCTTGTGTCCAGCAGTGCTGGGGACACCAAGGCATGTCCAGGGCCCCAGGGACACCAGGAGTGTCCAGCAGTGCTGGGGACACCAAGGCATGTCCAGGGCCCCAGGGACACCAGGAATTTCCAGGGCCTCAGGGACACCAGGAATCTTCAGTGTGGAGGGAGCTGTTGGCTCCCTCTGCTCAGGGGGCACAGGAGGTGAGGGTGGACCCCTCTCTGCAGTGCAGGATTTGCAGCCAGCTCTGGACCCTGGGTGAGTTCCAGATGCACAAGGAGGTCCCCAGGACCTGCAACTCAAGTCCAGTGGGGTTTTCTCCTCCTCACTTGTGCCAGGTCTCTCTGAGCGTTTAACTGAGGACAGGCCTTGACTGGAGACCCCATGTGGGATAGATTTGTGCCTCAACCAGGAGCCCTCTTTCCCCAAGCAATTCCCCATGTCAGCAAGAATGAGATTTCATCTCCTTTTCCTACTTTTCCGACCCTGCAGGGGATTCAGTGACACCCTCAGCCCCCGCTGTGGGGGAGGATCAGTTTTCCTCAGAGCTCTGGCACCCACATGAAGCTTTCCAGGGATTTTGGTGTCTGCAGCCACAGGAGCCCCGAGCTGGGGCTGGGGTTATCAGCTCCCAGCGCTGCTGGAGAACCCCAAGCTTTGGGGAGCAGCCACATCCCAAAACAATTCTGGCTGTGCCGCTGGAAGCGCAGAGCAATTCACAGGGTAACCCACGTGCAGAGCCTGGGATGAAGTGTTACATCCTGAATATGAGCAGGGAAATTACCAGTGGCACCTCTGTCAATGCCACTGAATCCCTCTGAAATGAATTCTTGGGAAGGAATGAGCCTGTTCCAGGAAGAGATTTGCTCAACACCGTGGATTTGCTTTTCCTTGCTGTGAGCAGGGGCAACGCAGCCTGACCTTGCTCCAAGGTCGAAACCATCCCTGAGGCTTCTCCAGCAGCTCCTTCCCGGTGTGTTTGCCCTCTCTGCTCCCAGAACTTCCTGGCAGACAGGAGGAGGTGACAGAGGGCTCCGAGTGTTTCCTGCAGGGCACGGGTTAATCTGGCCTGCTGGGCCTGCACTGGGATGGGATTAAAGCTTCCCAGCAGGAATGGGCTGTTCTCTGGAAAAGAGCTGGGATGAGGGCCAGGTGGGGGCCTGAGTGAGGAAGAGCTGTTTGGACAGCCTGGAAGAGGGTGGGAGAAGGCAGTGACCCTTCACACCCACAGCACATGAGGGTCTTAAAATCCCAGAACGGTTGGGTTGGAAAGGACCTTAAAGCCCATCCCATTGCCACCCCCTGCCATGGGCAGGGACACCTCCCACTGTCCCAGGCTGCTCCACGCCCCATCCAGCCTGGCCTGGGACACTGCCAGGGGTGTAGAGTCAATATTCCATGGGGCCACCTCTCCAGAAAAGGCTGTTTCCATCCTGGGCAGTGCTTGGTCATCACCCCATGCCCACCACGAGGGGAGCAGGAGGGGCTCTGCCCCTTGCATCCCACCCTCTCCAAGGCCTTCGGCTTTTGGGAAGGCTCAGGGTGCCTTTGGGGGGGTGTCCATGTCCTGCTTGGGGTTTTTGGGTGGCCCAGCAGTCCCTGAACCCCTTGGGCAGATTTTCTCCCCACCTGAACGAGGCAGCAAGGCCAGCACAGGCTGGTGATGTCTGCACTGAGGCAGCCCCTGGGAAAGGGATGTTCCCTTCTCCTGCGGGGTTTATTCCCTCGGGAAGAGAACCTGAGGAGTGAGGCACATCCCAGGACCTGGACCTTCCATCTCTGCTGTTTCCCAGCTGCTCCTCAAGGTTTCCTCAAATGCTGTTCCCAGCTGGGGGATGAGGTTGGGTCTGTGCTGGTTTTTCCAGTAGCTCACTGGGAAAAATGAGAGGGCAAATTCCAGAGCATCCAGCAGATACCAAACCACCCAGCCCCTGGAGGAGTGGGAATCTGCCACAAACAGAAACAAGAGGTTCTTTGGGGACTCCAAAACAGAAGGGCTGTGCTGAGCTGGGGCTTCCTGATGGCTCCAGCTGTGCTCCCAGAGGAGCTGGGAATGCTGGAGTGCCCCAGCAGGGATATCTGACTGTCCAAGCCCCCACGGGGCTTCACCCTGTGTGGGGTCAGCACCGAGTCCTCCCTCCTGGCTGGGATTTTGAGCCCATCTCACCTCCTTATTCCCCTTTCCTGCTGCCAGGCTGGGCTGTTGGGGCTGTCAGCTTCCAAAGTGAAGCCTTCCCCTTGAGATTCCAATAAAAAGCAGTTTCTAGGCTGGAAATGCCCCCAAAGGAGCACAGGGAGTGTTTGGGATTGTGTGGGGGTCCCAGTGCAGAGCAGCCCCCGGAGCTGTCGTGGTGTCCCAGGGCTGGGAGCTGAGTCAGGAGCTCCACAGACTCCTCAGATCCGGCTGATTCTCGGGAAAGGAGCACACAGGAGGAATTTGGGAGGGGTCAGCACTTGGATCAAAACCTCTTGGTGGGGATGAGGCTCCTGCTCGTGGCTCTCCCCGCTGGGCGTGCAGGATCCTCCTCACCCACGGATCGTCTCCTGAAGGCTTGGTGGCACCAGGAGCCTTTGGGAGCCCACAGCTCCATCCCTCAAAGGCGTCAGACGTGGCCTGGGGTGACCCTCTGCTCCCTGGCACTGCCCAGAGCCTCCTGCTGGCCTCAAATCTGCTGGGGCTGCTGGCAAATTACCCGGGCATCAGCACTCGGAGGAGAAATTAATTTTCTCTGCAGGAGCAAATTCCAAATCGGAGCCCAGCTCCCCGTGGCGGGTCTGAGACACGGTGACAGATCTGAAACGTGGTGACAATCACATCCCCCGTGCCCTGCAGAGAGGGAGCAGCATCTCCCTGGATGTGCCAGGGATCCAGCAGGCAGGGAAGTCACAACAAGCAGCACAAAGAGAGACCCTGGGATGGCTTTTAAAGTTATTCCAGAGGGCTGGAAGTTCTGAGGATTCCTGAGCTTTCCCTCTGCTCTCAGGGCAAGGACACAGAGGTGCAGACAGGGGGAATGGGGCCACAGGTGTGTGGAGGAGGAGGGAAATATTTTGAATAAATCTGATACCATCTGATTACGAGCATCTGAGTGAAGAACAAATGCCTTGCTGTTAGGGAAGAGGAAAAATTGAACCCCAAGGTCTTAGGCCAGGCTTAAAATTGTGTGGAGTGTTTAGGACAGAGGAAACAGGAGCAGAGAGGGAAGGAAGGGACCTGAACACAAGGATGAAATGGAATGGAATGGGACTTCACCAGCAGGAGATCAAGAGAGATAAAGCTGCTCTCTCCTTTTGGGAGGAGATAACAGCTCCCTTTATTTATTTATTTCTGGGGATAGAAGGGAAAGGACGGAGATTTCATCTCCCTGAATTCCAGCACTTGACGTGGCCCTGCACAAAAGCTGCCCTGTGCCTCTGCAGAAGCTGAGCTCAGGCAGGTGAGGAAGACCCCAGGAAGGTGTTTTGGGCAGATATCGGTGCCAGCTCCCCAGTTTGAGCCTGAGGGCAGGCTCAGGGCACCAAAAAGAGCCCCAAAATTAAGGGAACATATCTGGAAAGGGCAGCACTGCCATTCCCTGTCTCCAGGCGTGGCAGAGCCCCAGCTGATGGATGGGGAAGGCGCTTCCCAAGAGTTTTCCTGCCCTTTTCCAGCTCAGGCCAGGAGCAGGAGCATCCCTCTGGAACCAGAGCTCCTGCAGCTTTCTCCTGCTCCTCTTGCATCCCTAAAAGTGGGGGCAGATGGGAGCACACCAGCTCCAGCCCCATCCCTCTCCCTCCAGGAATCCTGGGCAGCCCAGCCAGGAAATGCCATGAAAAACCTCTTTAAGGTGGCCCTGAAAGCTCCTGGAGAGGAGAGCAGCACCAGCCAGGCAGGGATTGTCACGCAGGGGGCAGGGCTGTCCCCTCGGTGCCACCCCGGGTGCCACCGGCGCTCTGCCTCCCCTGAGGATGAACATTCCTGCAGCTCTCAGGGGCAGCTGGGGCTGCGGTTTCTGCGAGCAGGAGTGGAAAGGAAATGAATTCTGCTTCTCCTCTCCACTCTGAGATGGGGAATGGTTTGACAGGGATTTGTAAGGGGTTTTATTTGAAATCTGCCTGAATGGGCTTTCTGTGGAGAGCAAAAAGAAAGGCTCCGAGAGCAGAAAATATGGTTCTGTCCTAATAGGATAATTTATTAGCAGGGACAGTCAAATTAAAAGCGGAGAAAAGACAAAATAACATTCCCTGGCAGCTCAGAAACGCTGCTGCCATTGTGGGGCCACGAAGCTGTTGGGGCAGGGATTTCTCCCACCCTGACATCCCTTGGATTCCCGCAGAGCAGCTCCTGGGCAGTGCTGGGCACCGATCCCTGGGCAGGGATCCTCCCGAGGAGAGCCTGGCTCTGCGGGATGCTCTGCAAACATTTCTGCAAGCCCACCTGCCCCCGCTGTCCCTGGATGAGGCCCGGGATTGTGCCGGGCTGCTGATGGCCCCAGGGGCCTCGGAGCCGGGTTTGCCGCTGGTGTCACACCCTGTGCCCTGCAGGGGAATCGGTTTTCTCACAGTCTGAGAGAGCTGCGGACACAGCTGAGTTCAGGGGCAGAAAAAAACAGGCTCCGCTGCAAATGTCCCTGGTTTGGTGACAACTGAGGGCCTCGTGTGCCTCTCTGCTTTCTTCTTTCCCAGCCCTAGGATTGGTGAGGGACTGCAGGCACAGCTCCTGGAGCCAGCTCTGCCCCAAAGGCTGCCCTGCCAATCCCAGAGCCACCGAGGTTGGAAAAGAGCTCCAGGATCATCAAACCCAACCTGTGCCTGATCCCCACCTTGTCACCAACCCTGAGTGCCACATCCAAGCCTTCCTCGGACACCTCCAGGGATGGGCACTCCAAACCTCCCTGGGCAGCCCCTGCCAATGTGCTGGGATCCATTCCCAGGGGGATTCACCCCAGAAATGACCCCAGCCTGGAGCAGGGTTCAGAGGGGACACAGGCAAAGCTGCTGAAGAGGGGGTGGCACGGGGAGATGTCCCTCTGGGGAAAGCCCAGGCTGGTGTCTCCCCAGCATGGGCAGGACCGTGCAGAGCTTGGGGCGGTCCCTGTCCTCAAACTGGGAATTACTGGTGTCCCATTTGGGTTTTTCTGTGGGCTGAGCTGGGGAGAGGCTGCAGGGCACAGCTCAAAGGACACTCCCCAAGCCTCACAGAGCTGCAGCCACAGGAAGGTGTCCTGCTGTCCTTGTGTCCCGCTGTCCTTGTGCCCTGCCAGCTGCCTTGTGCCCGCTCTTATCAGCTGATAAGGCGCTGTCACAGGGCCCTGGTGAGAGGACAAACCTGGCTTTGCCCGTTGTCCCTCCAACCCTGCCTGCCTGGCTCCCCTTGGCACGCTGGCATCCACGAAGGAATGGGAGCAGGGCTGGAGGGACACGAGGTTTGCCCTTTGTGGAGCAGTGAGCTGGAGCCGTCTCCTCCCGGGGAACTTCCAGGTTCTGTGCCACGGGACTGCTGGGATGCCTTAATGAGCCAGCCGAAAAGGTAATTAATTGCTAATGACCAGGGAAGCTGAGCAAAGGCTCTGCCGGTCTCTGCTCCACTGAAATGCCCTCACTTCCCCCCAGGTATTTCACCCTCTGGATCTGGGAACGTGCTCGGCTCTCTCCCGAATCACTGCCCAGGAATTTTGGGGAAGGAGCAGCAACCATCGGGGAGGGCAAGAGGCAGCGGGGCCCTGCAGCTGGGAAAGCCACGGCACCGCTTCCCTTCCCGTGTCCTCCCGGGACAAGCTCCCGGCTGTGTTCGGGGAGGGTTTGTCACTCACCCCCCGCTTCCAGCAGGGCTTCCAGGGATGCGGAGCACACACTGGGAGAAGGCACAGGGAAGGTTTTGGGTTGTTTCGTTTTGTTTTGTTTCGTTTCGTTTTTGTTTTGTTTCGTTTTTGTTTGGTTTTGTTTTGGTTCTGTTTGGTTTGTTTTGGTTTGTTTTTTGTTTTGTTTTGTGCCAGACCCTGCAGCTTCTGGGTCAAAACCTGGCACCTCCCTCCTGACGTGCAGCTGAAACGCAGCTTCTGGGCTCGGAATTCCCTCGGGCACGGATTTGTTCCCATGCCAAGGGGCAGCGGAGCAGCTGGAGGAGTGACCCTTCCAGGATGCTCGGGAGCAGATGGCAGAGCGGTGCCGGCCGAGCTGATGGACACGGGAGTTCTCCTGGAGCTCTGTGCTCACACCTCCCACTTCCCAGCAAACCCCACAGCTTTGCATCCCTCTCTGTGCTTGGAAGACTTGGGACGAGCTGCTTTTTCCAGAGAGGCCAGCGTTGGTTCTTTCCTGGTCGCTGCAGGCCGGGGCAGGGCTGGTTTTCCCGAGGGAGATCTCCTGTCCTGCTGCTCTTCAAAAATCCCTCAGCTGAGCGTGGGAGAGCTCGTGGTGGGGGTGCTTCCCTTGGCCCCGTGGGGTGCAGGAGGAATCCCGCGGGATGTGGGAGCTTCCCACAGGGAGCAAACGTGCCCGGCTGGGCAGAGGTGGGGGCAGGGAGGGCGCTTTGAGCTCGGGAGCTGCCACCTCCTTCGTCCCACACGGAGAGCAGAAATGACCGATCCCCCCCCGCCTCCACTCCTGATGCAGGAAAAGCCTCTCCGATATTAATAAGGATCTAATTTTCCATTTATTGTTCCATGAATTAATTACATCGCGAGCAGAGTTACCTTTTACACAGCCATTAAACTTCAGGAAGGCCTCTTTACACCACTCCGTGGATAATTTAATTAGCATACTAATGTCTTATTAGCTATAAACCCAAAGCTGGTTTAGAATCACTTAAATCCAAACTCCGAAGCTTTCAGCCACCCCTCCCCAGCCCCTCAGCCTGGATGTGGGCAGAGCACGGCAGCAGGAACAGGTCCTGGGAAGAGTTTTCCAGGGATTTTCCCCAGCTGGCAGTGGTGGGATGCAGCACTGCCTGCCCAGCATCCGCAGGGTGAGATCCCAGGGAAGACCTCCCAGCTCCACTCCCAATTCTCATTTCATTCCCTTTTAGCTCTCCTTGGAATCTGCATTAATTGGGCGAGGCTGGAAGAGCCGTGATAATCCATTAGGGATGGACAATTAAAGCCACACAGGGGACGCTGGGAGCTGGGCAGGAGCAACTGTGGGGCTCTGAGGGGTCTCATCCCCATCCCGGGGTCCCTGGGGGTGCAGGTCGGTGTCACCTCCTCCATAGGACACCCCAGAGCTGGGGATGGGGTGGATTCCCAAAGGATCCACCCAAGGCAAGCAGGAGCAGAGGGGCTTTGTCCCCTTGGAGGGTGGTGTCCCCTCTGTCCCTCGCTGCCAGAGCCTTGGGATCCCCTGTTCCACCAGATTCGTGCACGGAGCTGGGATTCTGTCCCCACCTTTTCCACGATCCCAAACATCCCACTCCCTGTGGGATCAGGCCTGGCCCTTCTGAACCTTCTGAGCATCCCAGTCTCTGAGAGAAACCCTTTCCAAAACGACCCCTCGTGCGATCCAAGTCCTGGGTGGAACTTTTATTCCCTTTACCCAGATCTTCTGACTTAATAAATAGCTTCATTTGGAGGCTGGAAAATTGACTCAGAGGCAAAGTTTAGCTAAATTGAAGAGCAAGACTTCTGCTTGAGTGTAATAATCTGAAAATAATTGATTAATTTGCATGATCCTTCGTAATTGCTTCAATTTACACCCAAGAGGCCACTGTCATCAATAGATGAATAAGACATAATTTTTTAAGTCCCAGTAATGCACGGAATGGAATTTCGGAGATTCTCTCGTTCCACGGCCCCGGCTCAGCCCCGCTCCCAGCGCAGGGCGGGCACAGCGCTCGTTGTGGGAGGAGTGGGAACTGGATTGGCTCCTTAGGGATGGAATTCATTCATTATCCCTGGGAAAGAGGGGGCTCCAACCCCGCCACGGCCATGCCAGCCTTGGGGCAGAGAGGCTCCAACCGGACCAGGCCAGCAGCAAGAGTGCCAAGGGGTTGAAATCCCCAAATCTGGCGTGGATGCTCTTTGAGGATGACAGGGCAAACACCTCCTGCAACGTGCTCAACCCCCCAGCTCAGCTTTAATTGCAATTAACGAGATTCCAGCAGGAATCTCAGTTGCAAAGGGGCTGGACCCTGCGTGGGTGGGAGCAGGGGAAGGCTGGGGATGAAGGCAGGTCCAGGGCAGAGCTCAGGAAGGGGTTTGGGCAGCACAATGGCCCTTCCAAAACTGCAAATCCAACCTTCCCAAGGTCAAGGAACAGAAAATAGAGCATGAAAGAGGGGAAACAGGAAGCCAGCGAGGAATAGCAAGAAATGGATACAAACAATGGATCATTCAAGTCTGGCAGGAACAGGAAAGGCTGCAAAGGAACCAGGCAGCTCTGCTGGCTCCCCGGGACTTAAAGGGAACAATTAAGGAAGATGAGGACACAGCTGAGAAGTGAAATGATTTCATTTCATAAGTTCTCACCTCGGGGGATGTCGGGAAGAGGCTGCTCCCGACTTGCTCCGTGCTGGTAATAAAGGTGAGCTGCTATTAAGGATCAAGGGATCAAATGAAGAGGTGCTGGTGCAAACAGGGAATTTAGAGAATATTGAGTGCCTGGGCCTGGGAGGGACATTCAGGGGCTGAAGAAACCTAATAATGCAGAGGCTGAGCTGCAACAGTGCTCATCCCTGGGAAAGCTCGGGTGGGAGCAGAGGGTGGGAGCACAGCAGCAATCCCCGAGTCTGTGAAAAGGGAAATCCAGGAAATACCACCTGGAGAGCCTTGGGGGGTACCAGGGAGCTGTGGCCAGGGCTGTAGGAGGGTGAGGGTCCTGCTGGCAGTGATCCATCCCTGGGATGCTGAGGGAACACGGGCACGGGGGCTCCACCCCACCTCGGATTGCTCCTTGCCAACTCCTTTTATCCCAGAATCCCAGAATGGTTTCTGTGGGAAAGGCCCTTTAATCCCATCCAGTTCCACCCCTGCCATGGGCAGGGAGCCTTCCACTCTCCCAGGTTCCTCCAGCTGGCCTTGGACACTTCCAGGGATCTGAGCAAGCTGAGGCCTTTCCATCCTCACAGGATATTCCTTCCCAGTACCCCACCTAAAATTCTGCTCTTTCACCCCAAACCCCTTCCCCTTTGTCCTGTCACTCCAGGCCCTCATGCAAACCTTTTGCAGAGTGACGGGGATCAGGTGGAGCTGTCTCGGTTCTGCACCTCCTGCCTGGCACTCCTGTGCAAATCTCCCCAGAGGAGACTTTGGCAGAGCAGCCAAAGTGGAAAGACAGAAAAGGTAGTGAGGCAGAAAAATGATTCAGGTTGGAGGCAGTGTGTCCTCAACCCTTTGTGCTCACCTCTCGTGGTGCAGAACACGGAATTATTCCATTCCCGCCAAGCCTCCTCCCTAAAATCCAGCTTGTTGTGCCTTCAGTTATGATTTTTTTCTGCCCTAACTCCAAGAAAAGTAGGATGGGGTCAGGCCAGGGCGTTCCCTGCTAGCCTGCATCGCCCCACAGCCACAGGACCTTCCCCCAAAGGTGTTTTCTGCAGAGGAAGCCCAGACACAGCTGGCTGGGGAAGACATCCCGGATTCCAGGTGATTTCTCTACCCTGCACACATCTCTCCAGCTTGGGGCTTCTCCCCACAGCGCTGCCACCACTGGGTCCGGGGTTCAGACCTTCAAGGAGTTAAAAGGAAGTTTATTTGGTGACAACACCCCTTATTTTAGAGGTCCTGCTCACCTTCTGTTGCCAGGAGAGGTTCCTGCCTTCAGGGGACCCCTCAGCTGCAGCCCAGCCCTGCTCAATGATTTCCAGGAGAAACCTTGGTATAAAACCAGCCCTAAAACAGAGGCTGTTTTCCAAACCCTGGGCATCCCTTGCTGTCCTTTGCACTCTGCCATGTGGCCTTTGTCCTGCCTGAGGGCACGGCCTCGATCTGCAGCAAGGTGTGGAAATGCAAACAGGGGGCTCGGGGCGCCCTGCCGGTGATTTGTGGGCTGCAAATGCCACCGGGGCACGAGGAGGGCTGGAACACTTCGGTGACTTTTAAAAAACCCCGTTCAGCTCTGCTGGTATTTAGAGGGGAGATAAATTTGGCTCCTGTTGTGCTGGCCGAGGCAGGGAAGGGAGATGGCTTGGGAGCCATAAAGGCTCTGTCCTGCAAAGACCTTGGATCTGCTGCTGATGCCACACCCGGGGAGCAAACGGGCTCCCTGCTGCTCCTGCCTCCCCTTCCTTTAGGACTTGTACCCAGGAGGTCTAAAAGATGAAAAATCAAATGGAAAATAAAGTGTATTTGTGGCTTTGCACAGAGGCAGTGGCAGCAAAAGGCCACCTTTGGGAAAATTCATCTGGGATGATTCCAAAATCAGGGAATCACAGAATGGTTTGGGTTGGAATGGATGAGAGAGATTGTTTTGTGTTTGTTCTCCACCCCTGCCATGGCAGGGACACCTCCCACCATCCCAGGCTGCTCCCAGCCCCAATGCCCAGCCTGGCCTTGGGCACTGCCAGGGATCCAGGGGCAGCCACAGCTGCTCTGGGCACCCTGTGCCTGAATTCCTTCCCAGGCAAGAATTTCCTCCCAGGATCTGTCAGACATTGCAGTGCCCCTGGGTCATCTTCCCCATTCCTGCATTTTCCTTGTTCAACACAGAGTTTATAATATTTCTATCCTAGTGCTTTACTGGGGCCCATAAATACCAGCTGGAAAGCCCATCCAGAATCCCTGGGATGCTGGGAAAAGCCCGAGAAAAGATGTTCCAGCAGCCAGGAACATCTGCAAGCTGACAGCCTGTGAGTTTATCTGGGCAGAGCTGCATCCGTGTCGCTTCCAGTTTAATTTCCATGTTTTCCTGAGAAGAAATATCTTGTGTTTCCTGCATGGCTGGGGGAGGTCTGAGTGTGCCAGCTCTGATCTCCCCCTGCAAGATTTCCTTGGTGCCAGACAGGGAGCAGCAGGCTGGCTAGACAGGGAAGAGTGGGAAAGGTCTGGGCACGGGATGTTTTTGTAGGGATGTGGGGTTTCAGCACGGTCTGCTCAGCTTTGATAGAAATCACACGGTCGAGGCTTGAGCTCTCAGTCAGCTCCAAATGAGACCCATCCCCAAATCCCTCTCCACTTCCAGACAGCCCCAAATCTCTGCCTTTCCCTCCTGGAGAAGTCCCAGCTCGGTGTTGATGGCCCAGGGGGAATTTGGAGGGATGCTGATGGAGAAGGGCAGGATGGAGCTGGATCCAAGGACAAGGAGCAGGTGGAGCGAGCAGCAATGCAGAGGGAGGAGCTGCAAAATTCCAGCACTCCCTGACAGAGCTCAAAACCCTCCTGTCAATCCTGCCATCCAGCGTGTGGCTGCCTCCAGAAATTCCAAGCGGATTGCCAAAGTTTTCACCCTCCCAGGAGCCTCCCAGCTTCCAGCTGTCCCCTCCTCAGCAGGGAGCTGCTTCCCTTCAGAGCCGAGTGAAGGGTGGAAGGCAGGAGAGAGGGAAAAAAAAAAAAAATCATGAATATTAATTTGAATTCGAGTGAATTTCAATTAGGCCGCATGCGGGCTCCACAAATATTTGAGCAGCGCTACTGCAAACAGGGGGAAAAGCAGATCTGTAACTTCCCCACACAAATATTCACAAAAGACAAATTCCGAGCCTGTTCACGCCGGCTCCGCTCCCATCCCGCTCCCGTTTCCAGGCCCTGCTCGGGGGGAGGAGGCAGCAAATGGAACAAATATTCCGATTTGAGGGATCCTGGGGGTGTGGGTGTTAAATGATGAGCTGGGAATGCTGGGCAGGGGAGATGCCCTGGTTTGCTGCCAGCCTCAACAGGGCAAGGTCACGGGGTGGGAATGGGCTGGATCTGACAGGGATGGAGCTCATGGATGGGGCAGCAAGGGTGGGGCTGGCAGCAGGGAACAACTCCCAGGTCATGGAGAGCCAGGAATGCCCTGTGCATCCCAGCAGGGAGAATCCCAGGTCAGTGATTTCAGCTCATGGAGCATCAGAACCATGGAATGGTTTGGGCTGGAAGGGATCTTAAATCCCATCCAGTGCCATGGGCAGGGACACCTCCCACTGTGCCAGGCTGCTCCCAGCCCCAATGTCCAGCCTGGCCTTGGGCACTGCCAGGGATCCAGGGGCAGCCACAGCTGCTCTGGGCACCCTGTGCCAGGGCCTGCCCACCCTCCCAGGGAACAATTCCTGCCCAAGATCCCATCCAGCCCTGCCCTCTGGCACTGGGAAGCCATTCCCTGTGTCCTGGCCCTCCATCCCTTGGAATTTGTCTCTCTCCACATTTCTCATTGCTCCTTCAGGCCCTGGAAGGTCACAGTGAGGTCACCCCAAAGTTTGTCCTCTCCAGGCTGAGCAATCCCAGTCCCCTCAGCCTTTCCTGATAGGATACAGGGATTTCTGGGTGACTTTTCCCCACCATTCCACCCTCCCTTGGCTGCACATTCCCATGGCAAACACCCAGCCAGAGGGAGGTCGGCGTCCCTCTGTGAGGAGCAGGGTTTGGGCCTGGGGATGGGGAAATCCCACCCCGAGCAATGTGAGCATTCCCGAGGGATGGCCCCTCAATGATGGGACCCTCATCCCTGTCACAGCTGGGCTGGGAGGGCTCCCACTCCTCTGGGGCTGGAATTGGGCAGGATTTCAGAGGGAAAAGGGAGAAGTAAGCAGGACCCAGGGGCTGCTGCTGTTCCTTCCAGGTGGGGACAGGGAAAAGCCACCCAAGCACTGATCTGGGCTGCACCATGGGCTGTCCCAGCCCAGCAGGAGATGGAAAACCATAAATCCCATAAATCTGCTCCACAGGGCGTGGCTGGCTCCCAGATGTTCCCCCTACCCAGGGACTGTGGGCAGCTGGATTTACCTGCCAGTGGGAAATCCTGTTCATCAGGAATCTGATCCTGGCACTGCCTACAGAGAGGGAAGCACATTTTCCCTAACTTTAGAGGTCTCTGCTGTGCCCAGCCCAGCCCTTCAGGTTATTTTTAGGGGAGAAACGGGCATTTCACAGCTGGGTTGTTTTGTCCTGGGCTTGATATTCCAAACGCATCAGGTGGGTCACACTCAGTCCCTGGAACAGGAGACCAGAGGAGCAGCTCAAGTGCAAACATCTCGAATGGAAAAACTCCCCCTGTGTGTCCTTCACCTCCCTCTTTTCCCTGGGAATAAGTGCTTTTTCTGTCCCCTGGTCAAGCCTTTGGGGCCAGGGATATTCAGACCCGAGGCAGCTGCTCCCACGGATTGCCATTGTGAGGCCGGGGAGCTGATGGATTGTGCAGATCCTTGAGGACCTGAGGTTGTTCCTGCCTTTTCACAAGGCGGCTGAAACGGCGGAGCAGGGCAGAAAGGAACAATAACAACGGCAAATAAAGAGGGGAGAATGGTGAGAAATTAAATCCGCACAGCAAATGATTAATAGGGCATTTCCTGAGGCAAACAATCACCGGGTGCTGGGCTTTGGGGCGGTTTGGGGGCTGCTGAGGCCTTCAGTGACTCCTTCAATAAAATAAAATAAAGAATGGGGCTGGGGGATCCCCTTCATGGCGCATTGAATGGGAGACGCCCCTTAAAGCCCGGCCTAACAGAGCCAGGACTAACAGGGGGTGTGAAAAACTGCAAAGGACTTCACACTTCCAAAGGTTGTCCTGATGCTGCAATTTTCCACCTAGGAATGAATCCCTCGTCTCCTTTCCCAGCAGTTTTTGGGGTGGATTCTGTCATTCCTGTCACCCTCTGATGCTGCCTGAGGGATTCATTTCCATCCCCCCCAGCAGACTGCCCTGCCCCCCAAAAAATCCGCACAGTAAGTCAAAGAAATGAAATTTTAAGCTGCCTGTGGAAGGAGAATGAATGTGAGAGAGGCGATCTTTGGTAAAATTCTCTTCTTTCAAACCCTGAGATGGGGGCAGCGCTATCTCCGAGGGGAAGTACACAAAAAGCTGCCACCAAAACGACCTCTCCGAAACATAAAGAGCAGTTAATGGGATTGCTCTGAATTCCAAAGGGGCACGAGTGGGCCTTGCAGTGGGGCATTTATAATCTGCAATTCCATTAAGCAATTTTAATATAGTCTTTGAGGGGGGAAAGTGGTCGTTAATAAAAGTTTAAATTAAAGGCTGCTCGCTGTCGGATTAGATCATTAAAATTGCAGGGTCCTGGCGGCTGAGACGGAGCTAAACCCACACTGGCAGGAGTGGGGAGCAATTCCAAAGCAAACAGGGAGAAAAGGAATAAAACAATTTGATACGTGTGGGTTATGAGTCGGTATCACGCTTAATGAAGAGAAAAATGTAATTATATTTCATCAGGTAATTAGTGAGTGTGAGCAGCGGGGCTGGGACACGGAGGGACAATTTCCTCCTGGACAGCAGGAGTGGTGCAGCTCCTGAAGTGCTGAGGGTCGTTCCCACGGGGCAGGGAAAAGGGGAATTATCTCCTGAAACCCACGGTAGGGTGGGCTGAAAGCTCCCAGATTGCTCCATGTTATAAATAAGGGACCAGATTATTGATCTAACAATTATCCATTTATTTTGTACCACATTGTAGCTTTGTTTAAATGTAATTTTGTACTTTGTTGTAGTTTGGTAAGTTAAAAATTCTCTTGCAGTTTAAGGAAAAAACCCCACTTAGTTGTGAAGAAACCGGCCTCTTATCAGGGCTTGCATTCCAATGCAGGAATTTACGACCCCCT
>VYXG01008618.1:11822-50662 GCA_013397235.1 Lanius ludovicianus | reverse complement strand
AAAAAAAGGAAAAAAAGGAAAAAAAAACAGATAAGAAAATAAAAAAAGAAAAGAAAAGAAAAGAAAAGAAAAGAAAAGAAAAGAAAAGAAAAGAAAAGAAAAGAAAAGAAAAGAAAGAAGGAAGGAAGGAAGGAAGGAAGGAAGGAAGGAAGGAAGGAAGGAAGGAAGGAAGGAAATGAGTCCCATGAAGTCATTCAGGTGCGTCACGGGAATCAGGGAATGGACAAAGANGGGTGTTTGGAGGGATGGGAGTGTTTGGAGGGATGGGGGTGTTTGGAGGGATGGGGGTGTTTGGAGGGATGGGAGTGTTTGGAGGGATGGGAGTGTTTGGAGGGATGGAGCCACGTCTGTGTGAGCTGTGCAGCTTCAGCAGAGCAGTCCCGCCCCTCCACTGTGGGCCAGAAGAGAGAAGAAATAAATAAAGAAGAAATGAAATGAGTCCCGTGAAGTCATTCAGGTGTGTCGTGGGGATCAGCCCTCGAGGGAGGCAATGGAGCTTCCACCAGCCGGGACAGGGAGGGCACAAANGTGTTTGGAGGGATGGAGCCACGTCTGTGTGAGCTGTGCAGCTTCAGCAGAGCAGTCCCGCCCCTCCACTGTGGGCCAGAAGAGAGAAGAAATAAATAAAGAAGAAATGAAATGAGTCCCGTGAAGTCATTCAGGTGTGTCGTGGGGATCAGCCCTCGAGGGAGGCAATGGAGCTTCCACCAGCCGGGACAGGGAGGGCACAAAGAGCTCAGGATGGGGGACAAGCAGCGATGTTTGGGGGCTGGAGCTGCAGGGATCAAGGAAAGCCCTCTCAGGTTGGCAGCAGCAGCACATCCACGCCTCGAACAGCTCCCAGCCCTTCCCAGGAACTGCCTGTGAACACATTTGGCTGCCCATGTATTATTCATGGCCGTAAATGATTGGGCAGATGATTTGTGCAGCACTCCCGGCCCGCGGGGAGGGTTTTGCTTGTACAAAGAGCCGTGCTGGAGGTGTCCGACCCGGGCACTCGCAGCTCTACATGAGCGCTTGTGACATTTTCCCTTCCTCCGAGCTTTTAAGTAAACAAAGTGTGGCCGCCTGAAAGTCTTCCCGGTGTCAGTGCGAATCTGGGCCCAGATGGAGAATGAATCCCGCTCCTTGGTCCGTGGAAAAACATCCTTTTGATGTGGAGCCTCGCTGGTGAGCGGTGCCTTCACACAAAATCTGCTTTCTTCTCCGAGCAGGCTGCCAGGAACTCCCATCCCATGGATCATCCCTAATTGTGTCTCCCTGGAAAATAGAAATAAAGAAGAAAGGAAGAGCAAGGCAGAGGGGAAATGAGTGGTACCTCGGCACTCCAGAAAGAAAAGAACCCTTTGGAATTCAGCAGGATTGGCAGCAGAACCCCCCAGAGATGGGGCAGCAGAGGTGGCCTCTCCTTGTGCGTCCTCTCAGCGCTCTGCAGTTCATTCTTTCATCTGCTCCTCCGAGTTCTGGTCTCCTGTAGCACGGCTGTGTGTGAATAATTCTGGTCTTTAGATAAAAATTAAAAATATTAACTTTTCCTCTTTGCCTCCCGTGCAGGAGAACAGCAGAGATTTCCTTGGCTGCGCTCTCAGCTGCGTCTCCCACGGGATCAGGTGGGGAATGGCAGCACTTTGGAGGAGGATTCTGCTTGGCTTGGGGTGGGAAATGCAGAAGAGGCTTTGAGCTGCACTCTCTGGGCCTGAGGACGCCTCATTTTAGGCAGAGAGACCAGAGAGGGGATTTGTAAAATGGTTTGGGCTGGAAGGGACCTTAAATCCCATCCCACCCCTGCCATGGCAGGGACAGCTCCCCCTGTCCCAGGCTGCTCCCAGCCCCAATGTCCAGCCTGGCCTTGGGCACTGCCAGGGATCCAGGGGCAGCCACAGCTGCTCTGGGCACCCTGTGCCAGGGCCTGCCCACCCTCACAGGGAACAATTCCTGCCCAATATCCCATCCAGCCCTGCCCTCTGGCGCTGGGAAGCCATTCCCTGGGTCCGGGCCCTCCAGCCCTTGTCCCCAGTCCCTCTCCAGCTCTCCTGGAGCCCCTTTGGGCCCTGGAAGGTGTTAAAGGTTCTGCTTCACAATTCCCAATCTGCTTCCCTGCGCTTTGGGTCCTCATTGCAGTGCCAGAAAGGGGGAGTTACCAATCCCATTTCCTTTCCCCCAAATACCAGCCCACAGCCCATCCAGGTCATCCTGTTCCTGTTTTTATCTTTTCCTGCCATGTCCTTTCTGAGGTGCAGGATCAGCCACACCCCCAGGACTCAAAGAGCAGACAGCCCGTGCATGTCCCTGCTGGCTCTGGGGACAATTCCTGCCCTGTTCTCTCTGTCCCAAGTGGTCCCAAACATCCTCCTGGCTTTGTGACCAGGCACAAGCTGGAGCAGCATTCCCAGGGCACCTCCCCAAGGCTCCATGAACTCCGGGATGAGCAGGGATAGCTCATTCACAGTTAATCGTTGTTTAAACTCCGCTCCCACTCTGGATTTTTCCCCTTCCCAGCCGTCACCTGCCGTGTATTTACACTGAATTTCACCTCCTGTTTTATTGTCAGGAACTCACTCCCGGCAGATCCTCCAGAGCTTTTCACTGTCACTGTTGCATTTCATGATCCTGAATAATTTTGTCACCCAGGCAAACACTGTCACCTCATCATTCCCCACTTTTCCGGATCATTGATGAGTGTTCCATGCTGCAGATCCCAGGACAGCCTCCAAGGATCCCTGGGGCTGCTTTGGGGCCAACAGGAGCAGAAATCTGTTATCCTTCCCTCAGTGTCATGTTTTTAACCACTCTTAAATCCGTGGAAGGGCTTCCCCTCATATTCCCTAAAATCCCACTGTCTCCAAGTGCCTTTTGTGAGGATTTTGAATGGAATTTCTGGAAAATGCAGTTTAACTGTGGCCAATCCTTGCCTGGACCAGTGTTGCCCCCTCCAAAGGAATGTCACAGATTTATGGGATGTGACTTCCCCTGGAGAGGCCCTTTTGACTCTTCCCAGGATATCCCCATCTCTCTGGGCTCCCGTTAATTCCAAGGTTTATCACGACTCCTTTGGCTTTGCCTGCCATGGAAAGCACATTCCCCATCTCCAGCCCCTTCTGCCCTTTTTAAAGAAAACTGCTGTGGCATTTTCTGCCTCCCACACCACCAGGAGAGCCAGGGAATGTGGTGTTTGATCACCCAGAGGGGTGAACGCTCCCTCAGCAGCAGAGGAAGCCCCCCAATCCCCCAAACTCCAGGTGAGCACATCCTTGGACCCAGATTGGCACCTTCCCACCCTCCTGAGCAGCTCAGGATGCAGGAAGGGCAAGGACAGGATTCCCTCTGAGCTCCTGAAGGTCTCACTCCCCATCTCCGCTTGGGAAGAGCTGGATTGACGCTGCCCCAAACTTGCCCCTTTGTCCTGAGCAGGGCAAGCCCCTGGCTGAGGTGACAGGCACAGGGTTGTGTCCCTTGGGGTGGAACTGAGAGGTTTAGATTGGATTTTGGGAAGAAATCTTCCTGGAAAGGGTGGCCAGGCACTGGGACCTGCTGTCCTGGGCAGAGGTGGCGTCACTGCCCCTGGGGTGTTCACAGGTGGCAGCTGGGGACATGAGGGGTGGTGGGATTGGCAGTGCTGGGGGAATCCTGGAATGGTTTGGGGTGGAAAAAACCTTAAATCTCATCCTGTTCCACCCCTGCCATGGGCAGGGACACCTCCCACTGTCCCAGGCTGCTCCCAGCCCCAATGTCCAGCCTGGCCTTGGGCACTGCCAGGGATCCAGGGGCAGCCACAGCTGCTCTGGGCACCCTGTGCCAGGGCCTGCCCACCCCACAGGGAGGAATTCCTTCCTAAAATCCAACCTAAACCAACTCAAGAAAGCCGCTGTTATTTCAGTGCCTTCTCCCAGCCTGATTTTCCCTGATTTTCCCTGACTCTGGAATATCAAACCCTATTTTTTCCTGCCACCACTCTGCTTCATTGCACCCTTTCTGAGATTCCTGCCCCCAGCTGAGCCCCTCAGCCATGGAAAGAAAGCTTTGCCAGTGGCAGGTTCCTCCTGCACAAAGCCCAGGGATCAGAGGCAGGAGAAGGCAGGAGCAGGAGCTGCTGGGAGCTTGCAGTGCCTGTCATGGTTTGGTTGGGATTTCTGGGTCACTGCGAGCCATTCCTACATGGATTTGTCCCCACCAGTGCCCAACCCGGGACACCCCTGCTCTGCTCCGTGCCTCGAAGCCAGTGGAACTCCCCACCACGCCAAAGTGGAACTTTTGTCCAGGTTTTCCCTCTGGGTGACACAGTTTGGGATCTGCTGGGAGCCACGGAGATCTCTCCTGTTCCAGGGAAAAGAGCTTTGGCAGGACTGGGTTGTGTGGAGCTGGCTTGGACACTCCGCACTGGCTGGGTTTTAATCATTAATAAATCAGCAGGAGCAGCCCTGGCAGGGGAAGGATCACTCCCAATGTGTGTCCAAGGATTCTGACTCCTGGGCTTGAGCTCCCAGCTGTCCCAGGGGGCTGTGAGATGCCACATTCCCCCTGTCCTCAGCAGATGCTGGGGACATTGAGCTGGCAGGACCAGCCCAGCTCCAGCTGAGCATCCGGAGCTCCGAGTTATTCCAACAGCCTCGGAATGTAAAAGAGGTGCCACAGCTCCTCCTCGGAGTCAGGCAGATAAAAAAATCGATGCACTTGAAAGAGAAATGAAAAATAATGTCTGGTGGAGCTCATATTGCTCCTGCCAGGGCTGGGCCTCTCCTGGCAGCCTTGATGAAGGAAACCATCCTCCCTGAGAGGGGGATGGAAGGCCTGGAAAACGCAGCTCCAAAGGCGACCTCAGGAGAGCACATCCCTCCTGCTGCTCCCACGGAGCTTTGTGAGACTGACTTGGAGCAGAAAAAACCGGACCTGGCGTGGGATCATCAATTCAAATCCACCCCGAGAGGTTCCGAGGCTTTTGGGATGGGGGGAAGGCGTGGATGTGCAGCAGCTCAGGTGTCCCGCTGGCTCCGCTCCTCCTTGGAAGCCCAACTCCGGGAGTTGTTCCATTGATTTCAGTGCAAACAAGATCAATTGTCTCTTTGGGCTCCTGTGTGGGAATGAGATTATGTTGAATATTAATTTGCCTTGCGATGGGCCCTGACTGTAATTTTCTATCAGCAAAGGAGAATTCATGTATTTCCATAAATTCAGATACTTCCATCTATTCATCCCGCATATTCACAGACATTATCTCAATTCCCAGCTCTAGTTCAAACAAAAGTTAGTTCCTTTTACAAATAAATTATTTTCCACTGTTGATGATATTTCTAATTTTTGTAGGCAAATTTATCCATTTGAACAAAGGAGACAAAAAGTATCTTTGATGTAGCAAAGCCTTTCTGAGAGCCGTGCGTAAATTAAAGGAGAAAAGATAGTCTGGAAAATTTAAGGAACGGATGGGAATGATTCCAAGTTACCTTGTACTTAATTGAAGTTCTCAGAAATGTTCTTTTCTTGTTTTCTATATTGGAGCTGTTCCTTGAAGTGTGTCTGAATGCCTCTTCAAGCTGGCATTTAATCTTTGACTGCATATATTTATTTTTCCCTTGTGGAAATGGAAGGGCCCTTTCCGGAATTTCTCCTTTGGCATCTCTTCACCTTGGGCCCTCGATTTTGGGGAGTGCTGCTGGGAGATACAGCAGCACCAGATGGTTCAGAAAGGGAATTTCCCCAATTTCTGCTGCGGGTTTTTGGGAGTCTCAAGTCTTCCTGGCTCCTCTGCTCTCAGATTATTCCCCTGGAGCATTTCCTTGGGTGTCTTCACCACAACGGGACAATTTGGGGGGACTGAAGGTTTTGAGCTGCCCAGAGTTTTCATTCACTGGGGTTGGAGGAGCTGCAGTGCTGGCATGAGACACAAGAACTGAGCTGGGAGCACTGGGAATTCCTTCCTTCCCTGGCAGCCGTGTGGGGAGGTTCAGGGCCCACAGGGCTCCCCCGGTGCCAGCAGGGCCATCCCAGAGCACAGGGCACAGCAGTGTGCCCACACAGCTCTGCAATATCCCCAGCCAGGGACACTGCACGGCCTCTCTGCACAACCTGCTCAGGGCTGGGCACTGCCCAGGGCAGCAGTTCTGCCTCCTGGGCAGGGCAATGGCCGGGCTCAGGCCCTGCCCGTGGCTCTGGTGCCATTGCTGGGCCCCGGAGCAGAGCCCTGCCCGGAGCCCTCCCTGCAGCCAGGGACACCCAGGGACACCCAGGGACACCCAGGGCTGAGGGCCCCTCTCAGCCGGGCTCCTCTGGAGGCTGAGCAGCCCCAGCTCCCTCAGCCTGGCCTGGGCACCGAGAGGCTCCAGGCCCTTCCTCGGCTGCGCAGCCTCCGCCGGCCCCGCTCCAGGAGCTCCCTGGCCCTGCTGTGCTGAGGAGCCAGGGCTGGGCACGGCACCCAGAGGTGCCCCCAGGGCTGGGCACAGGGCCAGGAGCCCTCCCTGACCTGCTGGGAAAGCTCTTCCCAGTTGTGGAATCATTAAGGTTGGCAAAGCCCTCCAAGATCACCACCCTTCCATTCACCCAAAAATCCATCGCACCCATCCCACCTCTACTCCTTTTGTGGGCAACATTTCCAGGGATTGTGACTCCCCTGCTGCCCTGGGCAGCCCATTCCAAAGCTTAACCACTCTTCCAGTGAAGAAATATTTCCTGATATCCTACCTGAGCCTCCCTTGGTGCTCTGGCATCCAGGCACAGCCTCTCTGTGTGCAGTTATTGCCTGCAGAGGATGCCTTGGAATGAACAGCTCGGAGCAGGGCTGTGCCAGACCTGTGTGGAGCCACTCGTTCTGCCTGTAGTAAATGAATCAGGGTAGGAGAAGTAATAAAACTAATGGGAATGTTGTCCTGGGTGGGATATTAAAATCCAGGAGAGCCACAGCTCCCAGAGGAATCTTAAAAAGCCCCATAATTGAGTCACAACAGAGAGACCTGCAGGGAGTGAGAGAGGCAGGGAGAAAAGCTCCAGACAGTGGGACTTCAGTGCTGGCACTCGAGGAGACAAAGATGACAAAACTTCCACTCAGAATGGAATAGCAGGAGGTGCCTTGGAATTTCTTAGGGCTTGGAGGAAAAGAATAGCGAGCAGAGGAGCTGTGGTGGCAGGTATTGGTGCAGCCAGGGGTGTGCAGGACAAAAAAAGGGATATTTTGTGTAAGAGGCTCAAAGAACACCACTGCAACAGAGCAGGGCGGGGGGTGGAAGCAATGTCAGCTCAAAGTCCTTGGGATGCTTCATTCCACATGGGAAAAAATGGCGTGACTGGGAAAAAAACCCACAAATATTTTAAAACCCATGAGCGTTGCTCATGAACAGTGCAGAAATGGATGTGTGAAAAATTAAATTTGTTTAAAGAAGAGGTGTGAGGAGCAGGGAGGAGAATTAGCAGTGATTTATTGCCACGCTGGCAATTCCCTGGGGAAAGAGATGTGCACTGGAGGAGAATAAAACACTGGGAAAAGTCAAGGGTGGGAATTAAAATGGAGCTGGAGGAAGAAACATGATTTTAGCCACTCTCATAAGTTAGGATGACCTGAGCCACTGCAAAATAACAGCCAGGGAGAAAAACCCTCAATCTCCCCCCAGCTAAGAGATAACAGAGCAAGAAGGAATGAACAGCAGAATTTAAAAGTAAAAATCACCGTGGAATGACTGGCTTTGAAAATAACAATTAAAAGAGAAGATTTCATCCAAATCCGCCTCAGACTCCTCCCCAGCAATGCTGTTATTGACAGGCAGCTCTCCTGAGCTCAGAACTTCCTGCAGCAGGGCAGGTGTTTGGATCCAGCAGCTTTTGTGGGATCAGAGCACTCATGGGGCACGGGAACGTGGGAGGTGAGCACAGAGCTGCGGCCTCAGTTTGTGCTGGGCTGGAGGAGAGGAGATCTCGCTGATGGAAATTCCCTCAGAGATGCTCAAAAAAGAGGGAAAAATTGATAACCATCTGTGTGCAGCTAAATAGGACAAACAGGGAAAAGGGGATCGTTTGGGATGGCACCGGGAGATGGAATTGGTGCTGCCGTGACGGGAAGCATTAAAAATCCTGCCTGGCAGCAGGGAAAGGTGGATTTGGGAGAGTATCCAAAGCTTCCCCCAGCAGCTGGGCTGGGCTGCATGGGCTCCACAGCCTGGAGAGGCCACAAATTCCCTTAACCAAATCATTAGGAAGCATTGAGCGGGATTCATTAGGAAATACGGAGTGGGATCCGCGCTTCTTCTCGCTCAGTGAGCGGCTGTGAGAACCTAATTAGTTATTTCAATCAGCCTCCCCAGAGCCAGGCACGTCTGGATTCGCCTTGCTGGCTCTGGAAGCGGCTCGTTCCGGGGTTTGGGGTCGGGTGGGGAGCTGGGAGCCCCCGGGGGCTGCCACAGCAGAGGCACAGGGCGGGCACAGGGCAGCGGTGCCAGCGAGCCCGGGGGCAAAGAGTCAATAGGAGAGAGGGAAAAGCGGAGGTGACAGCGGTGGCGTGGAAAGGAGGGCAGGGGAGAGGCTTGTGCGGGAGTAAAGGGGATCTGGGCACAGATTCCTGGGCTTTTCCACATGAACACCCTGTGCCCAAGCCAGGCTCCGCGTGCCACGCCGGTGGTGCCGCTCCTGCCTCCGTCACCCCTGGGCCTGGACAGCTCAAGTGCTCTTATTTCCGGATGTGTGCATGGAGAAAGCTTGGAAAAGCATGGGAAAGGATGGAAAAGCATGGAAAAACATGGGAAAACATGGAAAAGCATGGAAAAGCATGGGAAAAGCATGGAAAAGCATGGGAAAGCATGGAAAAGCATGGAAAAATGTGGAAAAGCATGGAAGAACATGGAAAAGCATGGGAAAGCATGGGAAAGCATGGAAAAGCATGGAAAAGCATGGAAAAGCATGGAAAAACATGGAAAAACATGGAAAAGCATGGAAAAAATGTGGAAAAACATGGAAAAACATGGAAAAACATGGAAAAGCATGGAAGAACATGGAAAAACATGGAAAAGCAGGAAAAACATGGAAGAGTGTGGAAAAGCATGGAAAAGCGTGGAAAAATGTGGAAAAACATGGAAAAGCATGGAAAAACGTGGAAAAACATGGAAAAGCATGGAAAAGCATGGAAAATGTGGAAAAGCATGGAAAAGCAGGAAAAACAAGGAAAAACATGGGAAAAAATGGAAAAGCATGGGAATCCCAGCCTGGGCCCTCTGAAGGTTCAGACCTGCTCTGGTTTGTGCCGTGGGGTCAGACTTGGCTCTTGGGCAGTCAGGCCCAAACCAGCCCAGGAGTTTCCCTGCAGCGAGCAGCGAGACCTCCGGAATAGCTGGATGCTCCCAGCTCCAACCGTGCCGTGGATTTCCCTTGGCAACTGAAGGAATTTTGCACTTTCTGAGTCACATTTCAACCCCTTCTGCCCAGGACACATCCCTGGGGATTTAAATCCAGCTGCAGGCCCACGAGCACGTGTGTGGCACAGGGAGCCCCGTGTTTCCCTCATGGATTCTGTCTCCCATCCCAAAAGGGCCACACGACCCAGACACTTTTCCTACCACAACTGAGCCAAATAATGCGAGATAAAGGGGTTAAAAAGTAGCCTGTCACAAGCATCAACTTTTTGGGGACTTCTGGGATTTTCCCAGATTTCTGCTCCGTAGAAAGGACTTGTGAGCAGTGGCAGGAAGCCTCAGTCATGTCCTGGCCATTGCATCCCACATGCTGGGGCTGGAAAAGGGGAATGTGGCCACTGGGAAGGATTGAATGGATGGCTCTGTCCCAGCACACTCAGGGGTTTGCAGGGCTGGGCCCAAACCCTCCTTAGCCCATCCCACCAGTCTGGAGCTGACTGGGAGCACTGGGAGCACACTCAGGGGTTTGCAGGGCTGGGCCCAAACCCTCCTTAGCCCATCCCACCAGTCTGGAGCTGACTGGGAGCACTGGGAGCACACTCAGGGGTTTGCAGGACTGGGTCCAAAGGCTCCTTATCCCATCCCAGCAGTCTGCAGCTGACTGGGGTCACTGGGAGCACACTCAGGGATTTGCAGGA
Organism: Lanius ludovicianus; assembly: GCA_013397235.1. NCBI lineage: Eukaryota > Metazoa > Chordata > Aves > Passeriformes > Laniidae > Lanius > Lanius ludovicianus. The sequence goes on along the minus strand of VYXG01008618.1, from coordinate 40,641 downwards.
CTGGGCCCAAAGGCTCCTTATCCCATCCCACCAGTCTGCAGCTGACTGGGGTCACTGGGAGCAGCCAGGCACGCCGGGGAGCGCTGGGGGCTGCAGCCACGCTCTGTAGATGGATTTCTTTTCTTAAATTATGCTTTAATTTCCTCCCCTTCTGGTCCCAGCGCCTGTGTTTTAATGAGCTCGCTCCCCCAGCATATCAAACACGGCTGATCCCTGGTGCTCCCTGTTTGCAATTCCCAGTGGCTCCCAAGCAAGAATTGTGCTGTTTAATTTTGCCAGACTTCCAGTTTACTCTGAAGCCTGAAAAAAAAATAAAAAAAACCCCCACACAGGCGCAAAGCCCATATTTCTCCCGGCCTATTGATAGAGCGTGATAGGTATTAAATTCTATAATTCTTTCACTGGCCTTTAAGCAGCCTGGGTGTTAATATTTAATGATGAAGGATGCTGGTAATCAGCCCCATATCCCAAGTGTCTGGATGCTTTATGGTCTTGCCTTTGGGAGCCTAATTGTGAACCCAGCCTGCCAGAGCTTCCCACCCCAACTTAATAAACTTTGCCGTTGCTGCCCAGCACATCATCTGTCTCCAGGCAGGATCCAGCTCTGGGAGGAAGGATGGGGATGGGAAGGGTGATGAGGGAGAGGATGGGGAGGCACAGCCTGCTCAGGGCTGGGGATGTGGCATTGCCTTGGGCTCAGCTCCAGCTTCGGGGCACAAACAGAAACAGCCTTGGCCACGTCCTCCCCAAAACAGCCGGGCCTGGGAGCTGCATCTGCCACCCCCTTGCCAGCCCCAGATTCCTGGGGGATGCTTCCTTCACCCTCAGGTGTCTCCTGCCTGTCCCACCTTCCTGGAGGCTGCTTCCTCCACCCTCGGGTGTCTCTCCCGGTCTCCCAGGCAGCCCGAGCTCCTGCACCACCAGCCTGGATAAAGCCCGGCACTTCCCCCTGGACTCCCAGCTCCAGGTTTCCAGCAGTATCCCGAGGTTTGCACAGCCAGGTGATGCTTCACCGGGCTGGACTGGCCCGAGGCGAAGGCAGGAAGGGGAGCTGCTGCTGGTTGTTAACGGCACTCAGCACTTACACTGGGCACAGCCAGCTCCATGCACAGAACAGGATCCCCTTAACTGCTGCCCTGGGAGCAGGAGCTGCCAGCCCAGCCAGCTGGTGGGAAACTGAGGCACAGAACCATGGCCTGTGTGCCACGGGCACTGCCACCACCCCCGGGGGGCACACTGCCACTGCACACAGCCCTGGCACAGCCTCTGATGCTGCATCAGGTTGGTCCTTCCCTGCCAGCGCAGGGACCTTCCCACCCCACAGCGAGCTGCTGCAGTGTCGGTGATGATCCCACCAGGAGGTATTTTATCCCGATTTAAGAGATGCAATAATTTTCTCTTATTTTGCTTTCTCTTTGCCTGCCCAGGGTCATAATGAGATGAGTAAGGAACCTTGCAGGCTGGTTTTGTTATATGGCCCTGCCGGGAGCTGGGAGCAAATCTTCCCTCCCGAGCGTGACCCTGAGGGAAGCCTGGCAGGGAGGCTGAAGAGAGGGCCTGGAGCAGGGAAATATGGAATGGATGGGTGTGGGGGGCTCACAGCTGCAACTGCAGGCCCCACATGGGCCAAGAGGAGCTCCTCCAGGAGCAGGAGGTGCCAGAGGGATGGAGGGAGAGCCTCTCCAGCACATCCAGGTCGCTCAGGATATCCCGTTCCCCTTCCTCCAGCTTTGTTTGGTCCCACACAGAGTTCCTCCCCGGAAAGGCAGTGGGAAAAGAGGCAGGAGTGTCTTCTCTTGGTGCCACAGAATCCAGGGAACACCTCTGCCTTCCCTGGGGGCAGAATGGCCCTCCTGAGCTTTTGCTCTTCGTGCACCAGGGAGTCACGGGGCTGGGCTGGGCCACTGGAGCTGGGAGCCCCGGTAGGAGGAGAGTCCCTCAGTGACCCATGGAAAACTGAGCAGCCCCAGAGCCCAGGGACTTGTTTGATGATGGCAGCGGCTTTTTGTTGTCTTCTTTAGAGAGGTACCAGTGCTCCTGGGCTCACCCAGAGGAGACCTTTTGGACAGAGAGGGAAACTTCACACTGGTCAGGGGCTCTCTAATCCCTTGCTCCACTCCCCCAGTGAGACAGACTCAGCTTTCCAGAGCTGGGACCTCTCCAGAGCTGGAGGATTTGGCATCTTGGTCCATCCCAGAGCTCATTTCCTGCAGGTTTGGTGAGCCACAGCCCACCCAGAGCTGCTTCCAGGCAGGAAAATGCCATTGAGTGATGCTCATTCCCTTCAGTGTCCCACCTCCTTTGAGCATCTTCAGGGGCCACAAGAATCACTTCCAAGTGCTGAAAAGCCACCAAATTCCTGCCCAGGCATCCAGGTTTGAACAAAAGGGGGGCAGAAATGCTGTGTGACAGAGGCAGCTCCGGGAGGGTGAGTCCTGCTGGACATGAACTGGCAGCTCCCACCTCCTGCTTCTCGTTGGAAGGGAGGAGGAACAGGGAGTGGGAGAAGTGCTGGGAGAGCACCAGGCTGCAGGCTGAGGGAAGCAGATAAGGATTCCAGGTGCTGCTGCGCAGGGAGAGCTCCCTGCCAGCCCCCAAGCTGTCCTGGCTGGTGTCAGCAGGGTTGGGGTGGGGCACAGCCGGGTGTCACTCCCTGGTCTGGCTCTCTCTGCAGAGCCAGGGCTCTCCCTGTCCTTGAGGCCACCTGGAGCCTCCCCTCGGTCCTCAGGTGCCCTGGGTGGGGTCCATGAACCGGCAGGTTCCAGCACAGTTGGTGCCAGGCCCCCCATCCTGTGGGTACCTCGCTGTCACCCAGCCCTTGGCACCTTCCGGGCACCCTTCTGGAAGGGGCTGGAGCCCCAGGAGGGGCTGAGGGAGCTGGGAAAGGGGCTCAGCCTGGAGCAAAGGAGGCTCAGGGGGGACCTTGTGGCTCTGCACAAGTCCCTGACAGGAGGGGCTCAGGGGGGTCGGGCTCTGCTCCCAGGGAACAGGGACAGGAGGAGAGGGAACGGCCTCAGGCTGGGCCAGGGCAGGGGCAGGGTGGGCACCAGCAGGAATTTCCCCATGGAAAGGGTGCTCAGGCCTTGGAACTGCCCAGGGAGGGTTGGAGTGCCCATCCCTGAAGGTGTCCCAGGAAGGGCTGGAGGTGGCACTCGGAGCTCTGGGCTGGGGACAAGGCACAGCTTGGACTTGATGATCCTGGAGGGCTTTTCCAGTCTCAGTGATCCTGGGATTTTCTCTCCCCATGACATCACACACCCAACACACGCCTTCCCCCTCCTTTTGCCTTCGTCCCCAGCTCTGTCACCCAGCACTGACCATCCCAACATCCTTCTCCGCACCCAGGATTTTCCCAAAAAGCCCCATATAAGAAAACCCCAAACAAACCATGACAGGCATCAAACATCACCGTGAATCTCTGACTCCTCCCTGCCCTTCCAGCCTGGAATATCCCAGGCAAGGCCCAATTTCCAGCGTGGAGCAGGAAGGTGCAGTGTAAACAACGTAATGAGTTTAGTGCCAGTGAGAATAGCCCCAGCTATTCCATCTCTCTTCCCAAAATGAGCAAATCCTTCTGATCCAATTTACTGCCATCATTAGCAGGGCTTCTGGCGCTGCTGCTGAGCCTCCCCCCACCTCTGCTTCCCATTTGAAGCTCCCAGGCTTAAAATGTTATTGTTTTAATCTTTACATTGCGGGAACAGTTTGGAATTGGGAACGAGCTTTGTCTGAGGGGATGCCTTGAAATGCTCGTTTTCACCTAAAGGGCTGGAGTAGAACAAGGACAAATTAACTTTCAGTCCCAGCAGCCATTCCAGGGAAATCTCCAGCTCCTGGGGACCCAGGATTTGGTTCCAAGGCTCCTTCCTGTACTTCCCGAGGGCAGACGAGTTGCTCCAGCTGTTCTGGGCAGTGCTGAGGTGACCCAGTGACCTTTAGCTGGGAGGTTTGGAGTGGCAAAAAGGTTGAGTGGAGAAAAAAAAAACCAAAAAAAACACAACCAGAAACTTCGAGGTTGGAATTTTTTCACCCAGAAATACAAAATTTCTGCCTCAAATTTGGTATTTGCATTTTTGAGCGAGTTTAATAACTTCAGAGAGCCCAGTTTGGAGGGAACGGAGAAGAAAGTGGGGTCAGGATGGTTTGGAGTCCATCCTTCAATCTGTTTTCTGTGGAGGCACAGGATCAGAATATTCCTGATGGAAAACACAGCAAATATCCAGAGGATTCCAGTTTGCACTGCTGGCCTGCACAGTGCCACTGCTCCAAAACTGCTGGAAAAGCTGGAAACTCCTGGAACCACTGAGAATCACAGAAGGATGGAGCTTAAGAGCCCTCAGGAGCTCTCCAGTTCTGCTTTCTGCTCCAAGCAGGACCAGCTTCAGGCTCATCTCAGGCTGCTCAGGGGATTGCTGTTCGACTTTGGAGGCTGAAGATCTTGAGGGATGATGAAGACCTTGAAGGACGAAGGATGAAGTTACTGAAGGACGAAGGATGAAGATCTTGCTTGAAGGTGAAGGAAGAAGATCTCAAAGGATGAAGATGCCTCCACTTCTTCGGGCCATTGGCCTGGTGCTTGACCTGGCCCCTGGGACCTTCTCCTCATGTTTTGTGGCATTTCCCTTGTGTTTGTGCCTGCTGCCTCCTGACCTTGGGTGTGAACTTGTAGAGGAGCCTTTCTCCACCTTCTCTATAACCCCACAAGACTTTCGTGCTTCTCCAGGGTTGCATTTTATTTCTGCTGCTGCAGCAAGACCTGTTCAGGTGCTGCTTGAGCTGTGGAGCAGCAGAAGTAATTAAAGAGGAGTTTTCCAGAGAAATCATTTTCCATCTTGCCATGCTGGAGGGATCCCAAACTGAGACACCAAATAGATGGGAGGACTTCCAGAAACACAAAGGTTTCCTGGTTGCCTTAGAGGAGAGATTTGATTCTCCACTGTTGGGATTTCCCACCTCTGGAGCTGCCATGGAGGTCCCTGCCTGGCTGCTGGCTTCACACAGAGCCTCTGGATGCCCAACCCTGAGTGGGGCTGGTGCTCCTCACCATCCTCTTCCTCCTCAGGCACAATGCCATGCCCAGGTGGGCATTCCCATTTAATTTGGGAACAGCTGACTCCCATGGAGCCGGTTCTTTTCCAGCCAAACTCGTCAGGCCTCATTTGCCTGCCCCTCCTGCCCTGCTTTGGAGCCTCCCCCTTCTGGATTGTGATTAAACCCTGCAGCTGTCCCACAGAGCCTGGGAGCAATTTCCAGGTCCTCAGCTCTCGCTGTAGGACACGAGAGCACACACACGTGAACGCACAGCTGAAGGTGAGGAAAAAAGGGGAAGTTTATTTTCTGACTCCACTATTTATAGTTTTACAAAAGTGACAGTGGATTGGAGGGTGAAAGGGCCACCTCTCCAATGACACTGGACAAGTTACCAATCCATCAACTTTCTCCACCTCTACGAAGGAATGCAAAACACTGAGTGTTTACAGAAAATGTGTTGGGAAAGTTTGCAACTAGAATGTAAACATCAGAAGGCTAAAAGATTTCTAAAAATCAGGGTGACACTCAGGCTCGGATCCCTGCTCGAGCAGGACCTGTGCACACACATCCATCATTCCAGCTGCTCCAGCTCTGCCTCCCATTCCCTGCACAGCCTTTTGTCCAGGCAGAATCTGGGGGAAGTCGTGGCAGGTGCAAGGGCTGACGGTGTGTGAACCACCATTCCAAACGTGCTGTTGGGATGTAGGGAATTCCCTGTCCCTCAGGGCTGGGAGGACCATCCTCAGCAGTTTCCAGACCAAATCATCAGATCCAAGCCAGGTTTTCCCGAGGAGAGCCAAGAATATTTATCCATGACCTGGAGTGCACAGTCTGGAGAGACAAGAATTAAAGAGGATACAAAGCCCAGCAGGGAGATAAACGTGGCCGAGGCAGCATGAACCCCTTGGAGGCTGAATGTGTTCCAGGAGCCTGAATTTTGGGTCAATGCAAGGAAGATCCACACTTCCAGGACCAAAGATACCCACACGCTGCTGGACATGGATTAGGAACGTGTAGGGAAGCAGGTGGGACCTTCCAAACTGGAAGTTCCTGAAGAAAAGAACGTCCCAGTTCTGTGGGACCGAGCGCCTGGGTGTGCTCAGGGTCCAGTCCCAGGGGTGACACTGAATGAAAACCTGGAAAGAATCCAGGGAAGGGGGATGAAAGTCAATGAAATTTTAAGAAGACACCAAGCCAAACACCTGCTTTTCTAATGAAAGGCTTAATGAAAAACACTTTGAATCCTTGCTTGGCACAAGACTGGGGTTCCAACAACGTGTTGTTCCCCAGCAGAAGAGAATTTATTTGAGACTTGAGAGCTCTTTAATCTGGCGATCAAAGGTGTAACAAGACGTGGTGGCTGGAAGCTGAAATTAGACAAATTCCACCTGAAAAGGAGACACATTCCAGCAGGGAAGAGAATTAGTCATAAACAACCCGTGGAGGAGGTGGGTGATCCTTCCTCGCTTGGAGTTTTCCCTTGAAGTTGGATGGCTTTTGAAAGGAGCTGCCCTAACCAGCCGGGAATTGCAGGGTGGACATGGGAACGAGCTGGGAAAAGTCTCTGGCCTTGGGAAAACAAGGACAGAGCTCCGTCAGGATCACTGATCCCTGACCTCCTGCACGGGGACATCGGATCACCCCGGCTTCCACGGGAGCCACCCGACCACGGCTGGTCACAGCTGAGTCACCCTGAGGTGTTCACAGGTTACTGCACTGCATGGAACGGCTCTGGAATTCTCCAGCTCCAGGCATGTCTGTGTGATCCAGACAGATCTCCTGCTTCTCCCCGTTCATCTTTTTTCTAGGACTTCCCCTTCCTTCTTTGCCCCTCTGGCACCTCTGGCACAAACCCGTTTATCCCAAAGAAGTTACTCCAGTTCCCCAGGAAGTTCCCCTTCTCTGGGGACAGCAGGGATCTGCTGAGCCCAGCACGCCCCAGGAGCACTGATGGATGTGAGATTTTTGGGATCACAGCACGATGGAGCTGAGTGTGACCCCACACAGGGGACTGTCCCTCCTGCTGGGGCTGGTTTGGGATGCTGGAAGGAGCTGGAGCACTCCCAGGCCAGGGAAGGGACAAGGCCACCCCTGCATGGGCTCAGCAGTGGCACAGAGGTGACTCGGTGACACAGAGCTGCTGACCTTCCTGCCTCCAATATTGGTTTTACCTGGATTTGCATAATCCAGCACAGCAAACAACAGAGGGATGGGACTGAATGAGGGGCAAAAAGAGGGAAACACAAACAGATTTACCTGGAATAATCAGCAGCTCTCAGAGCAGCCAGGAGCTGCCCCCTGCACTCCTGAAGGGCACAGCCTGGAGCTGGGGGGAGAGCTGAGCAATGAAAAGGGGGGAAAAGCGTGGGAGAAAAGCAGGATCTCTTCCTTAGGGACGAGATATTCCAGCTCTTCCCAGCTGGGAAGGGTTGTCCGCCCCAGGAACGTCCCCTGGACTGCTCAGGTGTGGGATGAGCCAAGCCCAGCCCGAGGGAGCTGCAGGGAGGGTGGGATGTGGGGAGGGGATGGAGGTGGGAACGTGCAGGGTGGCCTGGGCGGGTTCTTCCCCAGCAACTCCTCATCTCTCCCCTCTTCTCCTGCTTCCCCAGCCCCAGAAGGAACAGTGGGAGCTGTGATGGGAACAGAAATTCCTCTCTGAGATGAAGGCTGAGCACATCTGTGAGCAGGGTGGAGAAAGGGTCAGGACTCAGCACCCGGTGTTGGAATCCCAGGCAGCGTTTTGTTAAAGAGGTTTTGAGAGTAAATTTGTTTTAATTTAATGGCTTTAAATAAACCCAAACACTGCATTTCATGCGGATTTCACAACAATTCCACCCCAAATCCCTTTTTCCAGGCTTTGTGGCAGGAAGAGACCTGAATACAAGCCTGGCTTTGGCCAGTGGGGTGTGTTTGCTTTTGTCCTGGCTGGGTGAGCAAACTGGGAGTAAAGGATGGCTGCACAAAGCTCTCCCCACCAGCAAAGCCAGGAGCAGGGATTCAACGCTTGGAACGTGCTCCTTCCCGGGGAACAGGAGCCAGGCTGCTGCTGAGGTGCCTAACAAGGTGTATGTTTTATAGGGGAGGAGGTTTTAATGGGGTTGAGTGGATCTAAGAGTCTCCACTGTGTCATAAATTCCCGAGACAAGCTTTTGGTGTCACATTGCTCCTTGTGATAATGAAGGGGATTTGAATGGGGTGTAATGGAGTCGGGAGCTAAGCGATGGCAGCAATTTATCCCGGGAATCCGGGGGGAAAGTGAAGGCTTCTTTAGATCCAGATGGATTGGAAACCGACTCACCTCTCACGCAGGAGGCTCCTTCATCACCAGTAATGCCGGGACGAATCCTGCCTGGCTCTTGGCACAGCCCCTGACTGCACAAACAGAGCTGGGAGCGGGGCTGCTTCCAGCCGGGAGCTGCCAGCTCAGCCCCTGGCACAGGGAGCGGGGTGCCAGCTGCTCTAGGTGTGAACATCGTCAGGAATGGCATTTCGGGAGCACAACTTGCAGATCCCATCTCCCTCCACAGCAAGTGCAGCTCTTTGCTTTGCAGCTCCCCGCTCCCAGCTGGGGCCGGGTGCAGGAGGGGAGGAGAGGGAAACCTGCGGGGGAGTGAGGGAAAGGCTCAGCCCTCAGGGACAGCACCTCATCCTGAACAGCGGCACAACAGGAAGGGACAGTTTGAAACTAAAAGAGGAGAGATTTTGGAATAAATTCTTTCACCCCCTGCCCTGGCAGGGACACCTCCCACTGTCCCAGGCTGCTCCCAGCCCCAGTGTCCAGCCTGGCCTTGGGCACTGCCAGGGATCCAGGGGCAGCCACAGCTGCTCTGGGCACCCTGTGCCAGGGCCTGCCCACCCTCCCAGGGAACAATTCCTGCCCAAGATCCCATCTGAATCTCTCCTCTTTTACTTTAAAGCCATTTCCCCCGGTCCTATCACAGTCTGTCCATATCAAAAGTCACAGGGAAGAATTTTTTTCCTAATATCTGACCTAAACACACGCTCTGGCAGTGAAGCCATTCCCCATTGTAAATAATCCCTCCTTGTAAATCATCTCTCTCCATCTTCCTTTTGGCTCCTTCAGGCCCTGCAAGGCCCCACTGAGGTCACCCCAAAGCTTCTCCTCTCCAGGCTGAACAATCCCAGCTCTGGCAGCCTTTCCTCCCAGCAGAGCTGCTCCAGCCCTCTGCTCATATGAGGGACTGGAAGCATTTTGGGGCCAAACCCAGCCCTGGAGTTGCTGCTGTGCCTTGGCCTGACCACAGTCCCAAAACCCTAGAGCCTCACACCCTGCAGGGCCCCACCAGTGCTGTCACAGAGGGAAAACCCTTCTGGATTTGTGGAAGAAGCATTCCCTGGCACAAATCCCTATTTCTCGTGCACTAACGCTCCTTGCAGGTGAGGCAGAGCTGACCCCCTGGCAGTCTGGGAGGTGTCAAAGGCTGCCCTGCAGTGTTTGGGCTGTGCTCGGGGCAGGGAAGCTGCCAGTGCTGCTCTGTCACTGCCTGTGGGGTTTCTCAGGTGTCAGCTCTGAGGGATGTAAATGCTGCAGACATCAGGTTATTCAGAATTTGGCTGATTCCCTTTTGATCTCGTATTTGTGTCTTTTCCAGGGCTCGGGATGTGTTTATGCACCCCACCCCCCTTCATTTCTTTCTTCCTTTCTCCTTCTAACTCTAAACATCCCTTTTAACTTCTAAAGATAGGGCAATGCTGTGCTAAGGAAACAGTAATTCTGCAGTTTGACCTAAAAATGGGCATGTTTGGAGGCAGGCACTTCTTGGAATGCGGCTTGGGAATTAGACACAACTTCCAAAAGTCCAGATGTGGCCTTTGGGCTGGGCAGAGGGGCTGGTGGCCCAGGAACACGGGCACTGGGGCTGGGGCTGGAGTCCAGGAGCGAGCAGGAGGCTGGGCTGGAGGTGGGGTGGGCTCGTGATGGCTTTGATGGCTTTAAGGAGTGTCATGGCAACAGTAGGAGCTGGGTAATTAATATTGCACACGGAATTACAGCACAGGCAGAGCTCGGAATACACCGAGTGCCCCTGCGTGGGAGCCTGCTCTCCCAGCTGGGTGGGGACCGTGGAATTTTGGGATCACAGAGCCATGGGAAAGGGCAGGGCACCTACAGCCTGATCCAGCTGAACCTATTTGTGGCACAAGGTTTGGCTTGGGGACACAAAGCCACGGGAAGGAGCAGGGCACTGCTGAGAGCAGGGGGGCTGAGCTCCCAGCTGAGCTTCCCAGCAGGAAAAGAGGGATGGCAAAGTGAAAGCCTCCCTGGGATGTGTCCTGCAGGTGAGGGCAGTGAGCCTGGCAGGACTTTTTGGTGCCTTGCTCTGATGGGAGATTTCTGGGAAGGGGGAAACTGGTGGGGGGCAGGATGGGAACATGGGAAAAGCCCCTCCAGGCAGTTCAGGGGTCTCTGGGGGAGTTTGACTCCGTTCTGGCAGAGCAAATCCACAAGCAGGGGCAGGGTCACCACTCCTGCACTGCTCCTCTGCTCCAGGCTGAACAATGCCAGCTCTGGCAGCCTTTCCTCCCAGCAGAGCTGCTCCAGCCCTCTGCTCATCCTGGAGCCTCCTCTGGCCTGGCTCCAGCAGCTCCAGGTCCTTCCTGTGCTGGGCCCAGGGCTGGGGCAGCTCTGCAGGTGGGCTCTCACCTGAGGGGGCACAGGGGCAGAATCCCCCTCCCTGCTGCCCACGCTGGGGGGTTCTGGGTTGGGACAGGTCCAGCTCTCACCCCCAGATCCTTCTCCCAGGGCTGCTCCAGCTGCTCATCCCGGCCTGGGTTGATCCCAACCCGGTCCCTGCTGCTCCCTTGCCCATCCTGCCCCTGGGTCCTCGCTCCAGCTGAAGGCTCCTGCGGCGCAAGCAGCGCTTCCAATCCCTTCCCAAAGCGCAGCAGGGATGAGGGAAGAGCTGGATTTCCTCCCTGCAGTTCCGAAGCGAAGCCGGTACAGACAATCCCCGGGGTGAGGTGTGAACAAACAGCTCCGCTGTTCATTAACACCGGGAAGGGGCTGCTCGGTGTCGGGAAGGAGCCCAGGAGTGCTGCGGGAGCAGCTGGAATTAACTGGAATTTCCACGCCCTGCTGGATCGGGAGGCTGCGAGGGAGCGGTGTCGGGGCTGTGATTGCAGTGGCAGTAACGAGGAGCTGGGGAGAGGGGCTGATGAGCAGGTAGATAATAAACTAATGAGAGGAGGGCCGGAGGAGCGGCTGAGGAAGCTGCAGGTATCGCTCAGGGAGGAAGAGTGGGCCGGGAAAGAGCCGAGGAGAGCTCGGGAAAAGATGTATGGCATGAACGGAGCACTTAATGCTGATAATAATTGGAGCTTGAGGGTGTGCTTAGTGTATGAATAAAGTAATTAACCAATTAAAAATGCACAAGAGACACATGATGGAAAGTGATAACCAACAGGAAAATGATGGATGCCCTGCACGGGGGGCTGGAACATTCCCGGAGTTATCCGGGAGAAGGGTGAGCATTCCCCACCCCGCCACGTGGAGACCCACTGGGTGCTCTTTGATCACTGCTGGCCCCGCCACCTGCAGAGCTGCCTGGGTGACAAATTGCCTGGAATTAATCCCACCTCCCCTGTTCCCGAGGAGCAGACTCTGGGAAATGCGTGGAATCCGCACTGGCTGGCTCGGGAATGCCCGAGGTGAGGCAGAGCCCTGCGGGGCAGCTGCTGCCCAGGGACTGGGGGTGCCTGCAGCAGGAGCACAAGGAGAAGTCCCTGGATGAGCCAGGGGGACCAATCTGGTGGTTCACGATTGGATTTTCCTCTGTTGGAGCCTTTTTTTAAGACCAGCGTCAGCCACAAAAGTGGAGATTTCGCCGACTCTCAGTGCTGTGTTTTGAATTCTACAGCAACAATCTGCACCCCTTGGGTTTATATTTCTGATTTTATGGCCATTGTTTCCTTTCTTTTCCAGATCCAACCCACTGGGTGTGGAGTCAGCCAGGGTTTATCCTGCAGGACCTGCCACCTGTGGAAAAAACTGGGAAAATCTTAGGAAAGAAGGAGAAAAAGGAAACAAAAATTAAATCTTACTGGTGGGAAAGGTTTCAAAGAGTGGGTGCCAGACTGGAGAACCACATATCCCTGTCCCTGTATCCCTGCTGCAGCTCTCCCATCTAACCCAGGTGCAGTCCCCGTTCCCCGTTGGAGCTGAGCCTCTGGAGCTGCTGGAGCTGAGCTGTATCCCAGGAGGGCAGGCTTGGCATGCAAGGAGAGCAAACCTTCCCACAGACCTGCCTGGGGAGCGGGGAGCAGCCACGCTGCCATTCCCAGGGGAACTGGGGGAAGCATCCACCCTTTCCTTCTCACCCTTTTCACTCCATCCCCTCACCCATCCCCTCCCTGATTCTCCCTTCATCTCTTTCTCCCTCTTTCCCTTTTTTTCCATGGAGATGACCAAATTAGGGGCTCTGTTCCAGCCCCCCTCGGATTCAGGTCTTCTCCCGATATCATTTTTATGATCTTATTTCTAATTAATCAGTTTCCCTCTGCCCAGTGGAGCCTGTGAGGTGACCTCAGACCACATAGGACTCTAAAAGGACCCTCCACATCAGCTAAAAAAGGGGATTCTCCTGGATTAAATGCTGGAAGTCCATCTGCCACTGCAGAAAACACTTCCCTGCCCTGCCAGTGAATGAGTTTGGTCCCCGGAATAAATGAGTGGGAATCCACAGCTTCGGAGCATGCTGCAGATATTAAATCCCATTGTTTTGTGCAGCACTGGGAAGCTCTGGGATGCTCCAGCGCCAGGCACAGCATGAGCACAAACTGGGAGCTAACAGCTCCTTGCAGCAGCAGGCAGGAGCAGCTTAATGCAATTCTGGTCCTGGCAGAGAGGAAACCAGCCCGACCCCCTCATTTTCCCTGCCTTGAATGGGTTTGAGATCTGTGTTACTGAAAAGGGAAAAGGAGGAAAAAACCCAAACCCTCGAGTCAAAGAGAAGAGGTTTGCGTTCCCATCCCGATGCACAAAATTGCCTGGGAACACACTCCACTTCCAGCCTCGCATTCCCACTGCTGCTTTGTTTCAGGATGGAGGGTTTAGGGTTGAGGATTGAGGCCCTGATCCAAGGCGGGGAAAATCCTGTGTGGATCTGGAGTGGTGCTGCAGGAAAGATTGCATTTCTCAGACAAATCAAGGCCTTGCTCAAATCCTCCTTCAAGTTGCCCTGAGCAGGAAGATTCCTCTGCCTCTTTAGCTGAGCTAAAATGGTTCTTTTCCCCAGATAAATCCCCAAATCTCCTTATCCCCGTGGAGCTGCGAGCCCTCACCCTGCCCCAGGGCAGTGCTGGGGGATCCAGCAGGATCCGGACATCCTTTGGATCCCCTCTGCACCCCACAACCCCTTCCCTTGATGGTGAGGGGTGCAGGGAGGATGTGACACCAGGGAAGGTGTGATCCTGCCTCGCATTCCCGCTGGGAAGCACGGGACAGGGCGGAGGGGCAGTGCTGGAGGCTGCGGTTCCAGGTGTGGCTCCATAGTGAGCCGTGGGGGGGATTATTTGGGATAAAACCCCCAACGATTGCACCGTTAATGTCGACAATGGCCATGAAGGTTCTTGAGAAGGATAACGAGCTCTGAAAGGCTCGGAAAGGTTTTGTGGGATCCCTGTCCCCTGCACAGGCTCGGGTAGCCCCTTGGACAGTGGGGACGGGGCCTTTCCCTGAAAACCACCCCACATCCATCCTCCTTTCCCATTTTCCATCCCTTTCTTGCTGCATTCCGCGGGTTCAGCACAAGGACAGGGCACAGAGGGCACCTTGTTTTGCATGTCCCGGGGCACCTCCCGCTCCCTGCAGACGGAATTCCTGCCTCTGCTCCTCTCCGGCGCTTCCCGAGGGAGTCGCAGATCCCGAGCATCTCCCACCGCAGCCGCGTCCCACCCACGGGCACGGTGGCCAAGCGGTTCCCACGGCGGGCAGCTCTGCCAGGAGGAGCCGATTAAAAATCTCCATTGTGAAAAAATGTCAATATTTACATTCTCCCAGTGAAGTTGTTCTTTCCCCGACTTTCTCCCAGAAGTGCCTGTTAAAAGTGTTTTGAAAAGCCACGGACCTAAGAGCAACACAACCGGCGACTGACAGAATTAATAAAAGAGAGGCTGGGACTTAAGAAAATAAGATGATATTAACAAGATAATTATCTCTCATCAAATTAGTCCAGAGGGAGCCGAGCCAAGCTGCACTCAGGAGCCTGGAAGGGAAGGAACTGGCAGGGGAAGCGGTTTGTGGAACAACAATAGGAACACTCTGCCCTCGTGGAGGAAAGGGCTGCGAGCAGCGGGACTCCGCCGCGATAAGCGCTTCGGAGATGCGGGCACGGGGAAACCTTTTGTCTGCCGAGCTGCCAGCGCTTCCCAGGGAAGCGGCGCCGCTCCTCAGCCTGCTGAGGGAGCTGGGACCTGCGAAAAGACCTGAGGAAAGACCTGGGAAAGGACCTGGGGAAGCAGCCGGGATGCGGGAGCTGCTGTGCCACCAGGGATGTGCCACCAGCAGTGCCCCCCATCCACCCTCACCCACCTTCCCCCGCTCTCCGCTCCTTCCTTGCATTTTCCCTCCGCTCCCGAACCCCACTGGGGATGTTTCCATCCTGCGCCGCCCTGGATTCAACCCGGATTCAGCCTCGCCGGAGGGCTCGCACTGATCCCATCTCTCTTTTTATCTCCACCACAAAACGAGGGGGTAGAAACCCCCTGCGAGCACGCCCTGGCTGATCCTGGAGGAGCTGAACATGCCAGGGGCGACTTGGGAAAAGCTCTCCCGGGACACTGGGATGGCCAGTGCGCCCTGCCCCGAGCTGCCCGTGCCAGCAGCACCAGCAGCCTGCAAGTCAGCGGCCAAATGCCAGGAGACAGCTCCCAGCCATTTCTATTCCAACATCCAAATATTTCCGGGGACTGCACCCTAAACCCTCTCCTGGGGGAAACCCCTGCCCGGAGCTTCCCCCTCTCACCACCCACCAGTCTCCAGGAGTTTATAACCACTCTGTGTTCTCAGGCTTCCCGAGCAGTGTGTTTGTCATTCCCGAGCCGCGTTTGGGGCGGTTTAAGTCGCTTATTCCCATTCTTTGTCGCTGTTTGTGCGGCAGCCGCGTCTCTCCCAACACAAAGCCCTCGAGGCTTTGGGTGTGCTCCGCTTCGTCCCCTCCCTCGGAGCCTCTGCCTTTGTGCGCTCCCCTAGATGGCAACTTAAGACAAGGATTTATCCAGCCGGGAGTGGCTCGGGAGCACCGGCTGGGCACAAAGGCGTGGCATGGGAGCGGCGATGGCCGCAATTTGGATGGACTCACCCCGGGGCTGTCGGGGACCGGATCAGCTCCGGGTTGGGTGAAACCTTCTCCGAGGGTTTCTTTGAGTCTCTGCCCGTTTTGCTGCGCTGGGAATGTCCCAGAGCCACAAAGCCAGCCGGTGTCTTTGTTGTGTTTAACAGGGACTGGGAACTCACGGAATCAGGGAATCCCAGACTGAGGCAGGTTGGGAGGCTCCCCCGGTGCCAGCAGGGCCATCCCAGAGCACAGGGCACAGCAGTGTGCCCACACAGCTCTGCAATATCCCCAGCCAGGGACACTGCACGGCCTCTCTGCACAACCTGCTCAGGGCTGGGCACTGCCCAGGGCAGCAGTTCTGCCTCCTGGGCAGGGCAATGGCCGGGCTCAGGCCCTGCCCGTGGCCACCACTTGGATGCTTCCCAGATCCACACCGGGCTGTGCTCCTGCTCCTCATCTCCAAGAGCTGTCCTCACTCTCCAGCCTCGGCTCCTGCAGGCAGTGGGAGGTGTCAGGTGTGCCCTTGTTAAAAACGGGACCGCAGTCCCGGTTCTGAAGTGATTTCAGCATTTATGACGTGGCCTAAAGCACAGGGGCCGCGGGCAGAGCTCACAGCGATGGTCGGGGGAGAGCAGAGCAGGAGAGCTCCCGGTCAGCGACGAGCGGGGGCTGCATCTTCTTCTTCAGGCAGGGATGTTCCCGGGGTCCAGGGTGGAGCAGCACACCTCACTGACCTGGATGCTCCCCTTTTATACAGATTTTTTGTCCCTTTGGATTGGTCTCTGTTTGGATCCTTCATTTGCATGAAGGAGAAGGCGCTGATTGGTTCTCAGGGGTTTTTGTCCAGGCCGGCTCGTTGCTTGGGGTGGGGTGCACTTTACGTAGGTGTAACACAGTTAATTGAGTCCCACATTTCTTTTAGCTACACTTTAAACCCCTGATATAATATAATAACCAAACTTCCTAACTGTACATGTATTAATCTAACAATTAATAACTACTTAACAATATTAATATGAACAGTTTAACAGTTTCTGACCTATTTTTGAGACCATGGCAGGTCCCATGGGAATTTCTAACCCCATCCCTGCTGGCACAGCCTCCCCTTGCTCTACCTACTCGTTCCTTCCTCTCCTGCTCATCCCTGTCCTGCCCTTCCCCGAGCTGGTGAGGATCCCTCAGGATGAGTTTGTGGGGCTCTGCCTTTGGAGCAGGTCCCCTGAAATGTCTGGAAAAGGGGGCACAGCCGGTTTTTCCAGGCAGACCTTGGACCTACAGAGCAGCAGCCTGTATTTATTTATAAATAAATAAAATCCACTTATTTTTCCTACAAAACAGCTCGAGCTCACCATTTGGATGCTTAAAACTATGAGGTTTGTGCAGGTCCTCACTGGGAATTCAGGGATCAGGGGGAACCAAGCACCAGGAGATGGTGCTCTGGGCACCCCCTCAGTGAGGACACACGGACAGGGGGGTGGGGACAGTGCCAGCTGTTGTCCAGCTGCAGAAAGGCAGCCCCAGCTCAAGGTGTCACCCCTCCAGGTGCCCAGGGCTGCCACACTGGCCTGGGGCCACCACCTGAGAGCAGGGACCCAGTGCCACCACCTGAGAGCCACCCAGTGCCACCACCTGAGAGCCACCCAGTGCCACCACCTGAGAGCCACCCAGTGCCATCACCTGAGAGCCACCCAGTGCCACCAAGCTGTTGTGACCACAGCTCCGAGCCCGGAGGAGCATCCTGGTAAACACACGGATGCTGCGGAGGGAATGGATGAGGAAATGAGTGAATGAGCACTTCTGGTTCTCCTGGCTCTGGAGGAAGCCGTGGCCTCTCCGTGTGCCAGCCTGCCCAGGGCTGCCAAGTGCAAAGCCATCCGAAAAAAAAAAAAATAGGGAAAACGAGTCAGTGAGCTAGAAAATGCCTGGGCTGCTGTGTGAAATTCCTCTGCACCAGCCCTGTCACTCCTCCTCAGCCTCGCACCCGGCTCTGCCTTTGATGGGCGTCTCTGGGCGTAATTAAAGGTGACAGAGTGCTGGGGACACAATGGGGTGGGGCTCCCGGGGTGGCACCTCGGCCACCTCCGCGCTGCCGCTGTCCCTTGGCTCCGTCTCCTGGAGATCTGCCAGCCACTTGCCCCCGAGATCACAGCCAGGGCAAGAGGCAAAATGTTTGGTGCCACTTCCAATTAGTAAATTATTTTATCTCCCGGTTCCCGGCTCCAAATCCGTTACGGCGGCTGGGAAGTGCCTCCCGTGGCGGAGGAGATGGATGCACAGGAGATTTTTTTAATTTGCAGGAGGGGTGGGACCTCCTGCTCCCAAGCCAAAGTGTGCTCCAAGCCCTGCCCTGCGTGGGCTGCAGGGCCCAGCCCCGCAGGGGTACTGGGAGCACTGGGAGACCTGCGTGCCGAGGCGGGGTTTGTGTGTCAGCGGGACGTGCGGGTAACGATCCCTCGCCACGGGAACTGCTCCCGGCTCCCCACGGAGATATCCGACCTGACACGGGGAGCCTGCGCCGGGAGAGCCCTCCCAGGGCTCTGGGGGACACATCCTGGCTCTCCCCGGAGCCCGGCACGGAGCCTGGATCTGCAGCTCCCGATGGGAAGGGGGCTTAGCCCGTGGAATTTTCCACCTGGGCCTCCCTTTCAGACCCCCAGGCAACGCTGAGCTGGTCCGCAGGAGAAGGGAGCAAGAACAAATTCCAGAGAGTAAAAGGGTTGTTTGTCCAGAGGTTTGGAGGAGATGGAGGTGTGAGGGGGCAGGGAATGGGGCTGGAGCCACCTCTGGAGCTGCAGCTGCCGGGGGGGTTTCGGGTGGGCTTGGCCCCCTTTGCCAGCCCCCCGCAGTCCCACCTTTCTCCTGCCATTGCAAAGTCTCCTCTGGCCCAACACCTCCCCTCAAAATCCTGATTTTCCAGCTCCCAGGACCACCAGAACTCCGATACCACGTGCCAGGCCCAGGCCCAGCAGTGCCAGGTGCCTGCCTGGGTGCAAAGCTCGACTGCCAGAGCCAGGATAGCGAATATCCCAGGGAAAACCCGGAAAGGAAGGATTGAGGCTATTTCCTGTTTGATAAAGAGGTTGCTGAAGGCCTTGGAGCACATTCCGGGTTCATGGCAGGGTTTTGGCACCTTGGAGCGGCTGCTGAGACCTGCCAGGAGCCAGGAGAGCTCCTGGGAGCGGTGCAGAGGCTCCCTGGAGCACAGACAAGGCTCTGCACAGAGCCTTAAACGCATTGAAATGAGTGGCAAAGATAAAAGAGCAGAGATAAGCGATAAGAACTCGCATATGACAGCAGCACAATCTTCAGAGCTGCAGCAGGAGCAGGAAAAATGGCCACATTCAAATTCCCGGAGAATTATCTGGCAAAACAAGGAGTAATTACTCCGGCAGGAGATAACTCTCCCTTCCCTTGCCTCGCTCTGCACCTTCGGCTCCAGAGGAAGTTTGGGTGACCTGCAAGGGGCATCTCCACACAAAACGAGGCTCGGGGCCATCCCCGTGAGCAGCAGCAGAGGCAGGAAGGCTCCGCATTCCCTGGGAGCCTCGGCGGGGGCTGTTCCTGAGCTTGGAGCTGTGCTGATCCCAGGTATCTGCGCACTGCACTTGGGCACCTCCAATCGGCAGCTCCGTCTCTCCCTGGGGTCCTGCTCCCCGGAAGAGCCGGGATGCATCCTGCTCTCGGCCCGGGCACCAGCTGGAGCTGGGAGGTGCCAGGGAAGGGTTTATTTATCAGCAGTTACAGCTGCCCTGGGTGTCGCCTCCAGCAGCGACAAGGAAGCTCCTGTTCCAAAGCGGATCCCATCTGTTCCTTTGTGCTCCGTTCCCTGATGGATTGGTGAGCTGGCAGTTTGGGGAATCGCCTCCAGGGCTCACCTGAGCAGGGCCACAAAGCCCTGCCACCCCTGTGCCGTGTGCCAGGGCATCCCGCAGGAGGGGCTTTTCCATGGTTAGTCCTGCTGCTCCACCGTTCCGTTTGATGTCCCTGGTTCTTCCTCACCACTTAGCAGGGACAACCCATTCCCGGGTCATCCGGAGCTCGCTTTTAGCCAGCTCTCCTTTGCTCAGCTCCTTCCCTGAAAGGCCTTTTCATGTCCCCGAGCGCTTCCATCTCTGTCCTCTGCCGTGCGCCCGCTGCTCGCGGGAGCTTTGGAGATCAGAGCGCCGGGGATGCGTGGGAATGCTCAGGACGCTGGGGCAGAGCAGGGCTTTTTTAATCACCCAGGCCCAGGAATAAACTCTCGGCTCCACCTGTGCCGCCGCAGAACCCTCTGGAGGAGCCTCCTCCACCGTCCCTTTGAGGGCGAGTAATGAGGAGCGCCAGGACCTGCTGGAGTCATTTCTTCCTGATCCAACACGGGAAGCCTCGGGAGTGGTTTGGGAGCTCCTGGAGCCAACCCTGTGGCCCATCCAGCTGGGAATGACACGGCGGGGTGAGATGAAAAGCGTCAGAGTGCACAAAGAGGCGAAGCAGAGCCCTGCCAGTGCGCAGTCATCGCGCTCGTCTGTCTCCTAATGCCTGCCTTTGAAATGCTAATGCACTTTTAAAGTAGGTAATTTTCATGTAACTTCTACCTATAGGACTCAAAGAAGGTGTTTATTACAATCCTGCCTGGCCTGGGGCATCGCTAATGAATTCCAGAGACTTTCCATGACCGAATTCCAGCCCGGCTGCCCAGCCCGGGCTCCTCCCTGCCCCTTGGGCCGGCGTCCTGGCAGGGCTGGCGCGACACCTCCGTGCCCTGCTGTGTCGGGATGCCAGCGCCGGGATCGGCAGAGGAGGAGCAGGACCAACCCTCCCTGACCCACAGCCCGGGGGGTTTCGTTGGGCTGCGCCTCCCGAGAGCCACCAGCCCTGCCGCAAATCCCAGGATCTGTGGGGCCGTGGGACGTTTCCTTTTATTTCACCCCAAAAGCGGGATTTGCGTGGTGGGTGGCTTGGAAAAGCCTTGGTTTCCACCCAACAGCACCTCCAGCACGCGTCCAACAAGCAGCTCCATCCGAACGTTCCCAGAGTGCCACCTCGACCCAGGGAATCCAGGGGATATTTGGGCGGCTGCTCCAAAAGCCGGCTCCCCTCTCCAAGCTTCATCTCAGTGTTGCTTTTCCCGGGGGGTTGGACACGCCGGGAATGCGTCAGAGCCTTCTCGGGGACGGACGGGGATGTTTTTCCATGAGCATCCGGAGTCAGAGTGTCTGGGGGCTGCTCGGCAGGTCCGTGACTCCCCCGGGAAGCTGCTCCGGGGTGGAGCAGGGCTCTGTCGGGCTCGGCCGGTTCGGGAGGCACCGGGCGAGGCTTGGGACATGCAAAGAGCCGGCCCCGGGCTCCGTGCGGGATCAAAAAGCCTGGGAAAAATGAGCGTGGGGAAGGTGCTGCTGGGCGGCGAGCAGCCCGCTTTGAAGAGGCGCTCCCCAAACGAGGAGGACACCGAGGTGGTTTTGGTGGAGCTGAGGTTTGGCCGCTCAGCCCAGCCGTGCCGGGAGAATCCCACAGCATTCCCGATGCCGTGGATCTCGCAGGGACGGGGCTGGGGGCCCATCCCCGCCCTGAGTCAGGCAGAGCTTTCTGGCTGACTTGTCTTCGTGTCCCGTTAATCACGGGCAGCGGGGCCGCCTGGATCCCGTGTTCTGGTGTGAATTATGTGCACAAAACACGATTTGCTTTGCTAATGGTATTTGGCCATTTCGGTGCCGGGGAACTTTTCAGAAATCATTACCGTGCACTCGGCTCTTTAGGTTTTTTCCTCTCTTCTGAGGCAATTTGTCAGAAGGGATTTTTTGACGATTTCACTGAACCATGCTGGAGAGCACGTTAACCCCTCCAGAGCTTCCTCCTCTGCTCTGCTTTCCCCGGGATTTGTTCCTGCTGCCTTAGCAGGGGCAGTGGGGAGCTGCTGGGATCAGTGGCTGCAGGGATAGCTCTCAGCTCATGGGGATCCACATCCCAAATCCTCCCTGACATCTCCTGACCATCCCAATCCTCGGTGGGTAATGAGGTTCTCTCCTTCCTCGGGGACACCCAAACAACCAGAAACTTGCAGCAGTACTGGGAGGGATGGCTCCAGAAGCACTGAACTGGGGAGCATCCCTGAGCACCAGTTGCCTCCCAGCTCCTTGAGGAGGTTGGATGTGGAGAGCTCCCAGTTCTCATCCCAAAGAAACCTCTTTCAGACCATCCACGCGCCTCTTCTGAAGGGATTTGCAGGATGTGTGTGAATTCCAGGGTGGAATCAGGCCTTCAGACAGCTGAAACGGGACAGGGTTTGGGGTTATCCCGCTCACTCAGATTTTCCAAACAGCCTTTCATGCCTTTGGGCCTTCCAGGTGCTGGGTGATTCCCACTGCTGGGAAGGAGGCTTGGAAAGCTCCACCGGCCTCAGACGCATTCGGGGGCTTTGCTGCTCCGTACAGGCCAAGACTTCTCCTTTGGGAACACCGCAGCCCCTCTCTGCTGCTGAAGGTGGGGATGGAGGTGGCCAGGGAGGGAAGAGCTGCTGGGAGCCCTCCGGAGCCAATCCCATCCATCCGTGGGGTGTTGGAGAGCCCAGGAAATCTGGGAATGCTGTGCCCCGTGAGCCTCAATCAGGGCAGGGCAGGAAGGATTTCCCTGCTGCTGCTTTGCCTGAAAGCTCATCAAATCATGGAATGGTTTGGGTTGGAAGGGACCTGAAAGATCATCTGCAGCCCACTAATTAAGGGGCTGTCTCAGCAAACCCTTCTCCCACCCACTGCACACTGAGGATGCTTTTCCAGAGCTGGGGCTTCTGCAGCCACTGCTGCTGCTCTTTGGGAAGGTCTTGGAATGTACCAACCCCGTGGAAATGTGTTGGGAATCTTCCTGAGGCCCTGTCCCACATCTGCAGGAGCTGCTGGAATTCCCTTGGAGCACACACAGCCACTGACACCCCCCCATGCTGCCGAATTTATCCACATCCACATTTCCATTGCCCAGTTCTGCAGGGCCTGGGCTGGTTTGGGATGACATCCCAGGAGGATGCGGATCCTGGAGGAGGCAGTGAGGACATCCAACCTCGGAGCTGCTGCAGTGGTGGCTGGTTTTGGGGAAGGGACCCTCAGCTGAGCAGGGCCATCAGCCACGGGTCAGGCCAGGAAAAATTCCCCCCTGGGAGGGTGGGCAGGCCCTGGCACAGGGTGCCCAGAGCAGCTGTGGCTGCCCCTGGATCCCTGGCAGTGCCCAAGGCCAGGCTGGACATTGGGGCTGGGAGCAGCCTGGGACAGTGGGAGGGGTCCCTGCCATGGCTGGGGTGGCACTGGATGAGATTTAAGGTCCCTTCCAACCCAACCCATTCCATGACTCTGGGATTCCCGGCATTCCCAGATGGCTGTACCATCCCTTTCCCTCCTGACCTGCTGTGCCTTCCCCACCTCTCCCTGCCAGCCTGCTCAGGGCTGCTCCCAGCCCTTTGGTATCCTCATTATTCCAGGAATTCCCATCACCTGCCGAGTTTATATTCCAGCAAGAACCCAGCGAGGGGAGTTTGGGGATGGATTGCTGGGCTCTCCCCTGAGCAAGGTTTGTCATCTCCGGGGCTGATCCCGGTCTCCACGATTCCCGCTCTGTTGGGAGCTGGCCTGGGATGTGCTGGGGGCTGTTCCACCATGGGAAGGGGCTTGTCCTTGCAGGTCCTTGAAACCCAGTGTCCTGTCCTGTCCTGTGGAACTGCTGCTGGATCCAGCCCAGCCAGCAGCTCCAGGCCGGGTGAATCACCTGGAATTCTGCTCAGCTGAGCAGGCTGCACTCACCTGGAGATGCCTCGGCTTTATCAGACACTCTCCTTCCCCCATTCCCCTCTGTTGTATCGAGGCTCCTCCTCGTTTGTGGACTCCAGAATCCCAACACTGCTGGAGCTCCAGCCCCTCTGGCACCTCAGGAGCTGCAGGACAGTGATGAACTGAGAGAACATCAGCTAAGAACCGCAGAATCCGCAGCCTCCTCCATCCCGCGCCTCCATCCCGCGGTTTCCCGTTACAGGCTCACCAGTGAGGCTCTCTGGGATCACATTCCACCTAGGAAAAGCAGGCCCCAGCACTGGGATTTCTATCTGTAACCCACAGAGCTGGGCAGGGAAATGAGCTGGGAAAGCTCTCACGCCGTGAAAGGGTGGAAATATCGGGAATGTCACTTTGCTGCAGCGTCACTCGCTGAAGGGAACCAAATCCCTGCCGTGGCAGCTCTGGGAGGACAAATCCTGCCTTTCCCGGGAATTTTGGGATTGCTGAGGTTTGGTTCCCAGGGCAGGCTGTGGCCTCTCGACCCCACCACCCCCATGAAGGGCCTGGTGTGGTTTGAGAGCTGTCCCCAGGGGCCTTGGGGACAAGTCAGGGATTTGCCTCTTCCCAATGAGCACCTTACAAGGTGACATCGATTAGGGCACCCAGCTCGTTGAAAGATTTACCCAGATTAATCAATCCATCATTAATCAATCCATCAAGAGATTTCAAACACAACTAAAAGCCAACCATCTCTTCAAATCCCAAGTGAAATAAGTGGATTGAATCCTTGGAAAATCACCTGGACCAGAGGAATTTAGGAAGCCACTGGATTTCCCGCTCTGCTCACAGGACCAAAAATAATTGATTTCTAAATTTTCTTTTTTAAATTGAGAAGGCAAAATAATTTAGATTAAACTGACGACCCCAGGCACCACAACATGGCCCAGGCTGGCTCTGAACCCTCAGCAACCTCCTGCCCCCTTTCCCCATCTTTTTGGGTCGGTCCTTCTCTGGAATCTGTCCCCACAACACAAGTGTGGGGAAGGACACGGAGAATTCACTTTTCCCTGGGAAAATGTTGATTTTCACACTGTGGAGACGTCCTGGTGCTGCCTCCTCAGCCCGCAGAACTGAGGGAACGCTCCTGGAAACCGAGGAACGCTCCTGGGAAGGGACTGCAGATATTCCTTGGCACGCACAGCCGGGATGAGGGCTCAGGGCCCCTCTCTGTCCCAGCTCCTCTTTTCCTGTCGCCAACAACGGCACCTCTGCCTCCAGCTGCTGCTGCCTCTTTGCATTCCTCCTGCCTTCCTGGATGTCTTCTCAATCCCTTCCCTCTCCATCACTCAGATCCCTCCTCGCTGCCCACTTTTCCAGCCTCTCCACCCACTCACCCCCAGCTCCTCTTAATTCCAGGGTCCCCAGAGGAAGCACCTGAAAGAGGAGCCCGCGCTCTCAGCATTCCCACCTGCTGGAAGCTCCTCCGTGCCCGTTTCCCTCGGGCCACGGCAGCCCCCTGCCCTCCCCAGGCAGCTGCTCCCTGTGACAGCCCGGGCTGCTGAGCTGCACAGTCAGGCCTTTGTCACTCGACATCTTGATCGCTGTCACTTGGGTGATCCTGAGAGCTGCTCCCAGCCACGTCCCACTCCCTTGGGTCTCTGTTGCATCCTTCCCGACCCACTGGTGCAGGGATAATCGCATCAGCGAGCTGGGGACGGGCTGGACGGGCAGCAGAGCTTCATCCGGCCAGCAGTGAGTGATTAACGGGGACCGCACTAATTGGGGTGATGCCCCTGTGCCCGTGCCAGGTTTGCCGTGCTGATGGTCGATAGCTGTGGGCAGAGCTGCTCTCCCTGGATTTCGGGGATAATGCACCACAGGGGAAGGTTCTTCCCTTTGTTTGCCTTAAATGAGTTGCAGGGTAATTTCATTTTGTTCCTGCATAATGAGAACTCGGCAATTATCACTCAGTAATCACCTTCCCCGAGCTAGGCCTGGCTCTGCAAAGCTCTCACGGCGTCCCTCTTCACTCATCTCTCTTCAAGGCCAGAGCTTTTATTGTTCAGTTCCATGAAAGAGAATGTCGGTTCTTCCTGCTGGGAATGATGTTCCCCTGCTCCCTGGTGCTCCCAAAGGTGCTGCACCCTCAGCACCCACGCAGGGCTCCTTCCCTGTCACCCCAGGAGTGCCACCTGCCACCCTGGAGGTGCCACAAGTGCAGCAGGGCTCTGTTCTGGGGTGAAGCCTTCAGTTCCCTTTTGGGAGAGTCAAAGCAGAGACCGCGATTTTCCCCCCTGGGTTGTGCCCAGCTGCCAGGAGGGTCCTGTGCCCGGGGAGAGATCCTAGAAATCGTAGAAATGCAGAAAATCCCACCCAGTGCCACCCCTGCCATGGCAGGGACACCTCCCCCTGTCCCAGGCTGCTCCCAGCCCCAATGTCCAACCTGGCCTTGGGCACTGCCAGGGATCCAGGGGCAGCCACAGCTGCTCTGGGCACCCTGTGCCAGGGCCTGCCCACCCTCCCAGGGAACAATTCCTGCCCAAGATCCCATCCAGCCCTGCCCTCTGGCACTGGGAAGCCATTCCCTGGGTCCTGGCACTCCATCCCTTGTCCCCAGTCCCTCTCCAGCTCTCCTGGAGCCCCTTCAGGCCCTGCAAGGGGCTCTGAGCTCTCCCTGGATCCTTCTCCTCTCCAGGTGAGCACCCCCAGCTGTCCCAGCCTGGCTCCATGGCTGAGGGGCTCCAGCCCTGGGAGGATCCCATCCCTGCATGGACAGGCCCGGGATGATCTCCGTGGCCACATTTGGCTCCCCAGGCACTGCAGGAGTGCCACTCGAGCTCCAGCAGGTGCCAGGGAGGGCGTGAGGACCTGCAGCTCTCCCTGCCCACTCCAGGGAAGCCTGGAGCCAATTCCCGCTGCTCCTGCAGGACTGGGAGCCGCCTGCCCTGGCTGTGCTCAGACGGCAGGGACGATCAAGTGCCTCGGGAATGTGCCTTAAGTGGGGAATTAAAGGGCATTTGCTGCGCTGGAAGGCAGCGCGGGGTCTCCCCTCGGGGGATGCTCTGTCCCTCTCGGCTGGGGTGGCAGCCGCGGTGACAGCGCCCTGCACAGGGCATCGTGCCCGAGCGTCACAGGAATTGCAGCTTCGCTCCAAGGAGGTTTTGCCGGGAATATTCACAGCAAATTGCCTGGAAAAGGGGGTTTGGCAAAGCCACCTCCGGGAATTGGAGGGGGAGCAGGGCTGGGGTGGGTGCTGGGCTGGGGTGTGGGGCACCGAGGTGTTTCTGCCATGGGGGTGAGAGCGAAGCGCTCCTGCTGTCCCTGTGGGGGGAGGGAGGGACAGCCCCTGGCCCAGTCCATGTCCGGGGGGGTCACCCGGCCAGGGCAGGGCTGGAGCGGGTCACAGACACCAACCAGGGCAGGAAGAGTTGGCAGCCAAGGTGCCTTTGGGGGTGAAGGTGGGCACAGGGTGAGGGCGATTCCCAGGACACGGGGCGATGGGATCAAATCCAGCCGGGAGCTCACAGAATCCACGGTCCTCAAAAGCCCCTCGGGCGCTCAGCCACAGAGGTCTGGGGAGGCCCAGAGTCATTTTGGGGCTTTAAAGGGCACACCAGGCCTGGGTGAGGGGAGCTGCCAGCACACGGGGTGGCACGTCCCGGTGACGGCCATGCCCAGCAGAAAAACTCGGTTCTGCTGCTTGGATTTCTTCGGCAATTTCTTCAGCTGGATTTGTTCCAGGGGTCCCTCCGGCAGTTTGGAGGAGCCTGGGCAGTCCGGGAAGATGTGTTGGGGCGGGATTTGTGTCTGCCTGCCCACCCCAGCAGTGCCTGGAGGCTATCGATGCCCGATCAATAATGAGCTGCAAAGCTGAGCCGGCCGGGGGGGAGTTTCTGGTCCTTCTCCTCATGCGGGATAACAACCGTGCCCAGGCCTGGCTGCTGGCTTGGCTTCTCTTCGGCTTGGTTTGGGTTTTTTTTCAAAATTTCATTGATTTCCTTTGTTGTTAATGGGCTGCTGGTGCCGGGCAGGGTGGGCAGGGAAGGAGAGCGGATGGTTGGGGTGCTGGAATTCTGCTCTCGTGGCGGGGGGACGAGCAGAGCTGGAGAGGTCACGGCGCAGCCTCTGGGCACATCTGTCTGGGTGCAGCCTCTGCCCGCTGCCAGGCAGCTCCTGCCAGGCCCTGGGCCCGGCCACTGTCCCCAGAGCGGGCTGGGACACGGCCCTCGCTGCAGGGAGCAGCGCAGCAGCATCAGGGCAGGAGCCAGCGCAGCGCTGGCAGCCAGGCCTGGTGTGCCCAGCTGGTACCAGAGGGCACCGGGTGCCACCTCGCCAGCCGGGTCCTGCAGCGGGGACATCCTGGTGGCAGCTGGGCATCGGGGTGCTCTGGGCTCCGAGCACAGGCACGGCGTGATGGAGCAAGAGGCGGGAATGCCCCCCTGTTCTCCCCTCTCCCAAGTCAGGACGGTGTTTTCACCCCTCTGTGCCCGGCACTGTGAGCTGGGGTGGGGAATGCAAACCTCTGCTCAAACATCCCCCCGTTCTCCCCCTCCCCAAAAAGTCTAAAGTGCACCCTCAGTCAACAGAGCGCTGAAATTCCGCTTTCATCAGCCGGCAGGGAGCTCAGGTGCGAGTCCAAAGCAAACAGCAAAGGGCAAAGTCGGCGCTGGGTGGATTTGTTTGCCGAGTGAAGGGTTTGGGCACAGGGATGATGCCCGCAGGTGAGGTGGGAGGGCCCCGGAGCTGTGCAAATGCCAGCAGGGGAAGGAAACACGATGTGGAAATGAAGAGGCTGCTGGAGATGAGGGAAAAATGTGCCGGTTCTGCCAAGAGAGGATGTGAGAAGTGGCACCAAGCCCTGCCCCCCGAGTCCCCGGAGGTCCCGGCAATCCGGGATGCCGCCCCTTTAAAATGTGGGGGGGGAGGAAGACGCAAATGAGGAGCCGGCTGAAAATTAGTAGAGCAGAAAACTCCAAATGATGCAGAGCTAATTCCTTAAGTGTCAGACTGGCTGCCAGACCCTCCGCTTCTCAGCCCTGCAGCACCCCTGGGCGAGCGGGGTGGCTCCTGGGGCCACTCACTGCCCCCCGGGCCTGCCACCAGCCCCCGGGGACCCCCGGGTCACTCCGTGCCACACCGGGCTCCCCTCCCCGCCTGCAGCCCCGTGGCATCGCCCCCACCCCGGCGAGAGGGCAAGGGAAGTTTTTTAATATATTTTTATTGGCCTGTAAATTTCTTTTCTTTCCCCACCGGCTCGGATCGATGTTCGCAGTTCACCGAAGTCCCGGGCACGCAGATTAAATTCCTCTGCCTCTATTACCCGAGATGGGCTTTTCTTCTCCCTCTGATCACTTGGAAATGAACAGTGGGAGAGGAGAGGGGGGCAGGCAGGAGGCGGGGAGGGGACGAACCCATTCCAGACCCGTTCGTTCCCTACCAGCCCCGCAGCTCCCGGCCATTAAACAAACCACTTATCCCTCAAGCTGCTCCAGCCCGGCCTTCCCCGTCCCCCTGCCCTCCTGCTCGCTCTTCCCCTCTCCTCTCCCCGCTGCCCTCCCTCCCCCGTTATTTTTAAAAGAACAATAATAATTAGGCAGAGCAGCCTCTAACACAATTGTTTCAGCCTCAACAGGCAATTAGGACAGGCGGAGTGAGGCTAATGAACGGTGCATTGGTTCCCCCCGCCAGCCGTGCCCCCCACATCCCCGCAGACGTGTGGCTGCTCCGCCGAGCCGCTCTCCTGACGCGGGCAGGGGCTGGCAG